>LPNX010598510.1:218899-317103 GCA_001517045.1 Pseudotsuga menziesii
ATAGATGCATATTTTCATGATGACCAACATAACATATGCCTCATGCCCCGATATGCCATCGGTGAAAAATTAAATCCGGAACATAGCATAACCGATCAATGGTGGGGCCTTGGCCTTTAGCTCCACACCATGATCCTTTACAATATATACATCATATACATCTAATGCAATGGGGTCAAAACTGGGGAATTACATTCCCCTCCCCCTTCAATAGCACTGTCCTCAGTGCTTACAAAATTGAACAAAATGCTACACTGTCATTGCCTCAGTGTTTCGCAGAATTGAACAAAAATGGATCTGCCAATCGCATGGCATCCTCCAGCTCCCATGAAGCCTCTTCAGGCCCGTACTGCTCCCATTGCACCTTTACCTGACCTATGGCTCGGTTCCGGAGCATTGTAACCTTCCTGTCGAGGATGCACATTGGCTCGATTCGGAACTCTCCCTCGGGTTCCACCTGAATCACATCCCAATTTATCACATGGTTAGGATCATGTACATATCTTTTAAGCAAAGAAACATGAAAAACATTATGATCCCTAGTGCTAGCAGGCAATGCAAATCTATATGCAACTGGCCCTATTCTTTCAAGCACTTCAAACAGCCCACAATATCTAGGTGACAACTTGGCACAACTTCCAAGTTTCAAGGAGCTTTTCCTTGCCCTCACTCTGAGGTAAACATGATCCCCAACACTGAACTCCCTGTTCACCCTATGCTTATCTGCATAGCTTTTTTGTCGGTCCTGTGCTGCTTTCAGCTTCTGCCTGATCTTTACCACCTCTTGCTCCATTTCCTTGAGCAATTCTGGTCCAAGCACAATCCTGTTCACTGGATTATCCCAAGTCACTGGTGTTCTACACCTTCTTCCATACAAAGCTTCATATGGACTCATCCCCAAGGATGCTTGATGTCCATTGTTATAAGCAAACTCTACCAAGTGTAAGTAATCTTCCCACTTGGTTGGTTTGTCCATTACGTACATGCGAAGCATATCTTCAAGCACCTGATTAACTCTCTCAGTCTACCCATCTGTCTGAGGATGGTATGCAGTGCTGAAGTTTAGCTTTGTACCCAAATCTGCAAACAACCCCATCCAAAAGTTGGAAGTGAACTTGACATCCCTGTCAGATACTATTGCCTTCGGCAATCCATGCAATTTGAATATCTCCTTCATGAAGATCTTTGCAATGTCACCAGCCTCATACGTAGACTTAACAGGTATAAAATGTGCTGCCTTAGTCAACTTGTCTACCACAACCATGATGGAATCATGTTGTCTCCAAGTCATTGCCAATCCTATAATAAAATCCATGGAAATAACTTCCCATTTCCATTCCGGAACTGGCAAAGGCTGCAACAATCCTGCATGATGTTGATGCTCAACCTTCACCTGTTGACATTTCATGCACCTTGAAATGTACTCAGCCATATCCTTCTTCATACCTGGCCAAAAGTACTGCTTTCTAGCTGTAGCGATTGTTCTTTGATATCCAGGGTGACCAGAATATGGAGCTTGATGGATTTCATCCATGACAATTCTCCTCAAATCTGCTACGTTTGGAATATAAACTCTGCCTTTAAACGTGAGAAGTCCATCTTCTTCCAATTAATATCCCTCATGCCTTTTCTCAAGACTTTGGTGTTGTAACTTGTCTTTTACCTGGTCATACAATTCATCTTTGGCAACATGACTAACAACCTGCTGCCTCAAATCTGATTGGCAAATACTAAGGGATGCTACATGCATTTCTTGCACTTTCCTGCTGAGTGCATCGGCTACCTTATTCTCCTTCCCCTTTATGTGCTTGATTTCAAAATCAAACTCACATAAAAATTCTAGCCATCTTGCTTGCCTAGTGTTCAAAGTAGGCTGATCAAATAAATACTTCAACCCACAATGGTCTGTTCTGAGCTCAAATCTCCTACCCATCAAGTAATGTCTCCACATCTTGAGAGCATGTACTATGGATGCAAGCTCTAGATCATGAGTGGCATAGTTCTTCTCATGCTCCTTCAACTTTCTTGACTCATAACATATCACATGGTTGTCCTACATAAGGACTCCTCCAAGCCCTTGTCCACATGCATCGGTACATACCACAAAATATTTTTTTGGATCTGCAACTTTTAATACTGGTGCACTAGTGAGAAGACTCTTCAACTACTGGAAGCTTTCTTCACACCTCGATGTCCATTCGAACTTCATCCCCTTCTTTTGCAAAGAAGTGATAGCATGTGCAAATCTGGAGAATCCTTCAATGAATCTCCTGTAGTATCCTGCAAGTCCCATAAAAGACCTTACATCTGTCACATTTCTTGGAGTAGGCCAATTCATAATGGCTTCTATCTTTTTAGGGTCCATAGATATACCCTCCTCTGAGATAATGTGACCCAAATACTGAATTCTATCTCTATAGAAGTCACACTTGCTCAGTTTTGCATACAACTGATGCTCCCTAAGCAAACTCAATGTCAATCTCAAAAGCTCTTCATGCTCTTCCTCATTCTTAGAATATACAAGAATGTCATCAAGGAAAGCAAGAACAAACTTATCCAAATATTTGCTGAAGACACTATTCATAAGGCACATAAATGTAGCGGGTGCATTTGTGAGGCCAAATGGTACCACTACAAACTCATAATGCCCATACCTTGTCCTGAAGGCTGTCTTATGAATGTCTTCATCCTTGATTCTCACCTAATGGTAACCAGATCTCAAGTCAATCTTGGAAAATACCTTTGCTCCCCTCATTTGATCAAAGAGGTCATCAATCCTAGGCAAAGGATATTTATTCTTCACAGTAACCTTGTTCAACTGTCTATAATCAATACATAACCTGAGTGTACCATCTTTCTTCTTTAAAAATAGAACCGGTGCTCCCCAAGGAGACACACTTGGTCAGATATACTTCTTTTCCAACAACTCTTGCAGTTGCATCTTCAATTCTAACATTTTCGGTGTACTCATCCTGTAGGGTGCCTTGGACATTGGTGCCGCTCCTGGCACAAGTTTTGTTGTGAAATCAATGTCTCGCCTTGGAGGAAGCCCTGGAATCTCATCGGGAAACACATCCCTGAATTCCTGTAACACCTGATAGTCCTCCAACCTAGGAGTTTCATCTCTCGTTTCCTCCGAAATCTGAGCTGCATACAACTGACAACCCTTCCTACAGAACTTATTTAACTGCATTGCTAAAACCTGCCTCACTGAAATTACCTTTGGAATACCTTTCACAACTACTAGGTTCCCTTTTTCATTCATGCATTCAAAAGTCTTATTGTAACAGTCAAGCTTCACCCTATGAGCTTCTAACCAATCCATTCCAATGAGAACATCATAAGATCCAAGCGGTAGAACATTCATATCTACACAAGTGACCAATCCATTCATAACCAATGGACATTTCTCTACCACTTCACTGACCTTTCTCTTAGTTCCAGTGGCTAGCTGAACTAACCAAGACTTCCTATGCTTTACTTTCTTAAAAGCACAAATCTCCACTACTCTAGGGGTAATGTAACTGTGTGTAGAACCAGGGTCAATCAAAATAGAAACAGATTGCTCAACAATCTTACCTGCTACTTCAACTACAGCTGACTGGTGATCTGCTTGGCGATCCTCCAGTGCTGCATAGATCCTAGGAACTGCCCTTGCTACTTGACCCACTGTTTCTGCTTCTTGCACGTTATAGGCTGGCCTTGCACTCTCATTCTCGAGTGGACAATTCCTGTGCATGTGCGGTCCTCCACATTTCCAACATTGGAGCGGTCCTCTATTTTGTTGTGGATCCTTAGGCTTTTCCCCGGTCACTCCAACTGGCTTACTCGTAGCTTGAGATGGATGCTTCTGCTGATTCCTGAAGTTAGAAGGTTTGAAACCTTTCTTCCTTTGGTCGAACTTATCGTTCTTCTTGTCCTTCCATGCCTTATGGTAATCCAGCTTACCTTTGCTTTGCTCGTAGCAATACTTAGCTTTCCTTATTGCTTCTTCAAGATTTCTAGGTTCATAAAACTCAATTCTATCTTTGTAAGACTAAGGTAATCCACTCAGAAAACGTTGGACCTTTAATTTTTCATCTCTGATGTACCGGACATACCTCAACAGCTCCAAAAACTTATTTGCATACTCTTCCATGGTCTGCTGTCCCAATCTCAGCTCATGGAACTCCTTAATCTTGTCATCATAATACCTGTTAGAGAGGTATTTCTGCTTGAAATACTTCTTGAACTGCTTCCACTTAAGTCTCCTTTCACTGATCCTCTTCACTTGCTTGAAGTGTTCCCACCAAATGGATGCTCTTCCATTCATATTGAAGATGGCAACTCTTGCCTTCATGTTTCCTGAATAATCATGCACTTTAAAGTACTTTTTAATACCAAGAAGCCAAGCTTCAGCCTCTTGTCCAGTCTTTATCTCACCGTCAAACGTAGGAGGTTTAGCTTTCTTAAATTCATCCCAGGATCGATCCCTATGGTGTCTCTTTATTTTTCTTTTATGGGAAGATGAACTTGAATCCCTGATGGATTCTTCAGAATTGGATGACCCACTAGAAGTCCTTCTCCTTCTCCTAGTACTGCTCTTACTTCCTTCTGGTCTTGCTGTACCTCGTCCAGAGTCTATATTCTTATGCAAGTCTGTCAAACTCTGCAACATTGCAGCATTCAACTGATGCTGCTCTTCCTGGGTTTTAATCAAGCTCCTCATGGTAGCTGCAACATCTGACGGGGTCTCTTGGAATCTCCTTCCATTTGACTCAATGTCATCATTCCTATTACGGACATTTTCTTCCATGGCACCTTCTGCTTGCTCGTAGGAATCCCGAGCATCATACCCATCATGGGTTCTCATAACTGAACCGCCACTTACTTACCAAACTGCACTACCTAGAATACTTCCCTTGAAGGTGACTATGTCTCTGCAAACGTGTTAGCAACACACTGTTAGATACATAACCATCAATATAAACCAGCATTACTTACCTTCTCCTGGAATAATCACAAAATAAAAATTTGTCCAAACACAAGATTTTATTCATCAAAGAACGTCTATCTGAGGGGGACGATGGGGGTCAAGGGGGATTGCCCCCTTGTGGCTTCGCCACTGTAGGGCGGGTCGAGGGAAGCGCCCTCGTTTTTTATTTTTATTTTGTAAAACATTGGTTTTCGCGCGATCTGGCGCATTAGATCGCTGCCAATTTCTCTTTTTCAACCCTGAAAATCCCCTGAGAAACAGTCAAAAATCCCACTGGAAAACAGTTAAAATATGCTGGAAAAATGTCACAGAAAACTCAAATTTTCCCCTTGCACAGAATCGGATCTCATTCCACTATTCCTTCTGCTGAATCGGCTCTCGGAACCATTCTTCCTTCCACAGAATCGGATCCTCTTTCCATTCCTTCTTTCACCGAATCGGCTCCTGGAACACTTTCTCTTCCGACTTGGCACTTAGAACAACTTGAATGTTAGACGTCAATGAACTCTTACATCGGAAGTAGAAGGACTTTGGCTTCTGCAATGGCGGACGCGCAAACCTTAACTTCTTCCGATTGGGAACTTAGAAAAATTTGAACGTCGGACGTCGACTGACTCTTGGATCGAAAGCCTTAATGCTTCTGCTTCTGGAACGGTGGCTCACAAAAGTCTGAATCCTTCCGACGTCTGCTCTTACTTGGAGAAATATCAACGTCGGGCGTCGGCTGACTTCTGACATCGGAAGCCAAGTGACTTTGGCTTCCGCAACGGCGGACGCCCAGACCCTTCCTTCTTCTGTAGAATCAGCGACCGAAACCTTTCCACAGCCGCAACGGTGGATGGGAAAACTTCTAACTCTTCCGGAACGGTGGAAGTTTTTACTTCTCCAACCCTTCCACAACGGCGGAAGTTTTTACTTCTCCAACCCTTCCGCAACGGCGGAAGCTTTACTTCTGGTTCTTCCAACTGCTCAACATTTCGACAAAATTTTTAAATTTTCACAGTCTTCCACTGGTTCGGCTGGGCAGAACGAGATACACCTCTGTCAGTTGCTCCCTCTTGGCCCATAGAGGCCCATTGCTGCAACCCAGAGCTCTGATACCATGCTGTCACGTCCCCATGCCTCCTACCGGCGTAGAGGACGTGACCCAACCATTAAACAACCGGGCTACCAGCCCCATGAACGTGTATAGGAATAAAATTCCATAAACAGAATTGCTGAAACATACACACATGAATATTTATCATGCACATATGCAATCATCTATCAAACACAGCGGAAACATCATACGTTTAAGCAAGCATTCATTTAACATGTTCAACATTTTCATTGACATAATTTACAGTTGCAGAAGTAAAAATGGATAGGATGACTTATCTTAAGATGAATTTGATCCGCAACCAGCTATGTCGCTGCAACGTTCCACCCAACCATAGGCCAGCGTGCTCCTTAATCTCTCAGCAGCGCTGCCACCCCCGAGCTGGGCATGATTCTCCAAGGAATAAGGGAACTAGCAGGCTTACACATAGCCAAGGATGTACAAAACATAGCCAAGCCAACACAGTTGGGTTTATCAGGCCATCCAGGAGTTGGGAAAGGCTAATTGCTAAGCTGGTGAGATCATTACAGAGCCAAGAACACCTACACCAGAACTAGCCTGACCTCTAAGACACCCAAACACACCCAACACAAGGAATCATTACCTTCTCTGCTACACAATCCCTCAGGCCCTGCATTTCCTTCCAGTGCTATTCAGGGGTGATGGAGAAGAAGGCCAGCCCTCTAGCTCTGTCTGTGTGGTTTCCAGCCACCAGGTTTATCAAGCAAATCTAAGTCAACATCCCTTCTCCTCCCACAGTCCAAAGACCAACCATTGCACTCAGGCAATTGATTTAGCTGTCACAGCTTAAACAAGTAAAATGATTTCTGAGTCATTCTTGGCCCTCTCGCGGCCAAAACGACTCCCAATAATCGAATTACACAGTCCCAACTAAACAGTAAACATGGGGGGAGAACAATAGTTCCAATCTCAGCATTAAAATGACGAAAATTACACAACCATACCGGTATGTAAGGATAACATACAGCTGAGGATGTGAATGGCTCTTTTCAGGAAATCGTGGGGGAAAACGCACAGCTCTCAACTTGCTGTATCAGCTGGAAAACCAGGAAAATTCCTGTGCGTGAGGAAGCAATCCGACCTAGTGAGGAAAGGAACAGACAATGGAGGTCCTGCATGAGGAAAAACAGCTCCGTTTTTACCCGTGGATCAACAAACAATAGCAAGGACACGAAATTTCAGTGCATGGGCGTTCAACAACTCATGGAGAGAGGAAGAAAAATCTGCGTGGGTGAAGAGTGCTTTTTTCCTTTCCATTCAGAAGTCAACTATGGGTGGAGTGTGCATGGAGGCATGGACTGACAGTCCTGCCACCCCACTCCAAAAACAATTAACTGCCATAACTTCCCTCAGCTACCAGCAGAAATTATTAACTGAAGGTGGTTGGAATAAAACAAAGGAAGATGACACATGGGTTTTTGCCTTTTTGGCTCAAGATTGACAAATCCCCCCCCACATCCTCATCCTTAGGAAAATCATGCCCCTTTCTAATTAGTTTCCGTGATCGTAGCTGGTCAGGTTCATTTAATTAATTATAGATGCATATTTACATGATGACCAACATAACATATGTCGCATGCCCCGATATGCCATTGGTGAAAAATTAAATTCGGAACATAGCATAACCGATCAATTGTGGGGCCTTAGCCTTTAGCTCGACACCATGATCCTTTACAATATATACATCATATACATCTAATGCAACAGGGTCAAAACTGGGGAATTACAACTACATTTTCTAGTAATTGTATGCTAGAAAAATACAAAAAAACATAAGTACTTAAATTCAACTACTTTTTCAGATGTACAAATAAGTGTGTACATGCAATTATATTTAATTTAATCATAATTCTTTTGTAAAGAACGATTGAACTAAATGTTAAGATACATTCAAATGGACCACTTCCAAGAAAACAAAGACACGTAAGGAATTACATTTTATGTGTAAAAGCCCAATAAATAAAAAATACTACATCTAGCCTTTAGTAGTTGAAGGTAAGGTTATGGCTAAGCAAGGAGCAACAAGAAGCATAGTTACAACTTAGACAAGGAGTTTAATATTTTTTTTGTCATAAATGTAAAACTATTTGTACATTTTTTACTAAAGCACAATTAAAGTAAATGTTTAAGAGACATTAAAGTTGGTCCTTGATATGGATTTCCATTTCCAATATACATAGTATAAAAATAGAAAAAGTTAGTGAAACTAATACACAACAATTTAAAAACAAATAGTAAATAGATATTGTTTGGATCTGATGTATACTCAGACATGTTGACTCAGTTGTTGTCACTAAAAAGACAAGTTGTCATAAGAGTTACTTTGAGAGAGAGAAGGTTAAATTGGTATGGGTTTAGGTTATATACACATAGAAAAAAAGCCCAATAGGTAAAATCAGCTCAACAAGTTCGCATTTCCTTACGGTTCTTTTGCAATCCTACATTCAAGCCAGACATAATGGACATCTGATAGGGCTCCATTTGTGTCTCATTCAAGGAAGACAACTAGCTAAAAAAATGGTACAGTGGAGAAACTGAATGGGAACCGGTGTGGCGATGGGTAGTGCAGGGAACCGTCACTCTAGAAGTGAATGTGTATTCCCTAAAGGGCTTGGCAATGGCATGACCTAGTTCAATAAGGGAAGGAATATTTGTCAAACATGTGAATGAGGCCACGTTTCAAAATTGACAACTGGTAAAAGCGAAAGACTATGTATGGGAAGCTGCAGGAGGTCACATTTTTATACCATGGGTAGGAGAAGAAGGCACTGCACCAATGGATTAGCCCTTGGAGGTGTAAGAAAGGTCATGGCTCAGGGCTAAAGGAATACCAAAGTCACTTCCTAGTCACTAAAAGGAAAAAAAAAAGTTTAGAAAACCGATAGGAAGGCATGTATAAGCAGAGTACAAATGGAATTTTTGTGTGTTGGGAGAATAAATAAAACCTTTAGAGTTAGAGGAACCTTTTAAGGAAGATGATATCTTAGAGGTACATGGATAGGAAGGTCCCCAATGGTTTCTTAAAAATTCCAAACACAAGGCCATAATTCATTTGAAAGTCCATAATTGGTGCATAAGATAAGTAGTTTAATGGGAAAGCAAAAAGACATAAAAAAACAGTATAGGTTTGTCCTATCCAAATAGGAAGCAACACTAAAGGCACAGACATTGAATTCCTAGTCAGTAAAAGGGAACAAACCGATTTTAAAAGCTGCATAGAAACCAAAATAATGGAATCCCAACACAAACCCTACTCTGTACGAACAACGAACCCTACTCTTGCAAATCGGTTGAATGCAATTTGAATCTGTGAAACCAAAGTACTAGAAATTGTGTGAAGATGTTGTACCTACAAAAGCATTGGCAGTTTGAGATCACCAAATTGAAAGGAAATGCAAAAAACAATAAATGCACTAGGGAGGGGTGTTGGATTGACACAATGTCAAGTAACACCCTTGAATGGGTTATGTGAAAAAGGACAATTCCATGTTATATGCCTATGGAGTCTGTCTACCCAATGAAAGTACTAAAGGGTGATTAGATGGTTTTGGAATTAGTATCTATTACAAAACTCCTTAGTTCAGGTTGGAGAAATATTCAAAGCAATTTATCTATCACCCTTCATTTTGGGGTTTAATAGGTTAAACTCTAGTGTGACCAGGATGATAAGCATCATGCAAAGGAGAGTCCATTGGATAAATAGAATAACCATTCGAAACGAGGGTAGACTACCGAAGGAGAAGAAGAACACATGATGTGAACAAATCCCACCAAAGAAGTGGAATAAACCACTTTGGTGTGGGGAAGAAGCGGTCAGAGCAACAAAAGAAACCGTGGGATTTAAGAAATCCAAACGGAGCAAACGAAGAGCCTAAAGGATACAAGTCAACAAAGTAGGAGGACACATGTGGAATTTGGGTTGGAGGAAGGGAGAAGATAACCACAGGCATGTTCAAGCCAGAAGTTAGACAAAAAAAGGCTAGTCTAGGTCTGTAGTATCCATAAGAAATCACCCTGCAAAAAGGATACAACCAGTGTGTTGTACTTCAACTTAAGGGCATTGACTAAAAAAAGGAAGACAAGAGAATAGTTGTGGGTCAACAAAGGGTTCTACTATTTCTCTCTCTCAAGGTATGTAGACATTGTTTTTGTGTCATCACTATATCAAAGGAAAATCCAAACTAAAGATGTGATACGTTGGTACTTGCATAAGGAAAAACTATTTCCAACATGTATATATTTATGCATTAATTGATCTACTTCATACTTATGTTTTAATTGTTTTACTTGAAAAAGCTTTACGCACTTCAAAATCACCTAACATCACAGAAGGCAATTTTTTTTGTTTTTATCAAAAAAGGATAATTACTTTAAGTGAATGCAAAAATAATTAATGGACATTGGATAAGAAATCATTAAAAGTAATTTTTTTTTTGTTTTTATCAAATAAGGATAATTACTTTAACTGGATGCAGAAATAATAAATGGACATTGGATAAGAAATCATTAAAAGTAATTTAAGTACTGCATATTCTAGGAAATGTATGCTAAAATAATAGAAGAAGAACATAGATCATGTATGTTAGTTGTTTTGCAGATGTAAACATATTTGGTTACATGTAATTCTATTTAATTTGACAATAAGTATTTCTTAAGATACCATGAAAGCAAATGTTTAAGAGACCTACAAATGCCCCTCTTCCAACAAGAGAAATGTACTTAAGGGAAAACATTTTATGTGTAAAAAGGTTAATGCCAAACCAACAGAGAAAAAATGACTATTATGTTTGGTTTTCTCCTTTACAAAAGTAGAAAACAGGGACTACCTCTTTCTAAAACCAAGAAAATAAAACTAAAACTTATTGATGAAGAAAAAATTACTTTTTTTTACTCCGCGAGTATAAGACTAATCGGGCTGGTTAATCCCTTCAGAGAAGGGAACATGTTTCTGCATTTGTGTATGCTTTTTGTTTTTGCTTAATGATATAAAAGACCATATTTCAAGGTTGGCATGCATAGAGAGTGTTGATGAGATGGTGACAGGGAATGCATATCAATGGATTATCAATTTCAACGTAGCAAAGAGGCATGCCCATGACATGGTCAAATGCAATGTTGACCAATGGAGTATCGAAAGTGCTAAAGGGGGTGATGTGAAGGTTATGGCTATTGTGGCTCATTCAAGGTAGACAACCAGTGAAAGAAAGTGTACATTGAAGGAAATGAGTGAGAATTGAAGTGGATAAGAGTACAAGACCAAAGATGAAGTCACGAAGAGGCCATAAAAAAATTTTAGTATGCCAAGGAAAAATGATGTATAAGATGCCTACAAGGAGGAGTCAAAGGAAGCCTTAAAATGAGACCATGCAAAAGGAAATGAGGCCAAGAGAAAGACATGTATAAGCAGCCTACAAGAAAGAGGCATAAAAAATACTGGAAAGCATCCAAGGCTTCAAGAATTAAAACAGAGTAGGAAAAGGACGCAAAGGACACATGTCAACAAAAGAAGAGGAGTGTAGGAGGACACGTGTGGAAGGAGGATTGGTGGAAGGGACGACAATTGCTAAAGTGGCTGCAACAAAGACCCAAGGGGATAAACACATGTAGGCATAACAAGCACACTAAACAACAATTTTTTTGTTCCATTTCATGTCATGTAGTCGCACACTTAAATCGCATTGTGTCTAGATATCAGTCCATGTGAACTACAAGGAATCATTTCAGCAAAAAAAAAGGGAAAAATATTTGTAATACTCATAATAGTTCCTTGATTAGATTATATAGCATCTAGATTCTATGGCATAGTAGAAATTTGTAAGTAGATAATGTTCAAGTTGATTATAGAAAAAACCATAGAAAACAATATTCTTCTCCAATAATGTTGGAAGTTGGGCACTCTATTTGGTCAATGGATTTTTTGTAGAAAGTGAACAGGCCCATAGCTATAGGTATGTTATTAAGTATGCAAATTCAGAAAAAAATAATTTCAAAGTACATAGAGTATTTGCATGGAAACATATTCTAGGTTTTTCCTATCCAAATAGGAAGAAGCCCCCAAGCAGACTACATACAACCTTTATCAATTCAAGCAGAGGTCTGAGAAATGTTGAAAGGAGTGGCATGTAGATTATTAATGTTCTGACCTCCCTAGATTGGAGAGTGGTTGTGTATTCCCTTTAGGGTTGGGGCATGTCATGACCAAGCTCAACAAGTGCAAACATCAAGTTCGAACAGGTCTAGAAGGAAATATCTCTATATGGGCAGGGAAAGGAGGTCGCAACCTTAGCCCATGGCCAACAGAAGGTCATAGTAGCCACGACCCATCCCTTAGAGGGATAGCACATGCCAAGTCCCATCCCTAAATGGAAAAAAAATCCACTCATCAGTCATGAAGATGATAGAAAGCAATTTTAGAAGAAACATGAAAATGCATGTATAATCAACATAAAAATAGGAGTCAAAAGCAAAAGTATATAGGTTTGTTTTCTGAGAAAAAAATGAGGTCTTTACGTTATTCCTGGAGCAAATGATTTGTAAATGAAACAAGAATATAGAGTTACCAAAGTCACATTGTAGCATCGTCGTCCCTCAGGCGAATAGAAGGCTACCACGTGTTGTGAATTACTAAAACCGACATGTTTCGCATTGTCTACTCGTCACTTGTTATGTTTTTCCACTTGGTTTCTGTTATAGTCTGGTGATTTTTGCTCGTCGCAGAGAGGGGTCTAGAGCCCTGAAGTGGCTCTAAATTTTGTCAGAGGATGGGGTCTCATATACTTCAGTTGTTTTTGTGATTACACGTTTTTCTCAGTTATCCATTTATTGCACAGTATGTGTTTTTCATGTCCTTGAAGTGGTGCAACAGACTTTATCGGGTTTAGGGTTTGAAAAAGGTGAAGTCAAAATATGTATATTTTTGTTGGAAGCTTCGGTCTATTGATTATAGGTGTGGTTTAGGAGTCTCAAAACCCAAGTATGTTGATGAAGGATTTAAAATCTTAGTGGATTCAGTTTTTATTCTAGACGTGTGCATGTGTTGAAAGAGGAAATGATCCAGATGGAACAATTTAAAGGAGACTGACACGAATTGTTGCTTTTGTAGATGGCATGATGTGTAAACCTAGCTGGGTCATTGACATTTCTATTGAACTATGTGTATAAAGATGATCCTAGGAGGAGCGGTTCGTAAATTTTCATAGGATTTAGTTCTAAAATTACACCTAAAAACATGTATTTTTGCTACATGAATAACATGCAGTTTGTTGGGAGTTTCATACAGGACGACTAAGGAGTTTATTTTTTACCATTAGGTTAGAATTCGGTCAAAACTTATAAGGCTAAATTTATTATCAAATCAATAACATTTGGAAAATCTATAAATGATAAAATAAATAAAAAATTAAAGGACAAAGTTGTGAAGTTTGATTGTAATAAAACTTATTAAAGCAAATTTGCAACTTGTAATGGTTTTCAATTTGATTTTATTTTCCACAATGAAAAAATTTATGATGTGTGATTCAAAGCATTGAATCAAAATTATATAATTAGTTCAAAAACATCAAACTATTCTTCATATCCTTGTTGATCTACTACTCCTAATCTAAGACAATAAGCATAATACTAAATCTGCCCCATAGCCCATATTATAAAAATATAACCTCAACATCTTACAATCTAAAACTAAAGACTGACTATCCAAGACTTGAAATTCTTAGGTCATTCATAAATCTCTATAAAAGAATAAAATATATAACAAGGTCATTCATAAAGCTCTATATAATAACAAAATAAATAAGTTTGTGATAGAATATATCAAAAATTCAAAACTAATATAAAGAAAAGAGACAATTAAGTAGCTAAGTAGCTACAGTAACTGTTTAATTAAATAAGTAGCTACAATAACTGTTTAATTAAATAATTTAAATATCTTTGTTATTAACTTTCTCTTTTAAAAAGCATGTAAGTTTTTTCCTTTCCTTAACTTGGAAGTTGGGCACTCTATTTGGTCAACAGATTTGGCTACAAATGGGGAGAGATATACATGATCATTTCCAACGAGAACGTACCTGATGCGGGTTTCAAGGAGCTAACCATTTATGCAAACATTGAGAAATAAGCTCTCATGAAAGTAGCCACAAGACGTGAGTTGTTCCCTTGTTCAGAGGTGATATGCTGGATTATGCCGAGGGTAGATGTAACTACAATGATTCTTGAAAATACTGCTAAGAAGGGTTACGCTGCATATAGCCCTGCATATGTCTCTATGGCATATCATCTTCCTTCCACCTAGATTTACTTGACAGAAAGCTGGTTGAAAGAGACAGCTATGGATTTGGTAGAAACAGTTAAAAGAATGATGATACCAGGAAAAAACTTTCGAACTAGGCCTTTAGGAGAGTATGATAACTCTACTCTCCGTACTCCCTATAGATTCATTGCACTAATGCTAAATAGGATTTTTGGTAGAGCTCATGGGAAGAGCTTCAAGATAGGATGGATACCAATTATCTTCTATGTGGCTACTCAAGGAACCATTTTTAATTGGTCGAACATAGTGTCAAATAGCCTCTCAGCATGCATATCTGTAGCCTTGGGAGGGGTGTCACAAAAGAAATCAGAGTTCTATATGATTTCTATCCTGATTGACTATATACTGTGTACTCATTCTTTTCCATCTTTGAGATGTAACTGGGAGAGGGACAGGACCCTAGTGTACACAACATATAGATTGTTATGGGCCCATAAATATTATAGCTATTATAGGGAAATATGCGAAGACTTCATCATGCCCTTGTATACCCTAATTTTCCTAACGAAATGGAACTGCATGTCTGAAGAAGCATTCAAAGTCATCGAGGAGTTTAGAGATTATTATTTGACTAAGGAAGGATTGTATATAAGAATGTATGGTGGTTCTAGATCCCCTTCCCTACTCCCTAAGTATGCCACTGACTATGTACTACAGAAAGAGGCAGTTAGGCAGGTGTATATTAATGGTGTGGGAAATTTTTTGTTTGAACATAAAAAGGAAACATATCGTGCAGTGCCTTTCCTACTTGGAAGCTACAAGTTTTCGAGAGTAAAATGGGCTGCTAAATTTGTTCAGGAGCTGGAGCGTTTCCATTTTGGTGAAGTGAATTTTCACAGGAATGACTCCCGAAATAAAGTAGCAGATTACTGCAAGGAAGCAGGAATTAATTTTGAATATATTGATTTTTGGGATAAGGACGAGGCATCATTCAGAAGTGCAAAGAACATAACTACCCTTAGAAAGAGATTTAAAAAGAAAATAGATACTATGGGTGGAAAGGGAAAAAATGTAGAGAAGACTAAGACATTAGAAGAAGAAGAGGCCAAAAGGAGAGAAGAAGATGCTAGAAGGCTAGCACAGGAGGTAGAGAGCTGGCTGAAGAATGAAGAAGAAGAAAGAAAGTGAGCTGTAGAGGAAGTAGCAAGGAAGGAAGAGGAGGAGAGAAAGAGAAACGAAGAAGCGAAAATCAAGAAAAGACAGGAAGAAGGTGAAGTTTTGATATTAACAAGATCTCAAAAGGACCAACATACTATTGAACATGTAGACACACAGGGAAGACAAGATCACACAGATCAAGGACACAGACAATCTAATCCTGATCCCCAAGAGCATGCTGCATCTTCTGACAGTACACTGGGACAAGCTTCATTTTCTGGAATAAATTTGATCCCTTTCATGCCTATAGTAGGGGAGAAGGTTCCTGAATTCAGTACTATTTTCTACGATAAGGAGAAGAAAAGCATTGTAAAAAGAATAGAGAAAAAGGTTGAAACTGGAGGACAGTTGGGAAAGATGATAACATATAAAACCTTGGTGCATGGAATGAATGTAGATCCAAGATTGATAGCAAGAGCTGGGGTGGCATTAACCCAAGCAACTGAAGATAACGTAGACATGCTTATGACCGACCTCAAGCAGTCAAGAAAGAATGCAACACAATTAAAAGAAACATTGAAGGAGGAGAGGGATGAGGGTCAGAAGCTGAAAAGGAAATATGAAGACATGATGAATGAATTAAGGACTTCAAGAACAAAATTCCAAAATCTGCAAGCAAATAAGGAGGCTTTAGAGATTTCTGCAGAGAAAACAGAAAAGAATGCTTAGGATAGCTTAGCAGGAGAGTGCTTGCTACATACAATAGATGCCAGATTTCTACGGAGAAAAGATTGGACGCGATACCAGAACATGAATTATTTATAGAACATCTATAGAACAGATATCACGAAGATGAGCAAGAGATCCAATAGGTCAAGGACCTATATGAACAGATTTTAAAGAATGCAGTGGCACATGCAGCTGTAAGTATACATCTACTAGAAGATTAGCTACGCCTGAGTCTAGCAAGGATAGAAGGAGTAAAGAACCAAGCTGCTAAATATGAGATTAATATCCAATTTCTTGAGCCTTCTGGATTTGAAGGCATAACAGCAGAGGCCCATGTGTGGAAGAAGTTCATCAACGCCCAAGCTGGCTCCTCTTCATAAAGTGTTCTGAAAATTTTGATTTAAAATGTAATATATTGTATAAATTATGTGCACATTCTACGAGACAAACTTTTGGGAAATGAAAGGTTGGGGAAGCTCAAAGGTCATTGAGGGGCAGCCCAAGGGTTTTTCCTTTTGTATAAATATAGGAGAGTTTAGATGTAGAAAGGACTTTTTTCCCAAACCATTTTAGAGAGAGTATTGTAAGAAGAACTATTTCCTTTTACAATAAGGAGTTACAAGTTTCTGTTGGAGAAATTTTGGTAGAATGTTTCAAATGTTTTGCTATGGACCAGTTGAATGTGAACTATTTCATTTTCAGCTTATTTCCATTAACTGTGAGATAGTTCTAACTCATTGAATTTCTTTTCATGTTATGAATGTACTCTGGTTTATTTTGTGAAATTTTCACTTTGAGTAATGAAGGTTGTAATTAACAATATGCTATCTTGTTGTTATATTTCTATTGATGTTCATGTGTTCTGAAACAATTAACAGCCATCTATGATCTTTCCTAATGCATGCACTGATATACATTACTCACCATTAATGATAGTTCTTCTCCCTAGGGATAGGATTATTAGTCTTAGTTAGTTTCTTGCTGTGTGAGATTTAGATGCGAGAGAGGTAAGATAAGAGGTAAGAACCTGCACATCACATTGTGACCCTCCTCGTTATCTCTATCGTCTGCATTTTACTTAGGCACTTGCACATCATACCTTAAACATAAAAAACTAAAAATATACATAGTGGACCGGGCCGTAACTGGTAAAACATTTTAATTTGTTACTTGACTTGCGGTACCTGGACTGTAAACCAGATGAATTCCCCATACCAAACAGTAATAGGCTAATTGGGAACGTTTATTGGGGAGAATCCCTAACTATTGTTACCTATGATTTTCCAAGCCTCAACATTTTTTGGTGCTAGAAGGAGGGCCACCAGTGCATGGTTGGTCGAGGAAGCTGGCTTCCTTGAAATCACTCCACTGGTGACAGTTCTGAAAGTAGTTTGTTTCACAAACCCACTCCTGAAGATAAAGAGAAAGGGTATCTATATCCTGTCGATAACGAAGTGGTTGATGATTTAAGAAGAATCACCAGGTTATATGAGAGAAATATTGGAGGATTACCTATCATTTCTGTCCTACCTAGAAGAGAGTATCAGAAGAAAGATCTCTCCCTCAATTAGAAGACTCAGTGTTGGTAGAACATCTTGAAGAACTGGTAGAAGCATCCTTACAAGAATTTGACCAACCTTTAAATCAAATATTGGATCCAGGTTCACCTTACTGTTCACCTTTTCAGACCCCTGTTCAGTCACAACCTCAGTCTCCGCTCAGAATTGTCGCTAATGTAAATGCAAACCAACCACCTCCACAGCATGCTTGGAGGACTAGTTCGCCTTTAAATTTGATACCTCCCTTGCATGATTTGCCTCAAGCTTTCAACAAGATGTTACCTAAGTTCGACCAAGTGAAGGAATTTTGGTAGATTTACAGAGTTTTTACTTCACTGTAGAAGGACTATGAGCTAGAGAGCATGAAGATGTGGTGTGTAGACTGGTTCCCCAAACATTGAAAGGAAAAGCAGCCTCATGGTATTTTTCACTTCCTGCAAATTCAATCACGGATTGGAACACATTTGAGAGAATGTTTAGAAGTAAATATGCAGTTTAGAAAACTCATGCAACTTTAATGAAAGGTTTATGTGCTCTAAAGAAAGAAAGGAAAGAACAAGTGCATAATTTCACTCAAATATTTGCTACTTACCTAAAACAATTTCACTACAGTTGATAAGCCATCTGAAAATGCTCTAATATAATACTATACCTCAGCCCTTGGGCCTGATATAGCCATGTTTGCAAAGAGATCAGTGAGACCTGCATTAGTAGAAACCTATGAAGAAGCTGAGAAGGTGGAGGTTGAGATGGAGAGTATAGAAAATTACCCTGTGCAATCGGAAGAAAATACTTTTGGAAGCAAGAAACCTTTATTACTGACTAAGCCTAAGGATGAGCGGTCACAGGATTTCGAAGGGATGGTGAAGATGATGCAAAATTTATCCAACAGAGTGATAGATTTAGAGAAGGAAAAAGAGGCTCACAAATCATATAAGCCTTATTATAAAAAAAGGGAAGACAACAGTCAACCTAAACCTCCTCCACACAGTCCTGCAGCAATGAATTTAATTGATGTAGGCATGGATAATTTTTGTACCTTTCATCAATAGCCTCATTCTGAGAAGAATTGCCCACAATGGGTAAATTATATGACATTAGTAATGAATCAATTATTGGATTCCAAACTGACAGAAACTGGTAAGGAGGAAGAAAAAGATAATCAATATACTAAAAAACAAGAGGAAGATACTTTAGTTTTATGGGACTATGTCTCTATGTTGGATATAGAAGAAGAAGATTTTCTAAAACAGGAGGAAACACCGGAAACCAATGTGACAATAAGAAGTCATAGTTTGTTAGAAGAAGATAAGTCAATACTTCCCAAGATTAAGAAACATCAAGAAAACATGAAGAAGATACAGAATAACACTGCAACTGTTAAAGTACTTGATTTTACCATTTCAAGTCAAGATCCGAAAAAAATCAACACACCTCTTAAGCCTATTAAAGATAATATTAATAATGTCAAGAAGAATCTCAAAGAACCTGAGATGGCGTATGATATTGTGGAAGACATTAAAAAAACTAAAACAAATATCTGATTGTTTGAAATGTGTAATTTACCTCAGCAAAAGGAGAAACTTTTAAAAGCACTTGAGGTACTAGAAGAAGAGCCTCCCACTGACAACCAACCTGAAGAAGAAATTGGTGAGGCAAGTGTGGGAGGGAATTCTAAGTATAAAACCTCAGCATTTCTCCTAACTTTTGAGATTTTCAACTACAATGTGCACAACTGTTTAGTGGACTCAGGAGCATCAGTCAACGTTATGCCACTTTCAGTCTGTAAGAAAATCAATGGACAACCTAAACCATCTACTTGGAAAGTTGTTCAATTAGACAGGACAATTGTAAAAGTAATAGGGGAAATGGAAGATGCTCTTATTCGCTTATCCGTAAATGAGAGGGTATACCAGATGCTTATGGACTAGTTTTGAGTCGAGACTGGTCGGCAAGGCTAGACGGATAATTTGCATTAGATTGGTCACATTTATGGTTGCCTCATAAGGGAAGTCCCAATCAGATAAAAGTATTAGAGATCCTCAAATGAAATACAATGTCACTCAGTTAGAGGGAAAAAATGAACTAGTAAACTCTGTGTTGGGAAATTAATTCATTGAATTGGAACCGGGAAATTACCAAGCTAATGAATCCAATAATATACCTAATACCTAGCCCAATCTCCTTTGTTTTTCACGGGCTGATGAGTTTGACTGTAATATAGTAGATCTAGTTTCAGATGTAGTCTGTAATTCAAATTCAGTAGAGGTAGATAGTTTTTGGACTCTTTATTTTGATGGTTCTAAAACATTGGAAGGATTAGGAGCTGGCTGTGTCTTGATTGATAAAAAAAAAAACATTTTCTTTCTTGTAGATTAGAATTTGAATGCACAAATAAAACAACCGAGTACGAAGCACTAGTTCATGGACTTAAAAAAACAATAGAACTAAAAGTAAAAAATCTGAAAGTATATGGAGATTGTGAGATTGTTGTTAAGCAAATTCTAAATAAGATACACTGTATTTCACCACATTTGAAAGCTTACCAAAATGAAGTTTGGGATTTGCTTATAAATTTTCATACATTCAATATTGTGTCCATTCCTAGATTAAAGAATGCAGTAGCTGATTTACTAGCTACCTCAGCTGAAAGGCTAGTACCTTCCAATAATAGATGCTCTATTGAATTACTTTTCTGGCCTTCTGTTCTGGATATGATCACAAATCTACGGGTTTTTGACGATGATCAGCAAATTTTGGAGTGTTTGATGAATGATGAGGCTTTCAAAGGAGCAATAATAGATGATGAAGAACACCAAGCAAAATTAAAATTCAGGAACTTTATTCCTAAAGGAGTAAGGACCTTGGAATGAATGTTTGATTTAGATAACAAATTCAGAAAGCCAGCGAATGTCAAGACTCATAGCTCATCCTTACAACTCGAGCTGATAAATTCGGGGACTAAAGATGAACCCAAATATATAAATTTGGGGAAGTGTTGTTCTCCGAGTGAAATAAGTAAGTTCATCAGTCTGTTCAAACAGTACAAAGATGTTTTTTCTTGGACATATTAAGAGCTTAAAACTTATGACACAAAGATCATACAACATGTCATCCCAATTAAAGCTGGAATCAAGCCTTACCAATAGCCTTTGAGGAAGATGCATTCGAAGCTGGAAACTTTAATTCAAAGTGAAGTAAAAAAATTGTTGGATGCTAAAATCATATTGAAAGTCAGACATTTGGAATTGGTTTCTAATTTGGTGCGTGTTTGCGGTCATAGAAGGAAAGCTACTGGGTCATGTTATTTATAAGAAAGGTATCTCTATAGACTCAGAAAGCATTAAAGCCATAGAATAGATCCATTTACCCCATAATAAAAAGGGCATGCAATCATTTATGGGGACAATCAATTTTGTGTGGAGGTTTGTACCAGATTTTGCTCAAATTGTCAAACCTTTGTAGAAAATGGTTAAACAAAGTGTACAACTCAAATGCACTAATGTGGAGAAGAATGCATTCAGTAAGATAAAAACATCTGTTGCTCATGCACCATCACTCAAAATTCCAAATTTCAAAAAGGATTTTATTCTGTACTCGTTTGCATCCGATGATTCATTGGTAGCTATGCTTACACATAAGGAAGATGGGGGAGATGACTACCCCATATCATTTATGAGCATTGGTCTACAGGGAGCTGAATTGACTTATCCAGTAGTTGATAAACAATCTTATGCAGTTTTTAAAGTGGTAAAACAATTAAGGCCATATATACTTAAGAACCGCACCAAGGTAATAGTTCCACACCCAGCTGTAAGATCTCTTTTTGTACAAAAAGAAACAGGAGAAAGAAGAGGCAACTGGGTGACTTCCTTACAAGAATATGATCTTGAGTTCAAACCATCATCCATAGTAAAAGGAAAAGGATTGTGTAAACTAATGATTGAAGGTCAAAACAATGAATAAAACAACTAGGATAATGAAGCTGAGTTACACATGGTGGATGTATGTCCTTTGTTCACAACTCCAGATTCCTGGTACCGAGACCTAGTCCAATACCTTCAAGAAGGATATTTTCCGGAGCATTGGAGTTCCAAACAACGAAGAGCATTACGTCTGAAATTGGCTTCATATCAGATAATTGATGGAGTATTGTTCAGAAAGAACTACGATGGAGTTTTTCTCACGTGCTTAGAACATGAGGATGCAAAGAAGGTCATAGCAGAATTGCATGATGGGCCTGTTGGAGGACATTTTTCCAAAGATACAATAGCCCATAAGATTCTCAGAGCCGGATATTATTGGCCTACACTATTTAAGGATGCTCATGCTCATGTTAGAAAATGTGATGCTTGTCAAAGAGGTGTTGGAAGACAAGCTAAAGCAGCAGGGCCTTTAAACCAGTAATGATAACAGAACCATTCGAACAATGGGGAATTGATATTATTGGAGAAATAAACCCAAATTTTTCTTTGTAGTACAAGTATATTTTGACAACAACTAATTACTTCACCAGATGGTTCGAGGCTATTCCGTTACGAAAAGTAAATGAAGATGCAGTCATGGATTTCTTACAGAATCACATTATGACCTGGTTTGGGGTTCTAATTTCTCTGGTTTTTTATAATGCTACTTACTTTTCTTCTATTAGATTAACTACATTTGATAATGAAATAGGAATCAAGTTGCATTGTTCTGCAAAATGATTACCCACAAGGAAATGGCTTGGAAGAATCTGCAATTTTTTTTTTGATTAGGAATCTAAAGAAAACCGTAATAGAAAATTAGAGAAGTTGTCATTTAGAGTTACCTAATTCTCTTTGGGCTGATAGAGTCACACCCAAGAATTCCTTAGGTGTGTCACCATACACTCTTGTTTATGGAAAATAAACTATTCTTCCTCCCAACATTATGTTACCATCTTCCTTAATAGCTCAAGAATCTAGAGGTACTGATAATGAAATCCTACAGATCAAAATCTATAATCTTTTGAAGTCGAAAGAGTCTAGGTCCAAACTCAAAGAAAGATTTAAGCATCAACAGGAAACAGTGAAGCGTTGGTTTGATAAGCATAAAGTTGGGAACAAAGAATTCGAAGTAGGGGATCTGGTTCTTAAGTGGGATCATCCACATGATGAAAAGGGAAAGCACAATAAGTTTCAACAGTTACGGGTAGGCCCTTTTCAAATGGAAGCAAATCTTGGCCCCTCAACTCACAAGTTGCAAGACTTACAGGGGTGGGAAGAGAACTTACTAGTAAATGGTTTAGTTCTCAAACCTTATTTTTCTTGATTTTTCATTTTGGTTGTCTTGTACATAAATAAACTGTTGGTTTGTTTTTGTTTTTGTTTTAATTTAGTTAGGGTTTGATTGATTGTAATAAAGAAGCACAATTTTTGGTTGCATGGAGTTCATCAGAATTCTGGATTAACTAAAATATTTGATTATAAGACTCTGTACTATTAATTTATTTTTGAAATAACTTCTTCAAGTTTAGCAATTTTCCTAAATGGTTATGAACACATTGAAGTCCTACTTAATCCTTGTGAAATAACTCAGGATCAAAAGGTCCATAATACTATTTTGAGGCTCCATTCATCTCACACTAAAAATGTCTTAGGGGGTGACAACAGAAGGCCCACGAAGAGGAAGCAAGGTAAACAGTATATTACATTTAAATGATTCCATGCCAGGAATTGAAAGCCAAAAGGCAAATAAGAGTCAAAATCTCCTCGGAAAAGTAAAATATATCAAAGCAAAGTACTGAACCATATTAGTACAATATTGCCAAAGTTCTTCTCTGTCCGTGAGCTGAAAATAAATATATCTCTCACACAAAAGGACACTATGGATAGAGGAACCTGAATTAAAATTTTTAGAAAGAAGGCATGCAGGGGGACTCAAAAGAGGACAAAATTCCAAAAGCACCAAAAGTGCAAAATGGCATGGGAATGAGGAACAAATGAATATATCTATTTATCATATGTTACAATCCTATGTGGTGCCTAAGCTGGAAACTACTCAAAGACATAGGTTAAAAAAATAAAATTCATATTCCTGGCCTCAAAAAAGTTATCTAGACTTTGAAATATTGGTTCCCATGTTCCCTAAATTGAACTATCATCAATGAATAAAGTGGATACATCTTCCATTTAGGAAATCCAGATATCTTGAAGAATTGAGCATGTTGGTATTGTCAAAATAGTCTGTTGATCAAAGAAGAAATTGTTCAGAGATCTGTGTTCACCAGGTAGTCACCAATTGTTGCAGTTGCAAGATTTTTTCCCCAAATTTTTAAATTTTAGGACCCTCATTTTGATTTGCTTATATTATATCTAGCCTAGGATTCTTCAGTTTCCCTAAATATATCCTGAAAGTTCATATTTTTTGCTCAAAACTTGATCCTTTTCATCGGAAGATTAGTTGGCTATCCTTCCGATATCGAAAGCATAGTTAGCTGTCTTTCTGACATTGTGAAAGTTGAATGGTCTACCTTGTCGGTGATACTTCATATGCCCTAGCCGATACGTCGAAAAGCACGATTTCTTTTTGTTTTATTTTCAAGCTTAACATTTTTTTACTACCAGTGACTTTTTATCGCTATCGGAATGGTCTACGACAATGAACCGAAGTACTAGTCCTCTACGCTGCCGACATTTTGGGAGGTAGATGATGAATGTTCTGAAAGATGTTTTTTTTTTCTCATCGATGCCTTAGAACATAGATGTTTTGAGTTTCGATACCTTTTTAAAAGAATGGACTCACGATAATACATTTTACGCTACCGAAACTATGGAGAATGTTTGGGTTTGAAGTTTCAAGAGTTAGTTGTTTCCTCGTCGATGCCTTAGAGGTTAGGTGTTCTGATCTCCAATATGCGTTAGAATGAACTAGTCGCAATGATAGTGCTTGGCATTGCTGACATTGCAGAAGATGTTTAGGCTTGAGGTTCCGCACTTAGTGCTTAATAGTGCCGATGCCAATAGACTTAAAAGTTATCGTGGGTCCGTAGTTGTTTTTATGTCTGTCGTTGCGGCTGTCATCCGAACTATCTTTCCGATGGTTAGAAGTTTAACTGCCGATAGGGTTAATCCCACCGACATTTTCCGTTGAAGGTTCTATATATATGAGGGGAGCGTCTTTTATTATTTATCCGTATTGTAACTTGTCATTTTCTCTAGTCTTTGTCGTTTGCACTGATTCATGCTCCAAGTAGTCCGAATTCGATTCGCTAGAGTTTCCACCATGAATAATTTGGTCATCCTGTCGATTACACTGTTGTTTTCCAGGTAGTTGAACCACGACCTTGTTATTTTGGTTTTTTTATTGGTCGATTTGGAACCGTTGGTTTTCTTTCCCTGGTTAGGTTTTCTGTGAGTTAGGTTTGTCATCAAGTAAGAGATATTTGTCTTATAGTGTGCATGATGTTTTAGGGTGAAGAGCTAGTTGTTTACAGTTCTCTTTAGCGGGAGGTTTCTGAGGCTGTGTGATTGTTGGGTTGTTATGGATGCTTTTGCTCTAGTATGAAAAATTAGGGCACGATGCAGACTAAGCATTTCGCTGTCTGCACCAACCATTCTTTTGGTTTTCCATAGCCATCAAGGGGGTGTTAAACTCTTTCTTGCGCTTACCTTTTCCTTCGGACTGCGGAGGTTTTCCATTTTTGGTTGGGTTAGGGTTTTTCCGACTGGAAGAGCATTGTATAGGGTCTAATGCTTTGAAGTTTGTTGTTGATGATGAGCAGTAGGAATATGTGATTCATACTTTTATATGATTAGTTTGAATTAGTTCAAATGCGGCTTGGGTTAAGATAGAGAATTGTTTTTCTCTCGGGGTTGTGAATTTTTAAAGACAGTGGACTTAGGTGGTTTTAAGACACAACCTATAGGATTTTTCTTTTGCCTTGTCATTTTTTTTCATGTATTGAATATTGTGTGTAGTTCATTGAATGCATATGGAGGAGGTAAACAAATTGATACAGTTTTTGTTTGTTGTTAAAACACTTGCTAAAAGCTCAATGGGTCTAAGAACATGCTGTGTTTGTGACAGGGTGATTGTTGTAAACAAAATATGTCGAAAAGACAAAAGCAAAAGGATCTTGTGGTTGAAGGAGAACCTAAGATTGAGATCATCACCAAGGTTGAATATATATATGAAGATACCAAAGCTTCCACTGGGGTCGAACCAGACTACAAATGGGGAGAGCTATACAGGATGATTTTCAACGAGAACGTACCTGATGTGGCTTTCGAGGAGCTAACCATTTATGCAAAAATTGAGAAATCAACTCTCATGATAGTAGCCACAAGACCTGAGTTGTTCCCTTGTTTAGAGGTGATAGGCTAGATTCTGCCTAGGGCAGATGTAACTACAATGATTCTTGAAAATACTGCTAAGAAGGGCTACGCTGCATATAGCCCTGCATATGTCGCTATGGCATATCAACTACCTTCCACCCATATTTACTTAATAGAAAGATGGTTGAGAGAGACACCTATGGATCTGGTAGAAATAGTTAAAAGAATGATGATACTAGGAAAAAACTTTCGAACCAGGCCTTCTGGAGAGTATGATACCTCTATTCTCCGTACTCCCTATAGATTTCTTGCACTAATGCTAAATAGGATTTTTGGTAGAGCTCATGGGAAGAGATTCAAGATAGGATGGATACCAATTATCTTCTATGTGGATACTCAAGGAACCATTTTTAATTGGTCGAACATAGTGTCAAATAGCCTCTCAACATGCATATCCGCAGCCTTGGGAGGGGTGTCACAAAAAAAATAAGAGTTCTATATGAGCTCTATCCTGATTGATTGTATACTGTGTACTCAGTCTTTTCTAGCTTTGAGATGTAACTAGGAGAGGGACATGACCCCAATGTACACAACATATACATTGTTATGGGACCATAAATATTATAGCTATTATAGGGAAATATGTGAACACTTCATCATTCCCTTGTATACCTTAATTTTCCTGACTGAATGCAACTGCATGTCTCAAGAAGCATTCAAAGTCATCGAGGAGTTTGAATATTATTATTTGACCGAGGAAGGATTGTATGTAAGAATGTATGGTGGTTCCAGAGCCCATTCCCTACTCCCTAAGTATGCCACTAACTATGTACTACAAAAAGTGGTAGTTAGGCAAGTGTATATTGATGGTGTGGGAAATTTCCTATTTGAACATAAAAAGGCAACATATCCTGCAGTGTCTTTCCTGCTTGGCAGTTACAAGTTTTCGAGAGTAAAACAGGCTGTAGAATTTGTTCAGGAGCTAGAGCATTTCCATTTTGGAGAAATGAATTTTTAGAGGAATGACTCCCAAAATAAAGTAGCAGATTACTGCAAGGAAGCGGGAATTAATTTTGAATATACTGATTTTTGGGATAAGGGCGAGGAAACATTCAGAAGTTCAAATAACATAACTACCCTTAAAAAGAGATTTAAATAGAAAATATCTACTATGGGCGGAAAGGGAAAAACTTCAGAGAAGACCAGGACATTACACGGGGACTTCACTTAGTGAAACTCTCACATAGCACGTGCGATCGTGGGGTTCTAAAAAATACCCTTAATTTCCAAATATATTGACCCAAACTCTTTTTGTTGAAACCCCCTCCCAATAATTAAAACCTCCTCCCCACCCCTTTTTATACCTCAATCCTTATAAACCACCCTACCCACCCCCNGAAGCCCCTGTGGGACATTAGAAGAAGAAAAGGCCAAAAAGAGAGAAGAAGATGCTAAAAGGATAGCACAGGAGGCAGAGAGCTGGTTGAAGAATGAAGAAGAAGAAAGAAAGCGAGTTGCGGAGGAAGCAACAAGGAAGGAAGAGGAGGAGAGAAAGAGAAACGAAGAAGCAGAAATCAAGAAAAGACAAGAAGAAAGTGAAGGTTTGAGATTAGCAGGATCTCAAAAGGACCAATAGACTACTGAACATGTAGATACACAGGGAGGAAAATATCACACAGATGAAGGACATGGACAATCTAATCCTGATCCCAAGGAGCCTGCTGCATCTTCTGGAAGTACACTGGGACAAGATTCATTTTCTGGAATACATTTGATCCCTTTCATGCCTATAGAAGGGGAGGAGGTTCCTGAATTTAGTACTATTTTCTACAATAAGGAGAAGAAAAGGATTGTAAAAAGAACTGAGAAAAAGGTTGAAATTGGAGGATAGTTGGGAAAGATGATAAAATATAAAAGCTTGGTGCATGGAATGTATGTAGATCCAAGATTGATAGCAAGAGCTGGGGTGGCATTAATGCAAGCAACTGAAGATAACGTAGACAGGCTTATGATGGACCTCGAGCAGTCAAGAAAGAATGCAGCACAATTAAAAGAAACATTGAAGAAGGAGAGGGATGAGGGTCAGAAGCTGAAAAGGAAATATGAAGACATGATGAATGAAGTAAGGAATTCAAGAACATAATTCCAGAATCTGCAAGCAAATAAGAAGGCTTTAGAGATTTCTGCAGAGAAAACAGAAAAGAATGCTAAGGATAGCTTAGCTGCATTACAAAAGCTATAGCTAGAGCATCAAATGTTGAAAATTAAGAAAGATGACCTTCAGGTATCCTATGAAAATCTAAGTGCAGAGAAGGACCGGTTACAAAGCAAAGTTGCTGAGTTAGAAACAGATAAGGCTATTGCAGAGGAAAGAGAGAAGCAATATCAAATGCAGGTGGCAACCTTAGAAGAACATAATACTTCATTGACAACATCATTGAAAGATGCTATGGAACAAAAGACAAACTTCCAACCTTTGAAAGAACATGTTCTAACTCAAAGAAGGTAGATCCACCAATTACAGATATGCATTGAGGAAGAAAGGTGTAAAATTTTACAAATATACACCAGATTAGAAGAAATTTTGGACACTACTTCATATTTTTTGGACAGATCTCAAGAGATTTTGGAGATTCTAACAGGAAGAATGGTATGGATAGAAACAAATAAGGAATCTCCTATGGAGTTACCAATTAAGGATCAACAGAGTTTAAAACAGGAATATGATTTATTGGAATTTGCAATTAATGTGGCAGAAGAATTCAAGAAAACTGCAAAGAAAACAAAGGGAGCATGTGCTGAATACTGTAGGAGAGTGCTTGCTATATACAATAGATGCCATATTTCTGCAGAGAAAAGATTGGATGCAACACTAGAACATGAATTATTTATAAAACATCTGCAGAACAGATATCAGGAAGACAAGTAAGAGATCCAACAGATTAGGGACCTAGATAAACGGATTTTAAAGAATGTAGTGGCACATGCAGCTGTAAGTATACATCTACTAGAAGATCAGTTGTGCCTGAGTTCGACAAGGATAGAAGGAGTAGAGAACCAGGTTGCTAAATATGAGATTAATATTCGATTTCTTGAGCCTTTTGGATTTGAAGGCATAGCAGCAGAGGCCCATGCATGGAAGAAGTTCATCAATGACCAAGCTGGCTCCTCTTCATAAAGTGTTCTGGAAATTTTGATTTAAAATGTAATATATTGTATCAATTATGTCCACATGCTACGAGACAAAATTTTGGGAAATGAAAGGTTGGGGAATCTCAAAGGTCATTTAGGGGAATCCCAAGGGTTTTTCTTTTTGTATAAATATAGGAGAGTTTAGATGTAGAAAGGACTTTTTTCCCAGACCATTTTGGAGAGTGTATTGCAAGAAGAACTATTTCCTTTTACAATAAAGAGTTACAAGTTTCTGCTAGAGAAAGTTTGGTGGAATGTTTCAAATGTTTTGCTATGGACCAGTTGAATGTGAACTATTTTTTTTTTCAACTTATTTCCATTAATTGTGAGATTGTTCTAACTCATTGAATTTCTTTTCATGTTATGAATGTACTCTGGTTTATTCTGTGAAATTTCCACTTTGAGTAGTGAAGGTTGTAATTAACAATAAGTTATCTTGTTGTTATATTTCTATTGATGTTCATGTGTTCTGAAACAATTACCACTTTGAGTAATGAAGGTTGTAATTAACAATAAGTTATCTTGTTGTTATATTTCTATTGATGTTCATGTGTTCTGAAACAATTAATAGCTATCTGTGATATTTCCTAATGCATGCACTGAAATACATTACTCACCATTAATGATAGTTTTTCTCCCTAGGGATAGGATAATTAGTCTCAGTTAGTTTCTTGTTCTATGAGATTTAGATGCGAGAGAAGTAAGACGAGAGGTAAGAACCCACACATCACATTGTGACCCTCTTCGTTATCTCTATCGTCTACATTTTAGTTAGGCACTTGTACATCATACCTTAAACATAAAAAACTAAAAATATACATGGTGGACTAGGCCGTAACTGGTAAAACATTTTAATTTGTTACTTGACATGAGGTAGACGGATTGTAAACCGGACGGATTCCCCATACCAAACGATAACGGGCTAATTGGGAACGTTTATTGGGGAGAATCCCTAATTGTTGTTACCTGCAATTTTCCAGGCCTCAACAGTTTGTTATTAACTTTCTCTTTTAAAAAGAATGAAGTTTTTTCCTTTCCTTAGCTTGGAAGTTGGGCACTCTGTTTGGTTAGCATTATTTTTTGTAGAGAGTGAATAGGCTCATAGATATAGGTATGTTATTAAGTATGCAAAGTCGAGAAAAGTAATTTCAATGTACATAGAGTATTTACATGGGAATCAGAGTCTAGTTTTGTCCTATCAACATAGGAAGAAGCCCCCAATCAAACTACATACAACCTTTCTGAGTTCAAGCAGAGGTCAAGAAATGTTTAAAGGAGTGACGTGTAGATTATTAATGTTCTGACCTCCCTAGATTAGAGAGTGGTTGTGTATTCCCTTTAGGATTGGGGCGTGGAATGACCAATATCAACAAGTGAAAACATCAAGTTCAAATAGGGAAAGAAGGAAATAGCTCTGTATGGGCAGGTAAAGGAGGTCGTAGCCTCACCCCATGGCCAACAAAAGAAGGTCATAGTAGCCATGACCCATCCCTTGGAGGGATGGAACAGGTTAGGGCCCAGCCCTAAATGGAAAACACAGTCACTCGCTAGTAACGAAGATGATAGAAAGCAAGTTTAGAAGGCACATGAAAAGGCATGTATAAGAAGCCTAAAAATAGGAGTCAAAATCCAAAGTATATAGATTTTTTTAATGAGAAAAAAATGAGGTCTTAACTTTATTCCTAGGGCCATCTTTATACACATTGTGTAATAGTAATGTCAATGACCCACAACATAGGTTTACACATCGTTCCATCTACAAATGAAACAATTTGTTCCAGTCTCCTTTAAATCGTGCCATCTGGATCATTTCCTCCTTCAATAGCGGCACGTGCCTGGAATAAAAAATTGAATACACTAAGATTCAAAATCCTTCATCAATGTACTGGGGTTTCAAGACTCCTAAACCACACTTGCAATCAATACACTGAAGTTTCGAACAAAAAATATACATACTGGGACTTCACCCTCTTCAAACCCTAAACATAATAAAGTGTGTTGTGCCACTTCAAGGACACGGCAAACACATATTGTGCAATAAATGGATAACTGAGAAAAATGCGTAATAGCAAAAATGTATGAAGTATATGAGATTCTATCCTCTGAAAAAATTCAGAGCCACTTCAGGGCTCTCGACCCCTCTCTGCGACGAGCAGAAATCACCAAACTATAATAGAAGCGAAGGGGCAAAACATAACCAACGACTAGTAGACAATGTGAAACGTGGCATTTTTAGTTAACAACTCATGGTAGCCTTCTATTCTCCTAAGGGACGATGATGCTACAGTTTTTCAAAACCCGACTTCAGAGAAAAAAATGCCTAATGATGTAAATATTGTAGTTTGTACATATTGTAAGGAAATTTTTATTTACCATGCTATAAAACTTAAAAGCAACTAGCTTTTTCCCCCAACCTTTCCCCGAGGAGGGGAAAACGAGGTAAACGCTAGTTAAATAAATACCTTTTAATTTCTTTCATTTAAAATATAATAGTCTAAACTCTACAAAAACTAAAAATACATGGTTATATTAATATGCATCATCGATTAATATATGTCCTTTGTCGAATAAATAATAACAAAACCATTTTAAAACACTATTTACTATTATGTGATTAATATATAAATATAACAAAACTATTTTAAGACATTATAAAATATTTTGGTGATTTGATGACAAGTCAAACTTATATAGAGACTAATTATGGCATGGATGTAGCCATAGTTGGTCACAAACAAATTTGACTTTTATATTAATACCAAAAAATTATAATGTTTTTCAAAGTTTTTTAATATTTATATATTAAACTTAATATTTTGAAAATATAAATTATTTTGTTGAATATTTGAAATTTTATTCATTTTATTTTATCACCACTATGAATTGACAATGTAAATTATTTAAAAATAAATAATAATTAAAAAAATTTAAATTCCAAAAAATACCTAAACTTGGCATGTGGTCTTAACACCACTGTTGCATTAATGATAATAAATGCCATATTTACGCCATAAGGCATTTTTTCTCTCTGAATTTTGGTTTTAAAACACTATAGCATCGTCGGCCTTCAGGCGAGTTGCCATTTGCCACACGTTCTGAACTAAACCCGCCACGCTTCACAACATTCTAAACTTAAATTGCCACGTTTCACATTTGTAGTCCCTTTATTTTTGTTACAGTTTGATGATTTCTACTCATCGCAGAGAGCCATGAAGTGGCTTTTAAGTTGATCAGATGGTCAGAATATGGAGTCTGTTTTTTCTCAATTTTCCATTTATTGCACAGTATGTGTTTGTCGTGTGCTTGAAGTGGCGCATGTGAGAGGATACTGAAGAAGAGGGATCGAAAGATGGAGCCAAGCAATCGAGGAGTGGGTCAATGAATCATAACCAAAAATGCCTTGCAGAAGGAAATAAGAATTAGAGAAAATAGTATTTTAAGTATTAAGGAGAGCAATTCCATATTTGAGCATACAGAAACATTGAACTCCAGGCCATTTCCTTCTGCACAACATGATAACAATTTTTACTGGCCTGAACCAGATTGGACTAAAGAAGGCATAAATGTTATTAGGATTTCCCCTGTAAGTCTTGAAAAGGAGGTTGATGGTGTAGGATTGCATTTTTTTCTTTGAATGTTGAAGCGGAAGCAATGTAAGGAAAGGGGTATCAAGCCCAAACAAGAAGGGCTCAAAAATAGCTTGGCTGAAGTGGTGAGTGAATTTGCTTGTTGTTCCGTTAGGAAATCTTTTTCTTCCACGATTTTCATTATTCATGAGCTTCAAAATTACATGCTTCAGATGAGGCAGATCCTTTGTTATGGAGATTTATAGGAATTTGTGAGCAATGTGCAAAAGGAAATGCATGCTTCCTTTGTATGGATTTTCTAACAAGTTTTTTCATGTACCCCTACTCTTATGGTTTCTGTTATGATTCTTCTTACAAATTTCACAGTTTAAGCAATGGGGAACAATGTTGCTCTGGTGTCTATTCCTTCCTTCGAACCTGCGACTGCCACCATATATGTTTTGAAGGATGGAATAGGCACTGATAATATTGGTGTGAAGGAGGCTCTAGCCAATTTTGTTGCAAAGAACCCATCTGGTAATACACCTTTAAATCCATCTTCTCATCAGTTTGTAGATATATCTCTCGAGCATGGGCTTCTAAATATGGGAGATAGTTCTATGTTAAAGCATGGTTCCATGGAGAATCGATCGACGACAGTCATGAATTTGATGAGCTTGGCGATGGTGGATGTGATTAAAACTATAGTTTGAAGCCATTCGGATGCCATAGGGCCCTCGTTAAGCTACTTGCAGAAGGGGATTCGAGAGCTCAAAAGGAAGCCATTACGGCTCTCTATAGTCTTTGTTTCTACAATGATAATAAGAAAAGATTATGCAAAGATAATAGGAAAAGAGCTGTAATGGTGGGGGAAGTGCCTTTGTTATTTGAGGGTTTGATCAACAGCACAGGAGTCCCTGATGATACCCTTGAGAGGCCCTTGGTGTTCTGAACATGTTGGCCACTATATCGGAATGGAGAACAATGATAGGTAACTAGGAGGGTATAATGGAGATCCTGGTTAGGTTGCTCAATAGGAGAATTACAGAAGTAGAGAGCATGTCGTGGCTATCTTGTCTTCGCTCTGTTGCAACAGCAAGCATAGGGCCACAGAGGCTGGTGACGCTAGGGCATTGCAAGGAGCTTCTAGGCGATGGGATGATGAGGAGAAAGTGCAAGGCTTCGGATTTGATGAAGGCTTTGGAGGATTGTGTTGTTATTAAGACATGTCTTGGGGGTATGAAGAGGTGAATTTAAGGTTTTAAAGCGATTCCACAAATCAATAAAATAATGTGTATGAAGCATCTTCTAGGGCATTGGAGGGAGCTTCTAGGTGATGGGATGATGAGGAGAAAGCGCAAGGCTTCGGATTTGATGAAGGATTTGGAGGATTGTGTTGTTATTAAGACATGTCTTGGGGGTATGAAGAGGTGAATTTAAGGTTTTAAAGCGATTCCACAAATCAATAAAAGAATGTGTATGAAGCATCTTCTTCGGCCAAGATGAGCTTGTATAAACTCACTCACTCTTATGATGAAAGAAGTCTGGTTTCTCAAATATATTTTAAAAAATGTATGTATTGAATTTGTTGAAAAATGGCTTTTACAGATGCCTTTTGGGCATAAGGAATTTTTGTCTTAGCATAATGTATAGATTTAGGTGCTGAACAATTTGCTTTGAAAAATGCTCCAAGAATGGTTTGTGATTTCCACTGCATATAGGTTTGTCAAGTACATGTTTCATGGTTGTCTTGCAGTAGGAGGACTGGATTCATACATGATCTTGTCCATTGTAATATTTTAGTGAATCATGTGTGCCACTGGGAGTGGCTTGTTCAACAAGTCCATGTTTTCTTAGAGAACAATATCACTTAATAAAAAATGAATCTCACAATCACTAAATGAATGCTGAAACCTTGCAATATATGTATATATTTTTGTGCATGAATTTGGATAGACGTGTCATTAAATATCACTTAATGGTAATCTTGATGGCTTTGCAAGTGTTCTATTTTTTTATTGTCAATATTATATCTGGCCCTCTCGGGATTTTTTTCTTAGATGATTAGTTGTATATATGGGTCTTGTCTTTTTAGACGAGTAATTTCTTGCTTGAAAATAATTCTATTGATGGTGATTACTGTCTACTGAGTGGTCTTTTATATTTAAATTGATTAGTCTGATTTTTCTAGTTGTTTCTATGATCAAATAATGTGTGAATGGAATTACAAAGTTCTTTGATTTGGATTTGCCAGTGTTTTGTTATTTTATTATGAATATTATATACGGGGATTATTTTCTTTTCTCTTAGACGAGTAGTTTTATATCTGGGGCTTGTTTCCTTTAGACAAGTAGCTTTTTGCTTGAAAATAATTCTATTGATGGTGATTACTGTCTACTGAGTGGTCTTTTATATTTAAATTAATCAGTTTGATTTTTCAATTTGTTTCTATGATCGAATAATTTGGGAATGAAATTTCAGAGTTCCTTGATTTTTATGATTTTACAGGCTATGGAGTTTGTTTCTTGTACAAATGTTTTAAAAAGTAGCTGTAATGTCATTGTAGGCTAGGCAGTCCAAGAGAAATTGTATTTCATCTATTATGATATTTGTCTCATTGATTTTATAGACTATAGATTCTCGTGACAAGGTATTTTAGGTCTGGTCAAACAGTGTGTCACTATGAAGCTCATAAGATTTGTTCTCATTTTTGCAATTATTTTTTTTCCTATCTAAACAAATTTTTTTCTCATTTTTGTAATATTTTTTTCTATCTAAACATCTTTTTTTTTCATTTTTGTAATTATTATTTTTCTATCTAGACCTTTTAATTTTTAGTTATAACATTTTTTCTAAGGAATTTTTGTTATAACATCTTTTTTTTCTTTCATTTTTTCATTTTTTTTCTATCTAAACATTTTATTTTTAGTTATAACAGTTTTTTGAGAAATTTCAAAGATACCAGAGAACTTATAAATATTTCAAGTTTTCAGAGGTAATAAATTTTGTTGTTATCTCCTCCCTATGGAGGAGCATACCATTCTCATTTAGATTGAACATGGTATGCTCAATCTGCAAGCTGCAGGTTGTGTTCTCTCCATCACACAATCTGCTCAAATGTATGTTGTGCTGACATTTATGTGAAATTTCACTGACATATGACTAGTCAAAGAAAACCTTGTTGGATGTCGATTTTTTCATTTACATTTTGGTGACATGTTTACTCCTATTTTTAATTATATTCTGGTGCATGTTTGGCAAGTTGGGAATGAGGAGCCAAACTATACAATAACACTTCCAAAGTTAGAACTATTTCAACTTCAACTTTTTTTTGAAGGGTTGAATCCATTTGATCGATCTTTCCTTTTCTCATTTGGAAATCGATCTTTGCTTTCACCTTTATCCACAACTTACATTGGTGAATCGATATAAATAATCTTTGAAATTTTTTTAGATTCATTGGCTTAATAATCGTTTCAATGATTGGAATTGTGATTTTGGTAGTTCAAGTCAAATATCTCTACTTGTAAACTGGCAGATACATGGAAAGGGTATTTATCTTCATCCATGAGGAACCAATTCTTCTAAAAAAACCATGCTACAAAAAAGTTCAAATCTGACAATGCATGTTCTAATTGTTTTTGTAGATGAAACTTAGGTAGATCTTAAGCATTGGCGTCAAACAAACATACTCATGAGAATGTTGTATTTGGCATCCAGATTTGCAAGGGTAAATATGGTGTCAACACAACCCCAATTAAGTGATTTTTTGCATTTTGAATGTTATGTTACTATAGGATTGCACATGAATGGTACTAGATTTGATGCTAGTGTGTTACATGACCAAGTGACTTAGTATTTTTGGAAGAAAAAATTCATATCAAAATTTGTGATTGAATGTTTGATTTTAAGGTGGAGTACACAAATGATAGAGTCTTCTCCTACAAGAGTTTAGCTCACCCATTGAATTAGAGTGGAGTTCGTTATAAGGAATGTGACAGAGTTAACCATATCACCTTCCAATGCCCAAACTTCCTCAACATTAAAAAAAATATAATGTTGTATTGATAGTTAAAGAAAAGGAGAACAACGATTCAAGCCAACTTTACATTTTACAAATTTATCTCAATCTCAAAGATGGGCAGGTGAGGTTTGTGTGGGGTCTCCCACAACTACACCAATGGGAATGCTTGTCTGCCAATATGACAACCCTTTCACACAGGTTAGTGGCCATCTATTTATACATTTACAAGACTAATTTCAACCCATTTACAAGACTAATTTCAACCCATTGATCTCTTCTTTTGGGTTGCAATGCCATCATTGCTCCTTTCTTGAGCTCTAATGTCTCTTGCATAGGCATAGTCCTCCATCACCCCCTACATGGTTCTTATAGTAATACCAGCTTCTCTTGTTCTATGTGTGGATATTAGGGTCTCCTCACCAAACAATTATATTACATCAGTACTATATATCAACAACCCCTCACTCCTCAAGCATAATTTTATCCTCACGTAGAATACATAGCATAAATTCCACCAATATTTAGATTGGTAATTGAAAATTGGCATAATAGAAATACCTTCAATGGAAGTTGTGCATTAGATGCACAAAAAACAAGCCAGTTCACAAAACTTGTCAGTAAATGGCCATATTCAAGGGATACCACACAAACTCAAAAAAATGACTCCAAAGGATCAACTCAACCATCTAAGGAATTGCAATCACATTCAGTTCCTACATGTCAACCCAAGCCCCATGGAAATGTTCACTCTACAACACTTGAACCCAAAGTATGATGCATGTGACTAAGGTGTCTATAAATTTCAAATTAGATGATTTAGTTTGTCTAGGTCCTATAGGTCTATAATCTTGTGGATGTGAGGGATGAGGACAAGACCTCTCTTATTCCATTGACAAGTTCTCAATTGAAGTTTCGAGTAATAAAAGGAATAGAAAAGCCAACCCGTGGTATGATACTGATTGTAAAAATGCGATGAGAGAGATTAATGAAGCTCTTGATAAATCTCTTAAAATTAACAAGATAAAAAATTACAAAGCCCTTACTAAAAAGAAAAAAAGGCAGTATATTGACAAAAGGCAAGACAATCTCTTACACCTCTCTAAGATGACCCCTAAGAAATTCTGGAGGCAGGTTCTAACTAGAAAAACTAAAGATAATAATAAAATTTCTCTGCATGACTGGAATTCCTATCTTAAAAAGCTTTATGACTCCTTGAATGTCATAGACCACTTTGAAACCCTCCTCACAATGGAAGAAGTTTTCTCTTTAAAAGACATAGATTTTGGGGTTAAGCGTTTGGCTAATGGAAAAGCTAAGGACATTGAAGGTTACCAGGCATAAATATTAAAAATTGGAGGTCCTATCCTCATCCCTCACATCCACAAAATTTTTAATCAAGCAGTCAAGCAAGGGTTCCCTAAACCTTGGACTTAGAGCCTCATTATCCCTATTGTAAAAGTGGGGATACAAATAACCCCTCAAATTATCAAACTATTATGATAAGTCCCCTCTTAGCCAAGTTATATGGTATTATTTTGGAAAAGAAAATCAGAATTTGGCTTGAAAGTGAAGGTAAGTGGGCTAAAGGCCAAGTGGGTTTTAGAAGGCATCACTCAACAACAGACCACCTTATTATGCTTAGGATCATTATGGAGGAGTGTCGCAATGATAAATCCAATCTCTTTTGCTGCTTTGTGGACTTTAGAAAGGCTTTCGATACGGTACCTAGAAATAACCTTTGGAATAGGTTAGAAGAGCTTAAGGTTCCTTTTGAGCTGAGAGCTGCCACGATAAGGATCTACGAGAATGTAATTGCCAAGTTTAAAAGCAATGAGGGGTGGTTGAAAGATATTAAGTGTAATATCGGAGTTAAGCAAGGTCTCCCCCTATCCCCTACCCTTTTTGGCATTTACATTGATAAGTTAGAGGGTTGTTTAGAAGAAGCAGGTTGTGCTGGTACGATCTTAGCTGGAATAGTCATCATCCTTCTTCTTTATGCTGACGATATTGTCCTTATGGCAAGGTGTTCTTCTGATCTTGATAAGCAGCTTCGAATCCTTAAATATTTCTTCTCTAACATGGGTATGACTGTTAACAATGACAAAACAAAAGTTATGATTATCAAATCCAAGAATGATACATAAGATAATTTTATGTATGACAATAGCAACTTGGAGGAAGTGTCTTCTTACAAGTACCTAGGAATTGATATTCATCACAAGCTCAACTAGAACTATAGCATTAAGAAAAGGATTAATAGAGGGTGGAAAGCTTACTTTGGTCTTGAAAACAACTGTAAAGCTGCAAACCTCATGATGTGGGATAAAAAGAAGCTCCTTTTTGAAACTCTAGTCACTCCTGTCATCTTGTATGGGTGTGAGGTTTTGGGTTGCAACATCTCTAGAGAATCCTGGAGAAAGATCGAGCAAATCCAGAAGCGTTTTATAACTTATAACCTCAAAATAAAAAAACAATACACCCTATCCTATTCTCCTTATAGAAGTGGGTCTTTCCCCCATCGAGAGCCTAGCTATGACTAGACTCCTGTTATACAAGAACAAAATCAATAACACGGGAGACCATAGACTCCATAAGATAGCTTTAAAATCCAGCCAAAACCACTTAAGGCTCAAGTGTGGGTGGTATAAAGATACCAGGTCTTGGTTAAATCACTGGGAGATCGATGAAAATGTTGCTTTGCAGGATATTAATAACATTAAAAATATTATTTCTTCTAAGTTTAAAGAAAAATTGTGGTGTGAGAAAGATCTCGAGGCTAAAAGAAAATTAAGATATTATAAGGAGGTCATCATCCCTACTCTAGAATATCAAAAGTATCTCTCTGTTTTGATCAGTACTAAGAAAAAAATTAACATAGCTAAGATAAGAACGAACTCGCATGAGCTCCATAGTGAAACTGGTCGTTGGATAGTCCCTAAAACACCATGGGTAGAAAGGATCTGCCACCTTTGTGAGTGTAAGAACATTGAATATGAAAATCACTTCCTCTTAGAGTGCCCTGCGTACACCCACATTAGATCCCCGTTTCATAATCTTTGTTGCAATATCGACTTTCCTAGCCTTTTTGCCTGTCAAAATTATAGTAAGCTCGGGACGCTTCTTTCCAAGCTCTTTGAGCATAGAAATATAACTTTAAAGCAAACTAATTAATTCTCTTCTTTAGGTCCGATAGACCAAATTTTGGTCTCAGGGGACGTTAACCATCATCATCATCATCATGTACACCTTTTTCATTTTTTTCTTCAGTTTGTTTCCCTATTTTAACCTAGATGCAAGGTATGACATTCACTTCTCAATGCAAATTTCTAGGAGTTTGCTTCTTACAAAATTATTCTTTTTATGTATGATACATTTTGGTGTTTCCCTTTGCTTCCTTTCATTGTCCTTTTTTACCATAGCATAATTTATTATCCTCGTATCATTTCTAGTTAATATTTCTAGCACTCCTTAACATAGTCAAAGTTGTATTTGTTAAAGGACATTCTATGTTTCATTCTAAAATCAATGGCAATGTGTGGATTCAGTCAAATATATCGATATATGATATAGAATATAAGTGCAGAGGAATATAGGGAGTAACTGAATATGCTTCCCCTTTCATTTGTCATCTCAATGTCTGCATTATTTACCAACAGTTGCACTGAGTAGAGATGTTTTTATGTAAATAACAAACAATGGGAATTGCCCTAATGTATCACCAAACTTATCTTCAAACCATTCAAAAGACAGAAAGAGGAGAATGCCAGAAGCCTTGTTATAATAGATTTTATAAATGTGACAAGAATATCACACATCATAGTTATTATTCATGGTTTTGACGAAAATAATTCATTTTAAATTTACTGGAAACTAGGTCACAGTTTTTCCAAATTTTGATACATAACTTACCACGCTCTTCCGATGAAGAAGGGGAATATTTGAGAGCATCAACCAGTCCATGTGTTGGGCCAAAAAAGTGTGTTATTGTCAATATTCCCACAAATGGCAAAGAAACCCCAACAATGGGCAGGGTAGACTACTGAAAATCCCCAAAGTCTGACCCTTCAATAGAGAATCAACACTGTAACAATTATCTGACTGTAACCGAGTGCTACCATGCCTCTGTGTATCTTCATTTGCAAACCGTTCTGTAATTCACCTGTAATTTGTGACTCCAAATCCTAATTGTGCTTGCCCTATTTCGACCATGAACTCAATTTTAAATCTGTTTATCTTTTAAATTTGGCCCTGATATAAATCAGTGAGAGATCCCTCTTTGGAAAGGTAGAAGCCAGATCTCCTTTCCTAAGTGGTTATGTTTTTACCTTGGGGTTTATCCTCTACAACCTAGGGTGTAATTCTGAGTGATAACAAACTACCGTTGTTATTGGGGACTGAAAAACAAATCATCCCTGGGAAAAACAACAAAGATTTGAAGGAGAAATTGTTTTTGTGGGAAAACAAAGACTCCAACATTTGAGAGAGGTTGTATTTTTTCCCTGGAGACTCCACATTGGTTCTGAGTGAATTGAAAAAGGCATCCTAGCTTCCAGGAGTTCACATACATGAGGTAATCCTTACACTGAAATCTTACAAGGTGTAGATAACCCTAATATATTATTTAGAAGTAAAGGAAAAGATCAATTTGATATTCCTCAATCTGGAAATTGATCTACTCAAGATTTTCTTAGCATCCAAAACATAGTATAAGGAGTGACTGATTGTTCATTCCTAAATTGGTCTTTCAAACTAGAAAGTAACCATTTTAATTATGATATATTATAAGCATCTCTATGATCTAGAAATTTATTTATATCTGCAAATGATGAATTCAATTGGAAGGGATTATGAAAGGATGGGAGCTATTTTTGAAATTGTGCTCTTCTTTTGTTTTCTGATAATGAATCATTGAATAAAGAACAATCGTTTCTTCATGAAGGCATCAGTTATTGTGGCTCCCCAAAATAAATCCAAAACCATGATAAGATGTACTCTCCCTCAAATTTTTCATTGTTTTGTTTGGTATAAAGGAATCAACATGAGAATGAGCAAAGATTATTTTCTCAAAGGGTCTATATATATGAGGCTTTTCATTGAAAAGGTCTAGATTATGTTGGCCCCAGGAAGTCTTCGGAAATTTTGGGTACCAGTTTTGAAGAAATGGTTTTGGTGTGAACGGGGTTGCACGAAGTGGATAGCTTTGAAGAAGAGGTCGAGATTTTAGGAATTTAGGTTGTTTGATGAAGTCCAACCGAAAATTTGGTTAGTTAGTTAGGAATGTTTTTCCACTTACATTGCTGGGATTTGTTAGTGGGCATGGGATGAAGGGATATGAAACCGTTATAAATATGTAATGGGATGGGATTTTGAGGGTTATCTAGTTTTGGAGAAATTTTACACAAGTTTTTTACTCTATAGCGAAGACCATGATGTATCATTTGGGTATCTGTCAAAGCGTAAGTCAAGAAGAGTCACAAGGATGAGATACGATAAGCAAGTTGTGTGTGCATATATTTTGTAATGAGTTGTCGAGGAGAAGTATGTAGGTTGTGTTAAAAAACATAAGTGTTATGTTGCTACAACTCTTTAATAATGAACACTTTTGTGGTTTTTTTCTCATATTAAGTTTCCATGGTAAAATATATAGTGTCAAATGTGTATGATGTGTGTGTGCTATGTTCTTTGTTTACCAATGCATCAATCGATAATCAAATGGAATGAATGAATGATATCTATGTTGTTGTATTCATGGTAAGATGTTGTGGTTAGCTGAAATGATATCCGTTGAAGAAAACCATGTGCCAAAGTTATATTTGTTTTACTACAGAAATTTTCCCCTTCCCTATTGTAGAAAATTGGTTCTTGCAGTCCCCATAGGGATTTTGGATGATACTTCATCTACTCTATAAGTGTTGCTAAAAGGGATGGAATCTTTTGGGATGATATCTTTTGAATTTTTTGGTATGTTGTTGTATGGACTTGGGTCGAGGAAAGATTGTGCCAAAAAATGGCTACATTATCGAGACCTGGATTTATGTGAAGGGGAATGTTTATGTGACATTTTTCGAAGTCTAAGATCAAGGCCTAGATTGATCATAAGATGAAGTATTTTTCTCAAGAATAAACCAATCCATGACCGAATATAGGATAATGGTTAGGTAAATATTTCTATTATGTTATCCACGAAATATTCACTTTGGATAATTTCCTATTTTGTTCAATGAATGGTTGTCGATGTAGAATTTCCAAAAAACAAACTTATAAGGGGGTGAGCCTGAAAGTTGGACACTTGAGCTGATTCAATGATTTAAAATTATAGACAATAAAATTTCATGTGCCGTCGATTAATGGGTTGGTAGAATTATGGAGGGATACATCACTAAGTTTGTTGTTGACACTATCAAGTCTTAGAATACTACAGAGAGGGAGTTCTTTAGAGGTTCATGAGGTAGGTATTTTATATCATTGAAGTTGTGGGTTAAGATGTTATTGTGTGAAAAAGGGGTATTAAGGATGAAATCTAACAAGTAAAGCCTTTGTGCGTGGTGGGAATGGCTATTAACTAGATGAAGATCTGGGATAATGTGTGGAATAAGATAAGATGATAAGGGGAGAAGCAGGTGAGACTGACAAAGACTGCGGGTCCTTGAGGAGTGGGAAGATATTTCAGTTGAACAAGAGGAGCAGGATTGCGACAAGGAGAGAGAGTTGTAACTTGTAGTGGGACCGAAAGGGGAGACTATGAACCAATACCAAAACTCAATGAGGATTATTGTGACAAATAGGAGGAATACCAACTTATTTCAGAAGAAGAACCTATAAGGTTGTTCTATACCCAAGGCTGCGACATACCCCCAACCCCGAATACAAATCTAAGGACAAAGGTAAGGCCTAATTGTTTATTAGAGTGTTTTCAAGGAAAGCATAGTAGTAGTAATATTCAGAATAACACTACAACACATAGTAAGATTCCAACCATTGGTCTTATAAATTCAAATCGGTCAGTACCCTCAAGGCATAAAATGGTGGGTGATGATGTGAAGTTACCCATTTACATGGAAATGGATCTAAGGATCTAGAACAACATTGGTTCCTATGCAAAGGAGTGTGTACTGTTAGGAAGGTCCAAGATGAGGTTATTAACATGTCCCAAATGATCGCAACCTTCTAGGGTCAAGCGTTGGGATGGTATATGAATTTTTTTATTGTTCCTACAGGAGCTCCATAAAAGATGTTAGCTGATAGTCAAGATAGATTAAAAGATGAAGTTTGAGTTGCAATGCATTATAGAGTTGAAGGATATCAAGTAGTATTCGACTGAATCGATATGGGACTTTGACCAAAGGTTCAACACTTTAATGGACAAGGTAAGTTTTCGAATGTTAGATGTCCAACACAAATAATGATTTATCACTGCATTGATTATCACACATCCAACTACCTCTTATGCAATAGAATATTGGATGTCAATCAGAAACCTTGGAGCTTTCCATGACTTAAGAGGAATCATAAGTCAGAGAAAATGGTGTTGGAATGGTCTAGATCTAGTCATAGTTGGACAATTTGTTGCTACAAATTAAAGACATAAACTATGGGAAAGGAATTACCAGAAGAAGTTTGCTGCACCATATGAAAAACATAAGGACACCATAAATACCAGTGCCCAACATTTGAATAATATTTGGTTGTAGGAGCATTGTTGTAATCTCATGGATCACAAAGGGTTACCAATAATATAGATTTAAAAGCATACAGACATATCAGAGACAAGAGATAAGAACACAGGTGTAAGAATATCAAATCATAATATAACTGAAGAGTCCATACAATATACAGAATTGAACCAATTTCTCCACTTGCTCAACAACCTAATATATATCATTTACAAACAGTTAGAAATAACTACCTGTCAGTTAGGTTAACCGACACAACCTTAGGTGGCCAACCTAATCTCTAATTAGTCATCCAATCGACTTAGTCGGCTGGTCGACTAGCTCCTCCAACATCTTCCCCACGAAAAAAATTGTTCTTCGTCCCGAAGAAACAAGGGAGGTACTAAAAAAATCTTTGGCTGTCTAAAGTAGTTATTTCTTTGTTTATCTTTTATGGCCTGTGAAGTTAGATCGTTGGTCGTTTCTGTACACAAACTTCAACAATTGCTTCTACTGTCATGACCAGTTGATGTTGGAATTCTATCCAACTTTGCAATATTTTATGGATGTCGATTGTAAGGCCTGACAGTGTCGACATCTTCTCTTGAATGGAAAGGTCTGCTATTCTTTCCATGTCGGGACCCAAAAACTGGTCTTTTTCTTTTGCTGTCTTCGGAAGTCGTTTCATTTGCAGATAGACGATGTCTAATTTGTATAAGCGCAGAATTGCTTGTGCTTGTTGCTTGTAGTTTGTTTGTTTCAAGCATGATTTGATCTTCGATAGTGCTTCTGAGTGATTCTTCCGTGCTCTTCCACTTCTCCAGTGCTTGGATTTCCTGTCATGTCTATCGGGTCTGCTGGAAGACTTTCCCATAATAAGCAGGCCAGTCCCGTAGTACTCCTTTTGTGACCGAATCCTCCATGTGATCTTGAAGCACTTTGTAAGCTTTGGAGAAGGCTGTGTGCTGTTCCATTAGTAGTCAAGCTGTTTCTTATTTTTTCTCTTCTCGTGTGTTTTGCATCTGTGTTTGTAGTGTCGACACCATGCTTTCAAACAACTGATAGGATTTCTCTAGTGGCTTGTCGGTGTCAACCTCTGTTGGTCCTGGTATCACAGATTGCGCCAGGTTTCTGCATTTGTTTAGGAACTCGACTTGTTCTCTTTTATTATCATCGATCTCCTTGCATTTATTTTGGCTCCTTGTTTTTGCTTCAATAGCCAGGGTTTCCTAGAGTTGTCCCAACTCTCCATCCCTCATATTTGTTACATCGATTGTAGTGGTCAACCCAAGTTGGCTGATGTGAACCATTGTCACTTGGGGTTGATGGTCCCTCTTCTTTCTATCTCTCTTCCTCTTATTCTTTTTCTCTCCTTCCTGCTGTACTTGTGTACCTATAAGAGTTAGATTTTTTGGCACTGGGTTGTCTGGTTGCCAGCTTGCAGTAGTTAGGGGAACTTCTGGTTGGGTCCGTGAGATGACTTCTACAGCTGGGTGTGTATCTGGTGGTCTTTGTGCAAAGGTTTCCACTACAAATGTTGCCGGAACTAGTGGTTCAGGTGCAGGTGGTTTAGTCGAGGGTTCTAGGTTGGGGGGTGGTGGTCGTGACGGTGAATGGTCGGGTGTAATTGGAGTAGTGGGAATGTGGTCGGGTGATGGGTCGTCAATATGTGGGGGTGAACCTTTCGGGATGTTGGAGAACAGTTCATCGATTTCTCAATTTATTTCTTCCATGTTCTCTTCTTCCTCATTTCCTATCGGTTCATTGGCTGGTGGAAGGGGTTCAGGGTCGGTTGGGATGAAGGACGAGGTCTGACTTGTGAAAACTTGGGCTCTCTTGTTGGGGTTCCTCACAAATGTGGATTTTATTACTCCCACAAACCTCGGTTTTTGGGGTATTTTGCTAGGTTGTGACCCACTAGCTTCAAACAAAGGCATTTTGATGGTGATCTTTTGTACAGAAGTGAGTAACTTAGGCAGTTTTTTGATGTATGCCTGGAAGTCTTTGTCTCAGTCGAATCTCTCCTTCAGGGTTTCTGACATAGCATTCTTGCATATGTCGACTAGGATTATGGAAGGAAGCTTTGGAATTTCTTCCTATGTTATTTGAGTCAGAGACGGGGGTGGGGGTGTTGATACTAAGTCGACAACATTTTCGGCCATGGAGGTGTTTGTCCTCTTGACCTTTTTCGGCCGACCTTGCTGTGCTCCTGCTTCAAATTTTTTTTGGAACTATGCTTCCACCAGAATTTTGTTTGCTGTGGCATCTTCTATGATGTCAACGGCCGTCGTTGCTGATTCGTCTTCATAAGTCTTTGCTTTTGCCTTAGCGCCCTGCATATACCACACCATAGTATGGTGTTCGAGAGTCTTTGCTTTTGCCTTAGCTCCCTGCATATACCACACCATAGTATGGTCTAGTTCCAGCTATATATGTGCAGTCTTTGGAATACTTCGTCAGATGTTCTGGGGCACCCTCCATCTAGTCATCTGGAATTAAGTTGTTGGAATGAGTTTTCCAATAGCACTTTTCCATTTGCCAATTCCTTCAGTGTTCCAGTCTGGGTGAATGGCTTGAATCTCCACATATGGAATCTTGTGGGTTCTTGGAACTGCTTGTCCCCGACAGGGCATAAGTAGCACATTACTATCCATATTATATGGGATGGGAACCTTATAATCCCTCCTAATTCCTGAAATTTCTCACAGATTCCTTTGAGCATGTCGACGACATACTCAGCCCATCTGTAGATTTTCCCTATGTCAACAATGGTATCCACTGCCTCTAACATGTCCAATTTTAGGTCGCTTCCTCGACTTGTGGGTGTAAGCCTCGTTGCTATGATTTTAGCCACAATTTGTGGTGTTTGGGCTTGTATATGGCTAATCATTAGCCCTTTTGAGTTTTTTCCTGGTGGTGATCTAGTTAGTTGCTCCACCAGCCCTTCTTTTATGTCAACTGGTACTGGGTCACCTTGGTTGGATAGACCAGTCAATTTACATATTACTTCACCAGAGTTCTCGACTGGCTTGCCAAAGTAGAATCCGTCATTGTGTTATTGGCTTATAATGAATTTAACTATTTTTTCCTTTGTACCTTTGAAACTTGCCATGAATGGTGTGTTCATGTAGTTCATGATAATACTGTGGTTTATCTTCTCCATGGTTGGTGTTGGTTTCTTGTCAACATAGTCCCATTCCTTGATCTCAGCCCATGTTTTCTCCCATGAGGTTTCTTGAACTTTGGCGTTCTTTATGTTCCTCAGCCTCCTCATTAATGGGGTCTCAACAGTTTGTAGTTCCTTAGTCTTAGCTGCGGCTCTAGTTTGTTTTGGTGCCATTTTGTCGATTCTGTGTTTGACTTTTCTTATATTTTCTTGGTTCTCAGTTTTCTATTTGCTAAGTTGCTCTCTCTATTCAAAATATTGTAAATGATCCTCTTCCAGTCCAGTGTTTATAGGCGATGCGTTTGACGTTTTTTTCGATGGGTGTATTAATGACGGATGTGATGATCCAGCGCGATCACTTGAGTTTGCGTTAATGGTGATTTGATTTTGGTGCTCATAGTCATGAAGGTGTGATGTGACTTTCAGGGTCGTTGGTCATTGTCGATCCTGTGAACAGTCGATGGTGGTATGTCAGTGGGTGTAATGTCAGTTGTTGAAGCATTGATTCCTTGTCATCCTGGTTTATTGTATTGGTTCTGTTTTTGTCTTTTTGATTTTTTTTTTCAAATTTTTATAGTTTTTGTCTAACCATTATGGTTGTTATATGCTTTTTTTTTAACTTGTTTTAGTTTTTGTACCTCTTTAGTCGGGCACCATTAACAAGTTTCTGAAATACTATGCCTTGTAACGTCCTTAGTCGGACTGATCCGTTGGCATGAATCTCTTCGACAAAATAGGGTCCCATCCATTATGTATGTAGATTTTTTGGTTTTCCTTTTACTCGACTATTGTATAATAAGGCAAGGTCCCCTACCGACAAGTTCTTGTTTTTGATGTTACGATCATGCCATGCCTTCTGTTGTTGTTTTTGGATTTCTTGATGCTATGAAGTAATCAGTCATTGTTCTTCTAGTTTACTTAATTGTATCAGTCGCTCCTTCCTTCCTTGTTTGACATCGACATGTAAAATATCTATGATAACAGGTGTCTATTATTGAAAATTTAGTGGAACTACTGCTTCTTGTCCATAAACTAGTCAAAACGGTGTTTGGTCAGTTGAACACTTGTATGATGTTCTGTATGCCCATAGCACTGCAGGTATCTTTTCATCCCAGCCATCTTTATCGATGTTACATGTTTTTGTTAGGCCTTTTGTTAATGTTTTATTAAATGCTTGAATTGCTCTATTGGACTGAGGGTGATAAGCTATACTCCGTCGGTGGTCGATTTTGAACTGGTTTGTTAGTGCCTTGATGGTATTATTGATAAAGTGTGAACCTTGGTTATTGATTAGGGTTATTGGGAATCCAAACTTGGTGATTATATTTTCATAGATGAATTTAGCAGCTATCTCACTGAAACATGTTCTGACCGGTTCTGCTTCTGCCCATTTGGTTACATACTCTACTACAGTTATTATGTACCTTGCACCTTTTCTTTTTGTTGGTATGGGAAATGGTCCTATGAAGTCGATGGCCCGAATTTAAAATGTTAAACTTGGGTTTACTGATATTTATAGAATTTCTGTGCTAGGCAAAGGTTGACCTAGTCGTTGACAACTGTCACATTGGCTTACAAAATTTTTGTAGTCTTTGTAAAGTGTTGGCCACCATAACCTTGACTGTTGGATTTTCTTGGCAGTTGTGTCTACTTGAAAATGTCCTCCCACCAGTCCATAGTGTGCCTCATACATAATATTATTTCTTTCATGTTCTAGTACACATCTTCTGAGGATGTCGTCCCGGCCCATTTTATATAGGAATCCATTTATTATGCTATATGGTGCAGCTTTCATGGCTAATATTTGTTTCTTCTTCATACTCATGCCTTCTGGTGCTTGTCCATCTTCTAAGAACTAAGCTATTTCCTCTAATTCTATTGGGATTTCTTCTATTCAAAATAAATGTGCATCTGGTAGGTCGTCTTTGACTCCTGTCGGTTCCTCTCCTGTGTTGATTCGTGATAAGTGGTCGGCTCCAACATTTAATTTTCTTGGTCTAACAACAATTTTGAATTCAAATTCTTGGAATAGGAGTAGCCATCGACAAATTCTCCCATGGTGTAAGGGTTTATTGACTAGGTATTTTAGTGCTTAGTGGCCAGTATAAAAGATAAATGGGTTTGCTAGTAGGTAATGTCAATACTTCTGTAATGTGAAAACCATTCCTAATGCTTCTCTTTCTCTTGTCGAATAGTTTCTTTCTACTTTATTTAATTTTCTGCTGCTGTAAGCTATTGGGTAGTCCATTTCGTCATCTCTTGGTTGAGTTAAGATTGCTCCTATTGCCAGGCCTGATGCGTCAATCTGTACACAGAATTTGGTCGACCAGTTTGGGAATCTTAGAATGGGTGCTTCGACTAGCTTCCTTTTTAGTGTTTTGAATGCTATGTTGCATTCCTCTGTCTAGTCAAACTCCTGATCTTCTCTTAACAATTCTTCCAGTGGGTATGCCATATCTGAATAGTGTCTTATGAATTTTTTGTAATATCCTGTATGACCAAGTAGTACCTTGACTTGTTTTGGGTTCACCGGTGGTTTTAAGTTGAGGATAATTTTTATCTTTGCGAAGTCCACCTTGATGCCTTCTTTACAGACAATGTGTCCTAATAGTATCCCTATAGGGGTAAAAAATATGCACTTTTTGATGTTTAGAGATAGTTGGATTTGTCAGCATCATTCTACCATGAGCCTTAGCCATTTGCAATGATCTTTCAGCATAGAGTATATTGTCCAATCGTTGAAATATATTGCCATCATTTTGTAAATGTATTCTTGAAATTTTTTGACCACAATTCTTGAAAATACTACAGGTGCATTTTTTAGTCCAAAAGGCATAAACCTGTAAGAAAATGAGCCAAATTCACATACGAATGTTGTTTTTTTTTGTCTTCTTTTGCTATTGGTACTTGGTTATAACCTAAGAATCCATCTGTAAATGAGTAGCATTCATGTCCCGTGACCTCGTTTAATATTTCATCTACATAAGGTGTCGAAAATGGGTCTATTAGTGTAACTTTATTAAGTTTTCTAAAGTCGACACAGATCCTTAGCTTTGTTGGATCATGTTTCTTTGGTTGAACAACCATTGGATTTTCCCATTCTGATTGGTCAATAGGGTAGATAACGCCTGCTGCTGGCATATTATCAATCTCTTTCTTGACTATCTCTTTGTATTTATGAGCTAGTTTACATGGTCTTTTCTTTACAGGTTGGAAATCGGGTTTAATGTCGATCTTCATTTCACCCATTTCATTTACTAGACCTTTGAGATCCTTGTAGTCTCTAGAAAATACATCCTGGAATTCTTTTAGTAGGTCTACTATTTCTGTTGTTTGTGCTTCAGTCCAGTAGTCTCCGATTTTTGCTATTTTTGGTTGACCATCATTTGATATGTCGACTTTTTTAGTTTTCACTTTAGCGTCTAACCATTCAGGTGATTTTGTTTCATTGATTAGTCGACTCCCTTATTTATACTATGAAAATGTAGCAGGAAAGTCTGCTGCAGTCATTTGGTCGGTGTCTTCTTTATCGGTTGTATCGACTTTGAGTACTGTGCGAATTGGTTTTGTCATTTCAGCATGGTTTGATTTCCATCTAAATATTTTCCCTTCCGGATTTTCATTTTCCATTTGTAGTCTTGTTGACTATGGTATTGTCTTGGTTTGCATATTATTGCATTTTATTGTCGGTCGGTTGTATTTTAGAGTTTTGTTCTCTATCGGTTCTACAAACACCTTGATTTGTTTTGCAGTTTCGATCAAGTTTTCATCTTGTGGTATAAAGCTGAAATCTTTGATAAAATTCTCTCTTAGTTCGTGCCATAGGAATGCTTCACCTCAAGCCTCTTCCATTTTGTACCATTTATTTGTTAAGTCGGATAGCATTGATGGAAACAGGTGTGGCCATGTAAGTTCATCCTTATATCCAAGTCTTTTCCATTATTTTTCACATGTTCTTATGTTGTCTTCTGGATCATGTCCTTGGATAAATATAGGTATTTGGGCTTGATTGGTTAACCTTTTTTCTCCAAATCTTTCTATAAAGTAAGTCAAAGCTGTTGTCCATGTCTGCAGTCTTGATTGATGGGTATCCCACCATCTAGCAGCTTGTCCTGTAAAAGTTTCCACTAGGCTTTGGAGTCGACTGTATTCACCAATGTTCCTGGATACTTGTTGTATGTGCATAGATGGTGATTCTCTTTCTTTATATCTTGGGACTTGTGTGATATTTACATTTGTTAGTTTTAGGGTAGGATATTCCCTAGTTTTCTTTTCAAATATTTTTGGGATGATGGACACCACGAAGCACTATTGGACTAATTTCTCTTGTACTTTTTGAATGGCCCAACATCCTCTTGCCTGTGTTTCATAGTTCTCGACTTCCCAATCATATAATTTTGCATCTGAGTTCTACCCTACTGAATATTGATTCCTTAAGTGCAGTTCACCATAGATATTAGGTTTTGTGTAGTCCTCATTGTTTTGTATCTGATATAGTTGTCAGATGTCGACTTCTTCATCAATAGGTTCTATCCAAGGTTCTCCTTGGGATGGATGGATAGCTACTATGACTTTTTGTCCATTCCCTTTTAGTTTTATCCTTTCCTTGTCTAAGGATATCGAGGCTTTCATTTTTATTCCCCAAGGTCGACCTACTAACACTGGGAAGGAGTTGGATCCTTCCTTAGGGTCAATAATTTAAAAATTGACTTTAGTCGATATTCCTTTTATCGTTGTGTTGACATTTTTCCAGACTCCAATAGGTTCAATGGTCGGATAGTTTCAGGTATATGCCCGACTCGTATAGTCGAGGTATGCCCAACTGTTCCCAAGTTTCACAAGTCATAATGTTTACTAGTGATCCGAAGTCGAGCACAACTTATCAAACATGGTACCCTTCAATTTCTAGGTCAACAAGTGGGTCAGCATCACTTTTGTCTTTTTGGTTTAGGCTGTAGATATTTTTTGTTTGTTTTTCGATGTTATTATTGTGTTTTATTTTATACAATAAGTAGATGAATTGAGATACTGTTTTATCCTTTTGTACTAAGTGTATTAATTATTTTTTTGTGCTTTGTCAATTATCGTCAGCTTCTTCCTGTCGAGCAAATTCTCTAAATACATTCGCTGTGTCTTTATACAGTTGTTTTTGTTTAACTAGGTCAAGATAATCATTATTTTCTTTTATTTTTCTTATTTGTGGATTATCATTCCCAAATTTTGTCCCTTGTCGGGTTACTATATGTAAATTCTTTGCATTAATAATATCATGTTTCTGTACGCACGACAAGACATTAACATTTTTCTTTTTATTTATTTTTTCAAGCATTGGACATCCTCACTCATTAGAGGATGTGGATAACCATGGTTGATCATGTGGTCAAGAATGTGTTTTCACATGTTGTTTGACCATGGTTCAACTCTATGGTTGACTACGATGAACCACGATTCAAGCATGTTTGACCATGATTCAACCATGTTTTCACCATGGATCAACCATGTTAAACCATATGATTAGCCATGTTCACCCATGGTTAAACATGAACAACCCTATGGTTGACCATTTTGTTTGACTATGTTGACCATGCAGTTGATCTTGTTTGATCATAGTTGTCCATGGTTGACCATGTAGTTGAAAATGTGGTTAACAATGTTTGAACATGTGGTTGACCATTTTTATGTGGTTAACTATGTGGTTGACCATGTTCGACCATGGTTGAGTATGACTCACCATGGGGTTGTTGATGTCGTAGACCATGTTTGACCATTGTTGACTATGTGGTTGACCATGTTTGACCAAGGTTTGCCATGTTCGACCATTTTTAGCCATGTGGTCAACCATGTTCGACCATGGTTAAGCATAGTTGAGCATGGGGTTGAGAATGTGGTAGACCATGTTCAACCATTGTTGACCATGGATGACCATGGGGTTGATGATGTAGTTAACCATGTGGTTGGCCACATGGTTAAGCATGGTTGACGATGTGTTTGACCACTTTTAAACATTTCTAACCATTTGTTTAACCCCGTGGTTGACCGTGTTTGACCATATCATTGACCTTCTTGACCAAATTTGACCACCTTTTACCATTTAAAGATTTTTAACCATGTAATCATGTTTGACCATATGGATGTCCATGGATTGATTCTATAATATATTTTAAAAATTCTATAATTTAAAAATTATATTATAATTATTAATATTCATTATTTTTGAAACATTATTAAATTTGGAATTGATTCTATAAATATTATAGAAACTATGGTCAACATACATTGTTTAATTTTAATTTAGATTACAAATATAAATAATGTAATTTTATTTAATGTAAAATCCAATTTAGATTACAAATATAAATAATGTAATTTTATTTAATGTAAAATCCAAAATAAAAAGTTTCCACTCACAAACTATACACACTTTACTTCCATTATTTTTTATGTGGAAATTCATAACAATAACAAACTATACACACTTTACTTCCTATATTTTTAAGGAATTCCTTAAACTCAAGTATTTGAGATTGTAATTTATCTTTTTTCTTATTAATATTTTGCAAATAAATTAAAATTTGATTTTAAACATTTTTAAATAATATATATTAATATAATAATGGATACAAATCATATTAACGGGAGAAAACAATAAATTAAACACTAAAAAAGCATATATGTGTTAAAAAAATTATGTTACCTTTAATATTAATGACTTCCTCTTCAAACACTCTCAAAAATATTTAAAATGATAAAATCATACAATTTAAAATTTTAATAATAACATTTTATATAATTTTCATAACCTAATATTAATTTAGAACATTTTAATTAATTTTATAAAATTAATATTTAAAAAATAAAATATATGAAAATTATTGTATAAATTATATATATAAAATAATTCCATTTCAACTTATATTTCTTACATGGATACTTTTTTATCTTTTTTCATTAATTATAAATGAACCTTAAATACTTATTTAAAACAAATATTGTAGTCCATGATGCTTATGCAATTAGGGGTAGTCACAAGAGAGTAATGTTTCACACTGTTAAGATATTTCCATAGTTACATAAAAAAATGTTTTTTAAACTCACTTAAAAAAATAAATTCATGAACAACAATTTAATAAATATATATTACATAATTATGTCCATCTTTTCATTAAAAATTTAATTCTAAGGAATGGAAGTATTTAATTGGTTTTAGATAGTTTGTAATTTTAAATTACTTTAATTTTTAATTGGTCCAATGGAGATTGAAAAAAATTGTCTATTTTTTTTAATTGTTTTTTTAAATAATTATATTGTTGATTTAAAATGACACTAAATTGTATTACCAAGAACTTCTCAACTATACAATAACAGATAAAAATAAATTATAGATATTAAAAATTTATATTTCAACTCTACAAAAATTATACACCTAAAATTTATTAATAATAGAAATTCAGAAATTATATATCCAAAATTATTTTTATTTAAAAATGAAAAAACATATTTTTAATACACTAGTTATACAATTAAAAAACAAACTATAAAAAATATAAAACACAAATTATAAATTATATATAAAAGAAATTAACTAAATATATAAACTAAATTAAAATACTTAGGTGGCGTAATGAACTCTTTGTATTTGTATATAATAACAAATTAATTGGATATAATATAGATTTCAGTGTATTTATTGATGCATCTATTTTTTGTGGATTTCCTCTATTTTGGATGTCTAATCATAATAATTATGTATCTATATTTCAAGTTAACATTTCTATTAATTAATAGAGTTTATTACCGAATAAGCATTACCCATAAAAAGCTAGTATAATGAACTCATATAAAGCATGAGTATTGTTACAATATTATGATAAGGTGGGTTATTTATATTTAGCTTCATTGAACACAAACATTGACTCGGCATTGAATAGCGGACTCGATTGGACTATTATCCTGGAATTCGAATTTATTTTTTAACCAATTCAGACATGATTTTTCGTGTTAATTTTAGCACTTTTTCTCTCTGTATTTTCCCAAAACAATAATTAGACGACGTAAAATTGAAATAGGGTCGATGCTCGTAGGATATGAGGCCTATTATTAATATTAAGCAAGGCCCGGTGTCTAACAAAAACTGAATGCATTTGTAACAGCAATTGGAACCGAAACTTGCAAAGATTGGAACAACCCTGTCATCTCCTTATTTAAAGCTTCCGCACAGCCTGGTAAGGAAGAGTTAAAGCTCTTAAGAGCTTCAAGATGGCCTGATAGGAAGGAGACGACTGGATAGGTAGGAAACATTAATGTCGAATGAGACTCAGCCGTCATTGATATGATTTTTACATCATGGGTCTCTGACTCACTCGGGGCTCAATGGTGGAGGTTGAGTTGCAAGCAGGCTCATCGCGCATCCGGTCATCGAACCTGCAGGTTGATCATGAGCCAGCTGCAGCCATATCCTCGAGATCTCATCGTACACAGTCTCCCTGCCGCCATATCCTCAAGTTTCAATGCCCATCTACCTGCATTCAAGGCAGTGCAATCCATTGCAAAATGCCAAGAGACCTGGTCCTCATTCTCGTCCTGCAAATTCCTATCATTCTCTTTCTGTAAATTCCTAGCTGGAGCTGCTGAAACATTGTTCTTGTCCTCTGCAAATTAGAACCTGAATCCTATTGCGAGCAGCTAGAGTGGCTGAATCGTCCTCCTGTAAATTAGAACTTCAGGTACTCCTTGTCCTACAAATTCCTATCATTCTCGTCCATTTAGTTTAGTATCTGGATTTTGTACAAGGCCCATGGGGTATGGGTATTTTCATGCCTTCTTCAAGTTATAAGAGGTTGCATATTTCAGTTACTGGAGATATCTGCGAGTCTGTTGTATGCTTGAAAATCTTGATCTGAACATTCCCATATACATTTCGTAGCATTGTTTTGTAGTTTGTATGTTCTTATTTCAAACTTTATCAGTTTTTAGAGGTTTGTACTGGTTGTTATACTTTGTAGTGGTTGTTATACCGTAGCATGGATTTATATTTAGTCCTGAAGTGCCCAGTGTTTTCCGTTTAGCTGTAAGAACTACAGTTTCTTACGCCAATAAAAGTTTGCTTTTAACTAAAAAAAATTTGCTTTTAACTAAAGGTTGTGGTATCTACTAATATAAAAATCATGTAGATACCGTAACCATTAGTTAAAAGCAAAATTTTTTTATTCTTAAAAAGTAAACCTCCGTGTATTCTTAAAAATCCTATGTATGAACCTTAAAATGGGTTGTATTCTTAAAAATGCCAGTTTATATTAAAAAACATGTTATAATTAATATTATTTAAATGGACTGCTCATTGGAAAAAGAAAAATTGATACATCAAGCAACGTTTTGTAATTTGTATGTTCTTATTTCAAACTTTATCAGTTTTTAGTTACGGTATAACAACCACTACATAGTATAACAACCAGTACAAACCTCTAAAAACTGATAAAGTTTGAAATAAGAACATACAAACTACAAAACGTTACATAAGAAACTGTAGTTCTTGCAGCTAAACGGAAAACACCAGGCACTTCAGGACTAAATATAAATCCATGCTACAGTATAACAACCACTACAAAGTATAACAACCAGTACAAACCTCTAAAAACTGATAAAGTTTGAAATAAGAACATACAAACTACAAAACGTTGCTACGAAATTTATATGGGAATGTTCAGATCAAGATTTTCAAGCATACAACAGACTCGCAGATATCTCCAGTAACTGAAATATGCAACCTCTTATAACTTGAAGAAGGCACGAAAATACCCATACCCCATGGGCCTTGTACAAAATCCAGATACTAAACTAAATGGATGAGAATGATAGGAATTTGTAGGACGAGGAGTACCTGAATTTCTAATTTACAGGAGGACGATTCAGCCGCTCTAGCTGCTCGCAATAGGATTCAGGTTCTAATTTGCAGAGTACAAGAACAATGTTTCAGCAGCTCCAGCTAGGAATTTACAGAAAGAGAATGATAGGAATTTGCAGGACAAGAATGAGGACCAGGTCTCTTGGCATTTTGTAATGGACTGCACTGCCTTGAATGCAAGTAGATGGGCATTGAAACTTGAGGATATGGCGGCAGCGAGACTGTGTACGATGAGATCTCGAGGATATGGCTGCAGCTGGCTCATGATCAACTTGCAGGTTTAATGACCGGATGCGCGATGAGCCTGCTTGCAACTCAACCTCCACCATTGAGCCCCGAGTGAGTCAGAGACCCATGATGTAAACATCATATCAATGATGGCTGAGTCTCATTCGGCATTAATATTTCCTACCTATCCAGTCGTCTCCTTCCTATCAGGCCGTCTCGAAGCTCTTAATAGCTTTAACTCTTCCTTACCAGGCTGTGCGGAAGCTTTAAATAAGGAGATGACAGGGTTGTTCCAATCTTTGCAAGTTTCTGTTCCAATTGCTGTTACAAATGCATTCAGTTTTTGTTAGACACCGGGCCTTGCTTAATATTAATAATAGGCCTCATATCCTACAAGCATCGACCCTATTTCAATTTTACAACGTCTAATTATTGTTTTGGGAAAATACAGAGGGAAAAAGTGCTAAAATTAACACAAAAAATCATGTCTGAATTGGTTAAAAAATAAATTCGAATTCCAGGATAATAGTCCAATCGAGCCCGCTATTCAATGCCGAGTCAATGTTTGTGTTCAATGAAGCTAAATATAAATAACCCACCTTATCATAATCCTGTAACAATACTCATGCTTTAAATGAGTTCATTATACTAGCTTTTTATGGGTAATGCTTATTCGGTAATAAACTCTATTAATTAATACAAATGTTAACTTGAAATATAGATACATAATTATTATGATTAGACATCCAAATAGAGAAAATCCACAAAAAAGAGATGCATCAATAAATACACCGAAATCTATATTATATCCAATTAATTTGTTATTATATACAAATACAAAGAGTTCATTACGCCACCTAAGTATTTTAATTTAGTTTATATATTTAGTTAATTTCTTTTATATATAATTTATAATTTGTGTTTTATATTTTTTATAGTTTGTTTTTTAAGTGGATAACTAGTGTATTAAAAATATGTTTTTTCATTTTTAAATAAAAATAATTTTGGATATATAATTTCTGAATTTCTATTATTAATAAATTTTAGGTGTATAATTTTTGTAGAGTTGAAATATAAATTTTTAATATCTATAATTTTTTTTATATGTTATTGTATAGTTGAGAATTTCTTGGTAATACAATTTAGTGTCATTTTAAATCAACAATATAATTATTTAAAAAAACAATTAAATGAAAAAATAGACAAATTTTTTCAATCTCCATTGGACCAATTAAAAATTAAAGTAATTTAAAATTACAAACTATCTAAAACCAATTAAATACTTCCATTCCTTAGAATTAAATTTTTAATGAAAAGATGGACATAATTATGTAATATATATTTATTAAATTGTTGTTCATGAATTTATTTTTTTAAGTGAGTTTAAAAAACATTTTTTTATGTAACTATGGAAATATCTTAACAGTGTGAAGCATTACTCTCTTGTGACTACCCCTAATTGCATAAGCATCATGGACTGCAATATTTGTTTTAAATAAGTATTTAAGGTTCATTTATAATTAATGAAAAAATATAAAAAGTATCCATGTAAGAAATATAAAAAAATATAAAAAGTATCCATGTAAGAAATATAAGTTGAAATGGAATTATTTTATATATATAATTTATACAATAATTTTCATATATTTTATTTTTTAAATATTAATTTTATAAAATTAATTAAAATGTTCTAAATTAATATTAGGTTATGAAAATTATATAAAATGTTATTATTAAAATTTTAAATTGGTATGATTTTATCATTTTAAATAATTTTGAGAGTGTTTGGAGAGGAAGTCATTAATATTAGAGGTAACATAATTTTTTAACACATATATGTTTTTTTAGTGTTTAATTTTATTGTTTTCTCCGGTTAATATGATTTGTATCCATTATTATATTAATATATATTATTTAAAAATGTTTAAAATCAAATTTTAATTTATTTGCAAAATATTAATAAGAAAAAAGATAAATTACAATCTCAAATACTTGAGTTTAAGGAATTCCTTAAAAATATAGGAAGTAAAGTGTGTATAGTTTGTTATTGTTATGAATTTCCACATAAAAAATAATGGAAGTAAAGTGTGTATAGTTTGTGAGTGGAAACTTTTTATTTTGGATTTTACATTAAATAAAATTACAATATTTATATTTGTAATCTAAATTAAAATTAAACAATATATGTTGACCCTAGTTTCTATAATATTTATAGAATCAATTCCAAATTTAATAATGTTTCAAAAATAATGAATATTAATAATTATAATATAATTTTTAAATTATATAATTTATAAAATATATTATAGAATCAATCCATGGACATCCATATGGTCAAACATGATTACATGGTTAAAAAATTTTAAATGGTAAAAGGTGGTCAAATTTGGTCAAGAAGGTCAATGATATGGTCAAACACGGTCAACCACGGGGTTAAACAAATGGTTAGAAATGGTTAACAGTGGTCAAACACATCGTCAACCATGCTTAACCATGTGGCCAACCACATGGTTAACTACATCATCAACCCCATGGTCATCCATGGTCAACAATGGTTGAACATGGTCTACCACATTCTCAACCCCATGCTCAACTATGCTTAACGATGGTCGAACATGGTTGACCAAATGGCTAAAAATGGTCAAACATGGTAAACCATGGTCAACCACATGGTCGAACATGGTCAACCACATAGTCAACAATGGTCGAACATGGTGTACGACATCAACAACCCCATGGTGAGTCATACTCAACCATGGTCGAACATGGTCAACCACATAGTTAACCACATAAAAATGGTCAACCACATGTTCAAACATTGTTAACCACATTTTCAACTACATGGTCAACCATGGACAACTATGATCAAACAAGATCAACTGCATGGTCAACATAGTCAAACAAAATGGTCAACCATAGGGTTGTTCATGTTTAACCATGGGTGAACATGGCTAATCATATGGTTTAACATGGTTGATCCATGGTGAAAACATGGTTGAATCATGGTCAAACATGCTTGAATCGTGGTTCATCGTAGTCAACCATAGAGTTGAACCATGGTTAAACAACATGTGAAAACACATTCTTGACCACATGATCAACCATGGTTATCCACATCCTTGTATGGATAGTCTGTGTATCGATGACCTTCTTTGTAGCACGTGAAACATTTGATTGGCTGAAATGGTCGGTTGTCACGGTTCCCAGAGAATCGACCTCGACCTCCATATCCTCCATGCCAGTTGTCGAACCTGCGCTCATATCGACGAACATCATACCTTTGATTATTTTGTTCACTTTGAGGATTGCTTCGTTTATTGTTCTCATTGTTCTACGTAACTGCATTTTCCTGATAGAATACCTGGTAATTTTGTCAATTTTTTAGGTTCAGGTGGCAGTCGGTGGTGCTATGAATTTTGGTTTCACAGATTGCACACTATGATGCTTTACCATTATTCATGTTGAATGGGAAATCTTTTGTAGTGTGCTCTCCATGCTCTTGGAAGATGTCGCAAAAACATTTTGTTTGCACAAATCGAACATCCTGTCGGTTGATGTCCTGTCGACAGTTATCTTTTGAATGTCCAGCTGTTGAGAATTTCGTGCACTAGATGTCCTGACTCTTAAGGTTTAGCTCTTTTAAATATTTATGCATGATCTTGAGTTGTTGTTCTAGTCTAGTATCTGTGGGATATGTCGGGAAGTCTTCATCCATCTCTACTTGTAAGGCTTTAGTAAGCGCATCTTCATATGTCTTGAATGTCTCCAGGCTTATATGCTGCCAAATTTTCCATGAAAGACCTGCAAGAAACCATTGACTTAACAATTGTTCATCAATTGCATAATCGATTTGGCTGAGAAGGTCTTTCCAGCGTTTGTCGTACTCTCGGATGGGTTCTGCTAGATTTTGCGAGGTTGTTTTTAATTTTTTAGCTACCAGATGTTTAGTATTTGGAGTTTTAAAGAACGATGAAAATTGCGCTTTAATTTATGCCTTGGATGCATTGGGGGTTCTCTCAGTAAAGGTCATATACCAAGTTAGAGCTCGTTTCCTCAAAGCACCAGCGAATTACGCCATCTTTCTATCTTCTGTTGTAACCTAGTTGGCCTCCCATGTCGACTCACAGATGAACCAATGTCATCTAGGATCTTCATCGCCCTCATATAGAGGAATATGCGCTGATCTGTGACCCATTTCGGATTTGTTTATAGTGTCTTCTTCAGGAGGTGGCGGTGGTGGGGGTGGTGGTGGGGGTAGTGGGATGTTTTGTTTATCATTTTGTGCAGAGATGTTGTCGACAAAACTCTTGTTTCTGTCGGTTGTTTTGTTTTTCATTTCTTCTTTGACAAGTAGTCAGTTGGGGTCGACTTCTCCTGTCGATGTCCAATGGCAATTATTTGTTTTCAGGTCATATTTTTCTGTATCCTCCAAAGCTGCATTTGGTAGGGGGGGTGCTCCTTCATGTGTCGAGTAAAGTAAATGGATACTTCGGTTGGAAGGGTACACCTGAAGTGTGACCCATTTTTTTTCTTCTGGTCGATGGATAAGTAGATGACTGTCATTGTTTACCTTGTCATGTAGTCGGCTCCATATACCAAACTCACCAGCTCTTAGTCTAAGGTCCTCTTCGACAATGGCTTGTATTCTAATACTGAGATTCATTGGAGACAAAGGTATTATCTCTTGAGGGACTTGTATATGGAGAGCTTCTCGCTACTCTATCCATAGATATTCCTCCATTGGTGACACTTCTTCATCAACGCCTTCTTCCTGTCGNGGGATTATCTCTTGAGGGACTTGTATATGGAGAGCTTCTCGCTACTCTATCCATAGATATTCCTCCATTGGTGACACTTCTTCATCAACGCCTTCTTCCTGTCGGTCATGACCCAACTCTACCGAATTTCTTTCTTGGTTTATCACCCTAGTACTCATTCCTCTTTGCAGTGCTATAGCTCTTTCTCTTCTTTCTTCTCTCCTTTTTAACCTCTTCTCTCTCTTTATCTTTTGTAAATCTATCGTGCCTTTGTTTATCACTGTCCGTTCGATTTCCTTTTTAGGTCGACTTTTCATTGCTGGTGATGGTACCTCTGTTTAGTCGACTAGAATCCCTTTTTCTTTACCTCAACACACGACTAGCTACCCCCCCAGTGCCCACCCAATGATTTAGAAATCTCGGATAGTTCTGTTTACTTGTTTAGGAAATATTTCCACTCCCTTTCGACAATGAATTTTTCCCAGTTCTTTTGTTTCTCCGCCCAGTCGGTATTTTTTGGTGGTTCGCGTAGTGATGGACGAGGTTCGACAATATGACCCACTCCTTTTTATATTAGAAACTTGAACAAAAAGGTCGGTAAGGAGCATAGGAACTGCTCGGTAAGGTCTGTATAGAATTTATTCTGAATGGTTTCTACCGAAGTTATTTCTTCTATAGCTTGTTCCTCGTAGAAATCATCCGCGATCTTTTCAAACCACTCCGATAGGTTTGTCCTTCCCCCTTGAATTAGTTTCTCTACTAGCTGTTGTTCTTTATTCACTTCCGCCTTTTTCATCCAGAAGTTTCTTCAAGAGCTGGGGTACCGATTCTACAAAATTCTCATGGGTTTCAGTAAAGAATCTTTGTTTTTCCTGAGCAGTCGTTAATATGTTTCTTTGCGCATAATTTACTATCTTGCACTCCCACCAGTCCTTAATTTCACGTTCTGATATCATCTGCCTATATTCATCTCATATATGTGCTACCGGTAATGGAATGAATGTTGTAATCTCACGAATCACAAAGGGTTACCAATAATACACTTTTAAAAGCATACGAACATTTCAGAGACAAGAGATAAGAACACAGGTGTAAGAATGACAGATTATAATATAACATAAGAGCCCATAGAATATATAGAATTGAACCAAGTTCTCCATTGGCTCAACAACCTAATATATATCATTTGCAAACAATTACAAATAACTACCTGTCGGTTAGGTCAACCGACACGACCTTAGGTGGCCGACCTAATCTCTAATTAGTCGGCCAATTGACTTAGTCGGCTGGTCAACTTAGTCGGCTGGTCGACTAGCTCCTCCAACAAGCATTGGACCCACTAAATCATTCAAGCATGTTGTGGTGCAGAGTATGTCAAACTAGAGGGAATCAGTAAGAGGAATGTTATCTACTTCAAAAAAATTGTAAGTACACATCAAAACCTATTTTGCAAATTTGTTCAGTCTATAAGGAATATCAAGAAGGATTGTTGAGCATACCAGTTGCTCATAGAATGTACAACCAATACTTATTTGATGAAGGGAGAATAGAAATATGAAAGAGGTAATGCATCATTTAATCAGGAATGGGGTGAGTTTTGCAGTCATGGCCGAGGAGGCTTTGGTCGAGTTAGGGGTCAACTAATTTTCTTTAATGGTGGCCATCCAGGACATTATGTTAGAGACTATCAGAACTGGACCTCGAAATGTTCGTACTGTAAGGAATTGGACCACACTATTTAATATTTCCCACAACTCATTGCAAAGTGGTAGGCAAAGACAAACCAAAACTAAATATACAACCTGAACCAGAATGTTTAGAACATCACAACTGAGATGAGACAGAATCCACCTACTATCACCGTGGTTACCAGAGGAGGATCTACGATAGGTGAGGATAAAGGAATCCATATGTGGAATAAGGGTTTGAACAATGACATGTACCACAACAAGTACCATTTGATGTGTAAAAAGAGAAAGAATTTTACTTCAAAGCATGAGATGTGTTTATTGAGCTTCGAATTTTGTTGCACCACCAATATTTAACAAAAGGGCTATCTATCACATGCCACTTCGCTTCAACTAGTATCTCCTAGAGTAACCACCAAGGAAGGTAAGTGTTTAGACAAAATTATTAAGAAGCTTCCTAGCCTCAGTAAAAGAAAAAAAATCACTAGGGGAATTGCATAGTTTATTAATGTTAGGGTCAACCTTGAGTCGAGAATGAGTCAATGGTGGTTTTAGTCTAGCAAATGGTTTGGGAACATGATTTCTTGTATCCCATGGTACTACATATGAGGAAGTCTTTATAAGGCTTGGGGGCTCCATTGTAAAGTGTCATAGAGGTGAGCGGTGGCTAGCTCGCTTGGCCTGGTTGGTTAGTTTGGCTAGGGTAATGAAGATCTTCATTGGTGCTCATTTTTCCTTGCATGGGGTTTTCTAGGGAAAAATTTGTGTCTAATGTGAATGTTGCTTGTGCTTATTGTTTTCTCACATTTTATTGTTATTATGCTCGTTTAAAACTTAGTATTTATTAGATGAATTAGAGGAAGAAGTTAGACAAGAAAGGACAGTAAATCATATTCAGAAGAAAGGCCAGTAAATCATATTCATAAGAAAAGAAAGAATAGAAGAGAGATGCACATAAATGCACAAATTGGGGATTATGACATGGAATTTGTCATATTAGATCTTAGAACTGATGTTAATATTCTTACTAAACTCACATGGGAAAGTATGGGGAAGTTGAAGTTGGTGTGGTATTTGGTTCATCTTTGATTGGATGATCAAAAGAAGGTCATACCATTTGGAAGAATGGTAGGAGTCCCTATCAAAGTGGAGGGACAATGCACTTTTGTAGAATTTGAAGTTATGGAAATTGTCGATGATACCAACCCTTATCCAACACTACTGGGTATTGATTTGGCCATTGAAATTCACACCATCATTAATTTCAAGAAGAGGATATATTCGTTTGAATATTAAGAAATGAGAGTCGTTGCGCTTTTGGTTCCTTTGGAAGGGAAGAGGTATGTTAAACCTGGTAGAGAGGACTACGATGTTGGAGGCCTGGATAACATTTTCAACATTTCTTCTCGAATTGATGACTATATCAATACTATGGTAGATGGAATTTTTAGTTGGTGAAGCGTTATCTTGTGCTCGTTTGATTTTGGTGAGGCATTGGAAAACTAGAAGAACAAATTGCATGAGGAATCAATGTGAAAATGTGCCCAGGTTACCCAATAACTACATTGGGTTGGAAGAGAGGTATGTGACTTACCCACTTATGAGGGATTTCCCAATCTTGATATATTTCTTTTTGAATTAGATATTAAGGTACCACAACAATAATGACTATTGTCCTTGGATGTAACTCTAAAAGCTACCCTATCGAGGTGGTGGGTTGTTCATAAACAATATATAGTATCTTTGTTTCAGGATTGAATATTATTACAGATATGGTTTTGTGAGGAAATCTCATATGTATCTAATATGGTTTGGTGAGGGAATCATGTATGTTGGAGAATAGTATAATGGGTTGACTAGTCATATTAACGGTATTAATACCTATAGCACAATGTGGAAGAATATACCTAAGTGGGAATGGGTACACATGTTCACACACACATCAAATAATATACTAAGGAATTTCTATACATCACTCAAAATTTGATGAGGGATTGCAGAGTGGGATGATTTAGCTAGAAGTTTCAGAAAAACCATTAGTTATGAATATGAAATTCCAATGGTGGATGCATCCTTGCAGGTGATTAAAGATAAGATTTTTGCAAAAATACCAATACTAGCCTCTAATTCTTCACAATGGACTTTGACAATTGAAAACATGATGGAATGCTACAACATTTATGGAGAACATGAAGAGAATGACCCAAGAGATCTACATATTCTAGATTTTGAATGGATTCGAGAGCTAGAAGGACTTGGCATTTCATCCGACAAATTTTTGGAGCCACTGAATATTAAAAAGGTAAATACCGGTTTGAAAATCCCAAATTTGCAAGTATTGGTGGCTACTGGGATGATGAAGCAGTGACCAATATTACAAACCTGTTACATGAGTTTGAAGATTTACTTCCTACCAATTTTTCTGAGATAAACAGGAATGTCGAAGACCTTAGAGAGATGAAGACTCCTTTGAAGCGAGATGCTAAACTTGTTAAGAAGAGATAATACCAAATTAACTCAAGATATATTTCTTATCTTTCCTCCATGTGAGGGGTTAGGCAACTTGTAGATATAAGAAATATTGTTTGGATGAATAATGATTATTGGATCAATCTAGAAGAGTTGGGACTAGAAGGTGCTTTGGATGAGGAATGGAAATTGTATGTTGTTGGATTAAATCAAGTAGGTATCAAGAAAGAGGAAACAAAGGAAAGAGGAAATAAAGGACATACTTGTATGGTCTTCGAACAAAATAATGGACAAGTATGTGTTTGATCTGCTTATGAGGCTATTTCATGTTCAAATAGTTCTTCTATTGGATTTTGGCGAAGTAAGAGAATATGGAAATGGAACTCACCTATGAAATTAAAATGTTTTCTTTTCCTTTGTCTAGAAAATAGAATTTTGACTTGGGAAAATTTCAATTTAACTAGAAGAGGGTGGAATGGACCTAATTATTACACTATTCCTCAATTAGAGGGAGAATATGTTTCTCATTTATTTGTTAAGTGTTCCTTATTTTTAAAGGTTTGGAAAAGAGTTTCATATGACTTAAAATTTATTATTATTTGGGTGACTCAACTATTGAATAAAAATTAGAAAATTGGGTAGAAAACATGACCAAGTATAGAGAACACCTATTTTTCATTTATTGCGGGCATATTTTTCATTTATTGCGGGCATATTGCATTCTAGAAATTCTGCTATATTTGATAATTAGAAGCTAATTATCAGGATGTCTCTTAGGTTTGTAACAAAATATTGGGGCTTTATAGAGAATACTTCAAGAAGAGAAACCAAGAAAACATATAACTAGCAATTCCCCAAGGAAGGTGCAATAATACGCTGTTAAGGTAGTTGTTAGCGGGTAAGGGAGGAAAAGAAGTGTAACATTGAAGTGAGCCAAAAAAAATGGAGCACTTCAATGTATTGAAAAATCAGAAAATTAACAGTTTAACATTACATTATACAATGAAGATGTGATTGCATGGGAGAAATATATCTGATGGAGAAAGGAAGCCAATGTGTAGTCATAATCTAGAATTACATGCTGTCCATGTGGTTCCAAAGTTCATAATTGTGCTAGCACAGGTTGTCAAAGCATCTTGGAAAACAAACATTTGATGATGGTTTTTATAGTTCTAACTTCTCACATTTACAAAAGTCCTGTTCAAGGAGTAGACATGATAGCACTATATGGTTTGGCCAAAATGGTACAAATTTGAAGACATTTCTTGCACTTCACATATACGGAAAAGAACATTAAGAAGAGTAAAAGCAAAGATTTCAGTATATATATATATACATTTGATAATTCAAGGTAATAACATAGTATTAGTGAACACTCTTGACAGTGTATGATAAGTAGCCAAACTAACGACTATCAATCCATCATACATCAATTGACACAATTGAAGACAATATCAGTACCCATGATACTGTTTTAGATGATACAATGAGCTTCCAGCCATGATTCCTTATCATCCAATCCATCAATAGATGATTGAAACAATTGCAAACAAAGTATTTATCAATAATTACATCTCTAGCCAAAACCTGCAGATTCTGGAATCTTGACAACTGTGTAGATTCTGGAATCTTTTGCAATGGATCCTGGAGGTACTGTTGAGTCTCTAGGAGATTTGGCAGTTAAATTCAGTGCCCATGAGGCAACAGATTATGGCCTTATTAATGGAAAACTGGCATTACAGATTGTAATCCTAGCAAATGCTTTTCCACAGAGATTTAAATTGTTTCCATACCTAAATCCTTCTTGCATTTGTTTAAAACCTAAAAAATACAAGAGAAACCACACTATATCAACCCATTTTTGTCATAAAAATATACTAGAAACAATTCTTACACTCAAACATAGAAATTGAGGTTCTGGTTATCCATCAACTCTTTACATTTATGTGGATAGATGTGTAGCCATGGATTGAATCTAGATGGTGCATCGGGTATATTAAACTATACACTAATAGTCCCAATTCAGGTGAACCTAATATGCACCCTGCACTAGAAGGAAACCTTGCATTCATAGGTTCAAACTGAGGGTGCAGTGATCCATCAAATGTTCATGTTTGTATGTTCCACTTCCTATATGTGTGACAGTGCATTGAATCTGGTGAATTGGATAAATTGAATAGGGACATTAGCAGTCTAAATTAAGCTAACTCTAATATGAACCTTTCACTAGAAGCAAACCTTACATCCACAAATTCAAACTGAGGGTGTGGCCATCCATCAATTTTCCATGCTTGTATCTGCCTCAAAGTGTAATATATGTGTATATAACTAGAAAACCATCTAAACTGTGATATGCACCATACTCAATGGACATGTTCAAATTGAGGGTGTGATGATCCATCAACTCATGTTTATGCATGAGTATATGTAACCGTGCCTTAAATCTAAATAGTGCATTGGTTGTATTGAATATGGACACCAGCAAAGATCCATTGAAACTTGGATGACTTTTCTGTGATATGCACAGCATAAAAGACATGCTTCTCCAAAATGCAGGCAAAATGACTATGGTTTGTTTGAATTAAACCTACAAAATGAAGACTAATGCTATGAGTTATCATAAAATAAAAAACTTATCAGTTATCCTACTCCATATTCACAAACGTCAGTAAGTCATGAGTTTCAAATAAGTGAACATGCAATATAAAATGGAATGAGAATCAAAGTAACTAATGACTCCACCTAGCCCATTCCTCAAAGAAATATATTTTATCCATGGCTACTTTTCCAGAAGTAGAGAAAACAAAGAGTATAATTATAATTATTGGAGAGGAAAATTTTGAGAAATGATATTATTTTCCCTTGTCTTTATAAAGTTGGGAATAGAATCCCTTTACCTGGGAAAGCATAAAAAACAGTCCTATATGGTGATCCCTTCATTTGCATTTGTCGCTTGATAGTGTCAAGCGGGTAGCACAAAATTGTAGCAAAAGAGGCTGAAATAATAGCTGTGGCAAAAGAAGCCTCTGTCTTCTTCCTATATTCCTCTGGAAGAGACTTCTTAACTCTGACATTTGAACAAATGAAGGTGTGAGAAACTAAAGTAAGCAAGACTAGATAAATGTTGAACACATTGATCTAAAATGATATTCCAAAAGTCATGTGCCTCGATCATGCAAACTTCTTGTTGATTAAAACCTTTTAAACACAATAAAAATTTATTTGGGATCATCACATATAGACTATCATATATTTCAAATAATAAACTTCAAAGGACACATATGGACTAGAATCTAGACTCACAAGTCAAAAATACATAAGTTGACAGCAATGTAGGGTGCAATGCCAATAAGAGATGGCCCAAGTGCTCTGTAAAATGATGCAAATCCTTCCTCTCCCATCATATTTATTACAACCTACAAATTAAGAGGAAGTAGATAAAGAATAGATGGAATCAGTCTTAAGGCAGAAGGAATGTTAGGTCAAAACAAAAGAAAATAAAAACACAAATACTGAGCCTATATGAAGAATCAGTACCCGCCTCATGGTTTTGCAGGCTGGATCAACAACACTATCGAATACACTATGCACTATATCCCAAGGGATCAGTTCCAGCATCTCCAAAACCTAAATAACGTCCAGGATATGAAATATAGAAGTAAAATTTCAAGTCATTTAACAATTAATCATTGGAAAGATGCAAACTACTTACAATCCTTCTGCGGAGTTCAGTTGCAAGTTTATCAAACAACGACGGTGGAGGCAACTCTGCAAGCATTAAAATAAATAATTCATAAAAAGCATGAAAAACGTACGAAATTATATATAAATTAAAGAAGTAGAGATAAATTACTCTACTCATGCAATGCTGGTAATGAGATGTCTTCCTTGGACAAAGTGTAGGAGAAAGCATCATTCTGTGCATCTCATTTGTATCATGAATAGCTTGCAAACATTTATCAGCAAGGTTTCTCATTTTTCCATCCTGCAAAATTGGTCTTGCTTGGTTTCAACACTCGCAGAAGGTTAAAAATGAGCCCATAAGGATAATAAATAAACATGGAGTTGAGATTCAACTGTTAAAACCAAAACATACCGACATAATCAGGCTTTCTTGACCCTTGGGATTTCTTGAATTGATTGACTTCATTCCAGTTATTTTCTCAAACAAATGCATACACATCCGTCTTGTCATTAACCTTTCCATAAACAAAATATTCTCGAGCAAGATACATGTTAAAACTACACTCACAATTAGTGAACATAACCATTACAAGTTGGATAGCCTTAATCTCAAAATGGCCAGTTGAAATTAAGATGCTTCGATATCCAAATGCTACTAAAAAGTCGTAGAAACTGATATATAAATATTTTGGTGCCCACATTGCTACCCCAAAATCTGACAACTATTATAATTAAAGCCAAATTAATTCTGCTGAAAATTTTCATTAGTGCAGAATTCCAAGTTTCAATTTTACAACTCTAAATCACTAAGATTTCTTGAAACACAGAACTCTCAAAAGTAGTCTTGATGTTTACAAAACTCTCAAAAGTAGTCTTGATGCTTATTGTAGTAAAAATATTTATACCTGTGGTTTAGAGTCTTAGACTATTCAGAAAGAAAGATCTTGTGAAAGATTTTACATCTCCATGAATGGAAAATTGAGAAAAGCCATTATGCAAGTCATATAATACTTTAGCAACTCCTATAACCACTTTCAATCGCACTATCCACATGACTGACCTCTCATTGCCTCTTGAAATAATATATAGTGAATAATTAGTGCTATAACCAGATCTAAGAAAAGAAAATGAAAGACCCAGCCATACAATAATGACATTGATTCTTAAAATGTACAACTACTTAATATTTGTGCATGCTTACATGATTTTTAAATGCAAAACTATTGAATACATATAATGAATATTCTCTTGAAGGTTTCCTCTGAACACAAAATTATATATAGTCAATAATTAGTGCTATACCCAGATCTCAGAAAAGAAAATGAAAGACCCTGCCGTACAATAATGACACCGATTCTTAAAATGTACATCTACTTGATATTTCTGCATGCTTTCATGATATTTAAATGCAAAACTATTGAATACACAGAATGAATATTCTCATCAGGGTTTCCTCTAGACACAAAATTATACACCAGAAGGTTGTTAAGGCTTTCAACAGAGTAACCAATAAATGTAATGATGTGGTTGTGCTTTAATAGAGTAAGAATCTCCACGTTAGAAACAAGCTCTGGCTCTGTTTTGGGTGAAGATTTAAATATTTTTATTCACATCCATTGCCCATCAAGAAGAAATCCTCCGTTCAATTGAATCCACACGTCTTAAAAAAGAAATTTTCCATTCATAGAAGAAGCATAAAAATGAAAAATTCCAGGAAGGAAACAAGAAATGCAACTTGTTGAAAATCTAGAAGTGACAAATTGCAACTCCTGATATGTAAAATGCTTGCAGGTTTTACTTCAACAAAGATACACCAATCTCCTTCCAAAAAAACTTTCTTCTCGACTAGAGTCATTATGTTGATTGAAAGGAAACCCAGCTTCTTAAAAGAATGGCTGAATTTTTTCTACCTCGTTTGAAGACCAAGCCTTATGTTCATAGCTGCAAAACTAGTCTATAATCTGTCTTTCAATCAAAAGTTCTCCACTTGTTTGGGCATGCCTATTTGGCAGCATTCTAAAGCAGGCTGCATTTGATGTTCCCTTTCTTCCTTTCTTCCTAAGAAGAAGGAACCTACTTGGGAAGAAAGGGAGGGATGCACAAATCGAGGAGGACTGTAGAAGTTTTGAGAGACCGACAGGTGTTTACCACCATCCAAAAAGTCCCAAAGCTAAGGGGAATTAATAATGATTCATAAGTGCTGGATGACTTTGCTCTGCAACCTCAGAAACTGTCTATGGATGAACAAGGACAACCTGCACACCGCAAGTAGATGAGTATAAAATCACATTTTTCAGGTATTTCTTGTTCTTGGGGTAGCAAGGTCATCATTGGATAACACATGATGACATGGAATTTGAGTTAAAGTTTAAAGGCCCATTTTGAGTTGAAATTTCCTCTAATGGTCCAGGCTGGTGTAGTCGTTGTATCGAGATGGTAGAAACAATTCCTCATAAATAATGAATTGCTCTTCCACTACAATGGTTTTGAGGGAACTCGATGAATTGTACTGGTGCCTCTTTGTAATCGGAGTTGCAGAATATGGTTAGCCCAAAATTTATATTCCAATTCAACAATGGAATATACTTACTTTCTTAAAACAATCAAAAGTTCCAAATCCATTACGACAAGTGAATGATGAGATTGTTAATAGGACAATTCCCTAGGCTTATTTCGATGGGGCCTCTAATCATATTCAAAATAGGAGGTTGTTTTGGAACTAATAACAAGGCCAAAATGATAGCATTGAACCTTATATTAACTCTTGCAGCTGAATATGGGGTCTCTAATATTCAAATATTTTGTGATTCACTTCTTGTCATAAAAGGATTAAGAAGTGAATACACTTAGATATTTCAATCTACAACCACTCTCTGAGGAAATATTGGGCATTGCTAAGGGCTTCACTTGAACATCCTTTGAACATATATTCAAGGAACAAAATACAGAAGCCCATATTTAATACAAGTAAACAATGGTGGTTTCCTAGAGGAGCACACCCATATTCCTTTCAATAGATACTTATTTATCTACTAACAGTGGAACATATTGGTATCCATAACTTGTGTGATTTTTGGGAAACTTTTGTGGTGATAGATTTACATAAACTTCTTGTGGAATACCAAAGTCTTACAGACAAGTTTTTGGTAGTGGAAAACGTATCATGGGGAAAGATTCCATAGATGGATTCTCCTAAGGAATAGATGTGAGCTTTGTGACACTCATTTTTTTCTCTTCAAATGGATGATGGAATGTGTTACCCCCATTTCCACATGGGTGTCCTGTAGGTATCTTTGTAAAGGTAAATGAGCAGTTCTAGGTAGGGCTCGTTAATCTGGGTAGTGTTGAACTAGTTCTAGGATCACAACAACTGAAGGCAATCCAACTATGTGGCCTTATACCCATGTCTTGAACATGTTTTTCTGTAGCAGTCTCCAATAAATTCTTATAATAGCAAGGTGGCACTAAGCATAAAAAGGGATAGTTGAAAACATCCCAAGCAATTATAGAACAGATCTGTGCATCTTTTATATCAATCTGGGTACTTTGCAGTAGAAGAACAATCATCAACAGTAGGATGGTGCCTCTCAACATGGCTTATGAGAAAATATTTGGAGACAAGGTAACATTAAAGGTAACCATAAACATATAAGTAGTGTGGTCCATCTTCATGGCAATATGGTCTATTATGAGCTTCCTAAAGCAGTAGCGGAGTTTGTTTTCTCAGCAACTTGTGTAGTAGCAACATCTCTAGATCTTCTCTTTTCTGTGTGATCAATGCCTAGAAGAATGGAGCAACTGTGCAAGCACATTAAAAATTCCAGACAACAAATATTTTCTTATCTATATCACACCAGGATGAGGATTTAAAGGGTCAACTATTAGAGATTATGGCATAGCCTAGATTTTTGGATCAATGGCATGTATCCAATGTTGAAGAATCAGCTGAAACAAGAAGAGAGATATCCAAACCTTTCTTTCATCATAATTGTGACATGATGTAACATACTCCACCCTATTGTAGCAGCATAGAAACACATTTAGAGTAGCATATCAACAGGTTTAGAATGTGCCATTAATAGGTCTATTTTTCCCAACCACTTATTTGGCAACCCCCTCATCACATTACAACAATGTTTCGAGATCTAAGTTAATGGTTACAACAGGTTTTTTGAGGCAATTTTGGGAGGTCATTTTGATAGGCCTTTTGGGTAGCATTCAAATTGTGGAGGGATACAACAAAAATACCAAACCACAAATCAGCATGGGGATGGGCATGCTCACAAATGAAAAAAAATAACATCAACAGTAGTATTTGTGGATCAGTGGCATCTATCCAATGTTGAAGAATCAGCTGAAACAAGAAGGAAGATATCCAAACCTTTCTTTCATCATAAATGTGACATGATGCAAGATAGTCCACCTTGTTGTAGCAGCATAGAAACATGTTTAGAGTAGCATATCAACAAGTTTAGAATGTTCCATTACCAGGTTTACTTGTCCCAGCCACTTAATTGGCATCCCCCTCATCACATTACAACAGTGTTTCTAGATCTAAGTTAATGGTTATAACAGGATTTTTGACGCACTTTTGGTAGGTCATTTTGAGAGGCCTTTTGCGTAGTGTCCAGCTTGTGGAGGGATACAACAAAAATACCAAATCACAAATCAGCATGGGTGTGACCATGCTCACAAATGCAAAAAAATAACAATCACAAATTGAGCTATACTTCTGCTTCCATCATTCAAGGGATCATTTAATTAATACTATTTTCCTTTCCCATATCCTGTATCTTTAAGGTGGCCTGTGCCTGGGAAACAGTCTCCAAAATTGAGAAATGCATGGGAATGACTCGGTCAGTACTGTAGAAGGCGTCCTCCACACCATCTCCATGATGAATATCAATATCAATACAAAGCACTCGCTAACATATTGAAAAGGAAAATGAGCATTATTGTCTATTAAACAATCAGTAAATTGTGTGTAGTTTAATCACTCACAAGTTACATCCACAGGTATTTCACAGATAGAAATCAAAAGAGAGCCTTCCATATAACTTTAGAATCCAGGATAAGAGCAATAAAAAAAATAATAATCCAGGCTTTTAGATAATAACTTTTTTTCAGAAATAATTTAAATGACACTGTGCAAGCCCATTTTCATAAACCTGTGAGACTTAGATATTTGTATTAGAACTAGATTAAGTTGTGCTCAAAACAAAAGGGTTGCATGTAGTAATAGCCCAGAAATTAGTATTAATTTATGGAATTTATGTCAGTTGACCTATTTCACTTTAGGACACAATCATCAACAATACGCAATACATTAAACATGGATTATTTGGCAGAGTTGTTCTTACCTGAAGTTCTTGGCATGAATTTATGGGATTGACCAACTGAGATTGTTGTAGGACAAATTGGTGAGATTGGAGACATGAAATTAAAAAAAAATTCTCCGTAGTAATCTACAATTCTTTGATGGCAGCGTGCAAGCAGTTGGAAAAAAGGTGTACTTGACCTCAGTGGGTGAAGATAAAAACTAGGACAACCATCAATCCAAGATAATTTCACAAAGAAAATATGAAGTGAGCATGTACTAAATATTATGAGCATATGTAAATATAATGAAAAATATGGTGTATCCCATATGTAATTCTAAGAATAAAGAGTGGTTTACAAGTAATGTCTACCAAAATCAATGAGTATATTTTACCATGGAAGAGTTGAGGTTAAAGGCATTGCAGCATCTACCCACGTAAATAAAAAAAGGCAATGGGAACTTGAAGATAGGAAATAAAATTTTAGAGATTGAGATATATTGTAGAGAAGAAACTAATTTGCAAAGTAAAGGAAGCGAAAAAGGAAGTAGAATCCCGTAACAAGAGAGAAAAACCGCATACCCATATGTAGACCTTCATGAATGGCTGGAAAGGGAGGCATAGATGTTAAGTGTTTTTTTTGTATTCTTCTGTGATGTTGAATTTGAGCTGCAATACATGTAATGTAAGAGGGAAAAATAAAGTATTTTTTTTGTTTATTTTTCTATAAAATAGACAAATAGCATGGAAAAGAAAAGTAGATAGGACAGTACCTTTTAGTTTGGAGTTTGATGCTTTGCATGCCAGAAAGGAAGCTTGCGTTGGCGGGAACAAGAGATGACAAGTACAGATGAAGCAGTTGTAATAGTAAATTAAAAAATCAACTAACAAATTGTTGCAATAGTTATTTACTTACAGACCATATACTCTCTTATGGAGAGTATTTTGAAACGATTTGAGTATCGTGAATATTTGAAACAAATTGAATGTACAAATAGTATACTTGTAGTAGAAGTTAAAAAATGAGCAACAAATTTACTTTCAAACCAAGTATAGGGACACCATGGGAAAAAAATTAGACATAGGTATGAAGTTAAGAAGTACAAGCTAAATATACACATGGGATAAATGTACAACAAAAATTAAGAATTTAGTATATATTGTGAACTGTTTCTATGTACATACAGTATCGTGTGAATTGTTTCTCTGATCATAAGAGAGTATTTGAAATGAAATGAGGATTGGGAATATTTGAAACCAATTTAATGTACAAACAGTCTAAATTGAGTAGAAGTAACAAATGGACAACGTATTTACTTTGAAACCAAGTATAGGGACTCCATGGGAAAAAGAATATACATATGTGTAATGACAAGAAGTAGAAGCTAAATATATACATGGATTAAATGTACAACAGAAGTTAAGAACTTAGTATATTGTGAACTGTTTGTATGAGAGGTGCATTACATGCAAGTAGAAGGGAAATATAATAAATGTACATGTACTATGGTAGTAGTGGAAGCATGTAATATGTACAATGTTTGTGCATTCCATGTGTTAAACAGGCTAATACATTTATTCAATTAAAGCATAGGTTATGGACAAAGTAGTACATACAAGTGAAGGGTAGTAATGGCAACTGAAGAATGTGTGGGAATCAAAGAAGAAGGGTTGCTGGGTTGTAAGGAGAGGGAAAAGGGAACTGCAAGCAAGGAAGAGGCTTTAGTCATAAATGCAAGAGGAAATATGGCAACGACAACACCATGTAATGTTTATGTATTGAGCAAGACAAGGGTGGCGGGATACTAAGTCTTTGCGGATCTTGCGCATGGTGTCCCTTTCATGCATATGGATAATGCGTTGAAGGAAGGCTCTCATTTCTGAGAGAATCTTAATAGTAGGGTGAATTGGATTCAGTGGTATGTTTGAAGTCGATTGGAAGTGTGCTTCGATTTGTTGTAACGATGCTTGCTTTTCCTTGATCTCCTTGCAGAAGTCGGAAATGGTGTTTAGGTATTGCATGTCCATGTTTGTTGTCGAAGAGCTAGGAAGAGAGGAAACATATCCATTAAAAGCTTAACATGTTCAAATAATATAGAGTAAAGGAAGGCACATTTTTTTTTGTAATTGAATTGCTATACTGACAGTTTTTTTTTCCATAGTAGCGAATAACAAAAGAAATAACATATTCACATCATAGATGAAAGGAAAAAAAGTTGAAAACTTGTGTAATGGACATTTTGTTGTTCTTTTTTTTGTTTGTTCTATTGCAGAGAGAAAATAATGTTGTAAGTGTAATGTTATGGTAGATTCAAGTAGATGAAACAAAACGAAATTAAGATGTTGGAAGCAAATGAACCGAAATATATGGATGAGTGCAAGAGTGTTTTTTTGGGGGGTGGATGGGGGGAGGGAAGAAGGCGAGGTTGTTTTGTTTTGGTATTTAGCAAGCAAAAAGTGATAGTATTTGTTTTTATGGTGTTGTTTGTTTATTATCTTCTGTGTAACTAAGAAGAGGTGTGGGAAGCAATGCATGGGTGTAAGCATATGTGAGAAACTATGTTAGGCAAGGTGTGGTGCAATTGATCTCGAGGCAATTAAAGTTTCTTCTTGTTTTCTTCGTTGGACAGAAGGGCTATCCTTCATATGTGTATAGCAAGCAAAAGAAAAAGATGGCATTATGCGTAGGTCAGTGAGTTGTATAACTCTTGAAACTGCAGAAAATGTTAGCCCTTGTCGATCAATGTTTCCTATGTCGATTGTTGCCTTCTGTAAGGTTATTCCTTGTGATTTGTGGATTGTTAAACCCCAGGCCATGCGAAGGGGAAGTTGTCTATGAGAACCACTTGTTAAAGGGAGGATCGGGATGTAGGTAGGTTTAGAAGCATCCCATGGTGGGCCTTTGTAGTTGACAAAGTCAACAACAACAAACAAAGGAAGCATAGGTGGAGTATTGGTGGTGTTGTACAAGATTCAAACAACTTGACCAAGAGCACCATTAACAAGACCTGCCTCAACCCAAAGGTTTGTTGTAAGCATAACTTGTTGACAAATGACAAGGAGTATGACCATATCTAATTGTTCATCTTCTGGTGCAAGCAGTAGTGTTTTTTTCCTAACTTCTGCGGAACATAATGCAATCGGGACATTTAGTTGTTTAAGCATGTGTTTGTTATGTAAGGCAACAAAATTTTTAGTTGAGAACAAATGGGTGGATTTATCAAATACGTGGTTCTCGGTTTGAGAGAGGGAAGAGGATGTCCTTGATATAAGAAGGGTCCAATCGGCAATAGTTGGTGTTGCATTCCTAAGATTGAGGAGAAGTTGGCGTAACTGAATTTGAGAAGGGTCATCTCCTTGTTGACGAAAAATTGTTGAGAGGGTTACGAATGTGTCAAAGGTACACCAAAGTGTGTTTCCACATGATGCTCCTACATACATGGGGATATCTTTGACAGGTGGAAGTTGACCAATGTCACCTACGAGGATGATAGAGCGGCCTCCAAAAGGGAATTTTCGATGGGAAGGAAATTCTTTCCGAAGATGAGAGTCAATGTTGGATAAGAGCTTTGGTCCAATGAAACTCATCTCATCAATTAGCACATAGTGTATATGGAGGAGTTGTTTTTGGAGGTTTGCAAGGGCTTGGCCCTCAAGAGGAAGCATATTATTTATTGGTATCCAAAGGGCAGAATGTATTGTAAGGGAATTTATGTTAAATGTCGCGACGCCAATTGGAGCAAGCAGGAGAAGAGGGGATGAGTTATTTGTAGATGATGAAGAGAAGGTAGCTTGCAAGCATCCAATTAAGTAAGATTTCACTGTGCCTGCAGTTCCTTGGATGACCATACGTAATGGTTTTGTGGTAGTGTGTTGTGTGTAGTTGGACATAATAATTTCAAAGGCTATGCGTTGTGTTGGAGAAAAGAAATTAGGAGAAGTAGGAGTTGAAAAAGGTTGTAGTTCTGCTTGGTTCGATGAGAGGTTCAAGTCAAGAAATGAGATGGCCAATTTTTTCAAGTGTAAAGGTATATGTGTGTGGCCCTAATTGTGATTGGTGTCAAAGTCGTGATGAAAAAGCATGCCAATATCATCAAGTTGTAGGTTGTTTCCAGGTTGGAGTTGAGAGAGGAGTTTCCATTCTGACATGTCAATAGAGGAGGGAGGATGAACTTCATGAGGGAGAGGTGTATCAATAGAAATAGTTGGAGGGGGCAAAGGGTGTTGATCAACATGCCAGGCATTGTAGCTCCCATGAAAGGATTCCCATGCAAAGACAACTTCCAAGTCTGAGGAGCTAATATATTTTGGCACATCACGAAAAGGTTTGTATAGGAGGAGTTCACTCCAACAGAAATTGACATAAGGAGGAGAGGTGGAAGGAGGGATGTCAAGGAAACGAGGAAGGACATGCATGATCTTGGTCGGTTTGTGGGGCTTCCATTGACATTTTTTTCAATGTACAAAGAAGGACCAAGAGCAGGAAGCTTCGAGAAGGGGCAAGTGTTCAAGCAAAGGGGGTCTTTGCATGTATGAAGAAATGAAGTTGGTTGGTGGGGGGGTATTGGGGAGGTCTGGCGAGACACGTTCGAAAATGGTATGGGAAGTGTTTAGGGAAACAAATGTACGACTGCAAAGAGTTAAGGGAAGTTTTTTTAGCATATGGCATCTTTCTTGTGCTCCAATGTCTCGATCAGCCATAGTTTCAGACAATAGTTTCTGGGTAGGTAATAAGATTCCCTCTTCTTTGGGGGAGGCATGTGCAATACGTGTTAGAATGTCATGGTAGCTCTCATATTTGTTCTCTACTTTTAAAGCATAATTTGAAATGTATGAGAGGACAACATGAAAAGAGAGCACAGGCTGGTAATCAACATCATCTCTCCATACTGAGAGCATAAGAGGGTTGTGTACATTTAAAAGATCATCATTTCTAGTGGGGATATATTTTTTTGGCCAGAGTTGTCAATGAACATAGAAGATGTTTCCTGCAGTTCAAAGGGGAAACCATAGTGGAAAACGAGGGTTGAGCCCTTTTTGCGAAGACAAGAGGATTCATTGCATTTTGTGTGGTGTTGCACAGAATTGACAAGGGTTTCATAGTCATCATTTTGGTTTCCTGCACGTATGGAGGATGCCGCAAGTGTGCAAGGGTCTTGGTGAGATGCTCGATGGAAGGAAGAGACACGAAGGTGCATGGGACAAGGGTTCCATGCTGTTAAGAAGCTTTCAAAGTATGTTTTTGCAGTATCAACAGTGAGGGGATCATTCCAACCAAGCCTATCCATATTGGGTGTGTCCTCCAACCAAAGGAATCCATGTATATGAGCAGAACCTCAGTTTTTCCAACCATACCTATATTAAGAAGGGAAGGAAAAACAAAACACAAAATTAGGAAAAAATTCGAAATGTCAAGTGGTAAAAGGAAATAAAATGCAAAGAGTGAGAGGAACAAACCTGCACCAATAATCTTTTATTTGGAATGTGTGTAGCAGGACCTCTTCAAGGAAGATGGTGAATCTATGGTGCATATATAGAGACGTAGTATGTGGATTGGTTATAATGTTATGAGTTCTCCATTGGAATTGTGAAGGCAATGAAGTGGGAGGATGGGAAGGAATGAGCATGTGAAGGTCATGCCATTTGGTGTCAGCTGCACTAAGGGTAAAAAAAGGTTGGGCTACCAAGCTGGGTGATCATACCACATAGCTCACCTCATCTTTTGTTCTAGAAAGAGTGGGTGCTAGGTAGAGCAGAGCCAAAACGCATGTATGATTAGCAACACAAGAATCTGGCATCTGGCTGAGTTGTGTGCGCAAAGCTGAGATAGTTGTGGGGAGGGTGTCTACTAGGTTGCGTTTAACAAAAATAGCTACGGTGGTGAATCATAAGGTTTTACAAGTAGTAGCGGAACCGAGGGTGTTAAGAAAACCTATTATCATGGAATCAGATAAGGTGCAAAGCATATTCCTGCATGGATACTTCGTAAAGATGAGGTTGTTTTAGCATGGGAAACAATGTGGGAAATATCATTGGGAATTCCATTGAGAGGAGCCCTTCCGTATTGTATTCATTTATTGGAGAAAGACCAATGGGGGGCCAATCAATTGATGTTGAAGGGGTGGTAGGGGTTGTAGATGCAAACCACCTAATTTCTTCATTCTCAGTGCGAGAATCTGGGAGTGAAAAAACAAAGGACGAGGTTACAATGCTTGTTGGAATTGGCATTGAAGGTGTTGCATCACCAGTAGTGGGTGAGGGTAGTTGGAGGTCAGGCCCAGGGGTTATGGCATGGCGAAGAAGGGAGGACACATCTGTGGGTTCAAGTGGCAAAGTATGCAATGCTTGGAGGTCAAGGTGGACATCCTTGTAATACGGGTCATTGGAAATTTTGAATTCCAATGCAGCTAGAACATTTGAACGGCTAACAATGAGTTCATAAGGCTTGTTTGCAGCATTGAATTTGTGAACAACAAGGATGTCCAAGTCTGCTAAGAGATGTGGAAGAGAGGTGGCTATTGTGGAGATGTCTTGTGGGAAGCTAATAGTATGGCTAGAGTATTTGTATTGGCCACCACGTGCATGCATAACTTGAAGTATTGGATTGACTTGTGCAATTAGCATTTCTTCTATTTGAGTCAGGTGTGTAAGTTCAATTGGTTGGTTTGCAGGATCCATGTTATTATATGTGGAGAAGCGATGGCCATGTCGCTCATTATTACATCGAGAGCATGTATAGATTCCATTTGAAAACTTTGTTTTCATATTTGGATATGATTCCTTGCATATGAAGCAAACATGAAGTGGGTGGAGGCAAGAAAGTCGGTTAAGAAAGCAAGTGTGACCATTTGGCAAGGGGGTGGTTGGAGGTGGGGGTGTAGTGGATGTGTGCATTGGGGTAGGGTTGATTGAAGCATTGATGTTTCCATGCCTAGATTGATAAATAAGACGTCTCTGCACATTTTGGCGGTCCTTTGTTTGGCTATAAAGAAGCCTTCTACGTGCATTTATTTGGTCATGTGCACTATTGGGCAACATAGGTTATTGAAGAGGAGTTTGCCTTGATCTTGGAGGAGACATTGATGGGAATTTCAAATGTTATAAATGTGTTATTTTAAGAAAAAGGTGAGGAATGTACATTAAAAGCAAGATATGCAAAGTACAAATAAGAAGGTATGTCTACATATAGAAAATAACACATTGCAAAATTTTTTGCAAGAAAGAAGGTATAAAACATTTTTGTGATGTATGTGGAGCATGTATGTATGTGAAAAGCAACCAAGGAGCAACATAGTAGAAAAAAGAAATCCACATATATGACATAATAAACATTGTATACATGTAAGAAAATGTGAAATGTTGCATGGACACATATGCATGGCGTGCTTTAAAAAAAACATGTAATGTATACGATAACACATATTTCATGTGAGCACAAAATTTATAGTAGGTAATTACATTGCAGATCTTTGTAAAAAGACAGGAAAGTAAGGGAAAAGTCTATATACAAGCAATGAAGGAAGGAAAGCGAGGGTGGGGATATAGTGATCATGATGAAGTGGAAGAAACATAATTGGTTTGAGATGAGGTTGAATGCATTTGGAGAGATGGGATGGTGTATTGTAGGGTATGATGTGTCAAAGATATGGAGGTAGAAGAAAGGAGTGAGGGAAGAGTAAGATGTGGGAGGGTGAGTAAAAGCGGTGGTTGGAATAGCCAAGGGTGGAGTGTATGAAGGGGAGGTTAGAGACGACATGCAACAGGATGGCTTTGAGTAGTGAGTGCAGATATTCCTTCAAGGAGCTTGGTTGATGTAGCATCATAATGAAGCTTTTCAGAATTGACAATGGTTGTCTTAAAGCGTGTAGTAGAGTTGAAAGTCTATGTCTTAATGGAAAAGGTGAACAGGTATCAGAATGAAGTTATGTGCAAAGAGATATCCTTTATGGCTGAGGGCTCAGTGGCGAGCAGGCATAAATACTTTGTAGAGACACCAAGTAGTTTGTTGGATGCATCATCAAAAGTTGTGGCCCCTTTGATCTGGTTGGTGTGGTCTTGCAAGGAAAGCTTTAAAATGTATCTGTAGTCACATTCTATGAATTCACCATCACATTTGCTGCAATGCCAAAAGTTGAAATCTCTATGTGCAATTTTCTTCATGCATTGAATTCCATCAACAAAGAGATGGCATGCAAGGAAGTGAAAGTCATCCATGTTAATGTCAACAATGGAAGGGCACACAGAGAGCCACAGGGCCTTATCAGAGGGTTGCATGCATTGCAAGTCGCAGATTGTTTTAGATGGGTGTGTTAGATACATAGAGCCTATGTATTTGCGGCTCAAGGATGGCGATGCAGTGTGAAATCCACGATCAATGTAACATTTTTGAAGGTGATGGGTTGCCTCAATATCTAGATTGATAAGGATGGTACTACTGGGAACACTTCCAATTGTTTTACCATTGTAATCCGTAAGATAGCCACCCTTTATTGCAAGGATAGGTGGTGGGTTGGAGGAGTATAGTGAAGCAAGATGTGAACCCTCAGTGTGGCAATGATGACCCCAAAGTTTGACATCGATGCTAAAACAGGATGTGTCTCTGAGGTAGATGGTTCTCCTACTTGTTTTAGAACCGTCTTTTTTTTGAATTGTAGATGTGGGCGAGACAAAGCTAACCAGGCCAACTAGGTCAATCACGGAATTTGAAGGTAAACTTCGGAGGTCATTGATTGTTTTGAAGTGGAAGGAATGTAAAGGAATGGATGGAAATGCATCGAGGAAAGGGTGGATGGTCGACGTAGATGAAAGGACAATCTCAAGATGGTTGTTTAAATGGTTATATGAAGGGTTGCTTGTTTTTATTGTGTCATTCGAGATAGTGTACATTGTCCCTATTTCAACAAGGGAATAGAAGGTGTCAACAAAGTTGTTAAAGGCAGAGACATGGATCTCTTCTTGAGAAAAATCAAGAAGGTCACAGCCAAATAGTTTCCCTGGGCCGCGTTGGTTGGTGTATTCATGGATGGGTGTCTTGGCAAGAACACGACCTTGGATGGACCATTTTTTATAGTTGGGATTGAGTACTTTGAATGGAATTACAGTAGTTGGCATGGATATTGGTGTATCTGATGCTTGGGATGAGTGAACATTGCTTTCTTCTGTGAGGTGGCTGGATTGGCTAGTTGATGAACCAATTGGAATGCCAAATCTAGTTGGTAGTAAAAGAGGAACAAGGCTCCCAACAAGGGAAAGCTTGCAGTGGACTAATTCAAGATCGAGTATTGTAATAGTCCTGTAGGAGAAGAAAAGGCAAGAATTAGTAAAGGTGTTATAAAATTGATGATGTTGGTGGTAGGTAAAAATGTATAGGCTAAGCTACATAAGGGAGGGCTTAAAATACTGGGCAAAATATAGTACGTGTTATTATGGACGACGGTGCAGGTGCACTTGGAGAGCTTGATGATAGAGCCTTCTTGGAGTTCTCCATTTGATATGAGGGTTTTGAAGGTAGTTGGGAGAAATGTCTGATGAGTGTTGTTACCATCAGAGATAGTAATTCAAAAACATGGAGTAGTTGCATTTGTTGGTCCGAATGGATGGAGCAAAAAAACTTGCAAAAGTGGTTGAAGATGTATAGAACTAGACATCAAAGAAGATATTGCATTTTCTGTCAAGGGTGCCTCCATTATGCAGGGGAAACACTGAGTGTAAGAGGAAACAAATGTGTAAGTATATGACATTTTTGTGTATATATACATATATGTATATACATATACTATTATAGGAGTTACATACAACCATGCCATACGTACAATGAAACTGTAGCAGGTAGAAGAGTAGAATGTAAAAAAGTGACAGAAAGACGATAGTTTTTGAATTTTTTTTAATATAATGTGAGAAGAAAAGCAGACAATGGAAACATGCAAAGTTAGGTAGTAAATGCTTAAAGTGTATTAGAGGTATGATCCAGCAAGGAATTTATTGGATACTTCGGCCCTTCTTGAAATATCCCTTTTGCTCAACCCACTACCTCATTATGACCCTCATTATGTGTTTTATTGAGTCTCTTTCTCCTTGCTTCAATACATCCCTCCTTCTACTTTTCTCCTATAACACACTTTGTGTGTCCTCTAATCTTCCATATCTAGCTTTGAATTTTTTCCCATCATTGTATAGGGAGGAGATTCAAACAAACGATGTGATGCACAGGTCAACAAAGGGCTTGACTATCTTCTCTCTCTCAATGTAGGTATTTTTTTTCTTGTGTGTCATCACTATATAACAATAAAATCCAAAATGGAGATGTCATATGCGCGTATCTGCAGAAGTAAAAAACTATTTCCAAGATGTATAAACTTATGCATTAATGCATACTTATGTTTTCATATTTTACAACAAGTTAGCAAAAGAAAATAGCTGAGTAAATAAGAGATAGGACTAAGGAGCACCAGGTAGGCAGGAGCTCTATTAATGACTTCCTAATTATTTCAGTAATGGAAATGGAAGCTGTGCAATTGCTGCCAAGTAACATGTCAGATTCACTTCAATTACCTATCTCATTGTCTAATAAGGCAAGGCACAAACGATCAAATTGTAATAACCTTGTTGGTTAGTTGAAGTTCGTAAAGCCTATGCTTAATGTGATAACCTCCCTAGAGTGGAGAGTGGTTTTGTATTCCTTTTAGGGCTGGGGCCTGGGGCATGGCATGAACAAGCTCAACAAGTACAAGCATCAAGTCTAAACAAGGCAGGAAGGGAAGCTAGCTCTGTATGGGTAGGTAAAGGAGGTGAAGACCTCATCCCATGGCCAACAAAAGAAGGTCATAGTAGGCACGAACCAGGTCTTGGAGGGCCATCAAAGGGTAGGGCCCAACCCTAAATGGAAAGCACAGGAACGCACCAGCCACAAAGAGGATGGGAATGAAGATTAAAGGAAAAACAAAGTCACGTGCTAGTCACGAAGAGGATGGAGAGAAAGTCTAGAAGGCACATGGAAACAATGTATATGCAATCTAAAAAAGGAGTCAAAAGCCAAAGGGTATGTTGCTTTTTCCCTGAGATAAAAAGGAGGTGTTTACTTGATTCCTGGAGCAAAGAAAGTGCAAACTAAAGAAGAATATAGAGCTCCCACAGGGTATTGATTGTTCAAGAGTGTAAAGTGAAATCTATGGATCAATCCATATGTAAACACGTGTAGATTGTGGCCAATATATGGTTCTAAATTTGTAGTTGGTTAAAATTTGATAGGATTTAGTTCTAAAAGAACAAATAAAAACATGTATTTTTTGGTACATGAATAACCTGCAGTTTGGTGGGCGTTTCATACACGAAGACTAAGGAGTTTATTTTTTTACCATTAGGTGAAAACTTATAAAGCTAAAGTTAGTATAAAATAAAAAATATATTGGGAAATTTATAAATGACAAAATAAAAAAATATAAAGGAGAAAGTAAGGAAAGTTTGATTATAATAAAACGTATCACAGCAAATTTGCAATTTGTAATGGATTTTGAGCTTGTTTTTTTTGTCCACAATGAAAAAGCTATGATGTGTTATTCAAAAGATTGAATCAAAATTATATAATTAGTTCAAATATATCAAACTACTCTTGATATTCTTGTTGATATACTACTTATAATATAAGACAATAATCATAATACTAAATCGGCATAATACTAAATCTGTTCATTGATATACTACGTGTAAATCACTTTTAAGACTTTAACTGGATTCTAGACTTAATTCCTTGTCATTCTTGTAGGATGATGAGAATATTACATTCGATAAAGATACAGATATTTATCTCTTCCCAACCCTAAACTAAGATAAAATGAAGAGAAATGTTAATATCACATTGTCAATGAAAAAGTTGAAGAAAAAAGTTAATATCACATTGTCTTCCTTACCTTAGAGTATCTAAAATAGAAGTTAATAATATCGATCCTAAGTTCATTTGAGGTTTCAAGCTTTTTTTCAGTCGAAAAAAACAATTCCTTGATATTCTAATGAAACAAAGGTAACCTTTTACATCATCAAAAAACTGTCCATACCCCAATGTGTCAAACATAATAGTAAATATTACATTACAATGCAGTTCAAAACAGAAATATAACTATACCCAATATGTGAAAAAATACTGTCAACACCTGGGTATCAATACATGAAAAGGTCCTCTCGTAAGTGAGCAGTATATACATCAGTCAGATAAATGTCCATAAAGATAATAACAAGAGCCCAAACACCTTATCCAAAGCATGCAAGTGACTCTCAAAATTCCTATAACTGCTACTCAGCATAACCAGAAATAACTCAAAAAAACCCATGAGATAAATATCTGAAACAGAATGAGCAAATTCTAAAAAATCTGGATTGAGACTTCCCCAATAAACTCATCAACATAAGATTTAGTAAGTAAGAGATGACCAGGATCCATACACAAACCCTCCATGGATAATATGTCTACCCTCTTGTTATGTTCCCTATAGACATGACTAAAATCCACCCAGGTGAATGAGGATATGAGTAATCTGGTGTTTTAGCACCAAGCCTCAAGGTTCACCATGTCAAGGGTGGATTTCCCCTTTGCCCAATTTATAATCACTGAGGAGTCACCAAAGATATGTAGGTAAGACATCCCAATATCTTTGGCGACCCGTAATGATGCCCAGAGTGATAAAAGTTCTGCTCTAGTATTAGTACTGCTCCCACATCCCATTTTAAAAACTTCAAGGTCTCTACATGCCCCTTTAAGTAAGATAACTTTTTACACTTAAACATTTTACGTCTTCATATATTCATTGCTTCATAGGAGTATAGAAGGCACATGAAAACAATGTATATGTAGGCTAAAAAAAGGAGTCAAAAGCCAAAGGATATGTTGTTTTTTCCCTAAGATAAAAAGGAGGCGTTTACTTGATTCCTAGACCACGGAAAGTGCAAACTAAAGAAGAATACAGAGCTCCCATAGGGTATTGATTGTTCAAGAGTGTAAAGTGAAATATATGGATCAATCCAGATATAAACATGTGGGTAGATTGTGGCCAATATATGGTTCAAAATTTGTAGTTGGTTAAAATTTGATAGGATTTAGTTCTAAAAGAACACATAAAAACATCTTTTTTTTGCTACATGAATAACCTGTACTTTGGTGAGCGTTTCATACACGAATATCAAGGAGTTTATTTTTTTACCATTAGGTGAAATTTTCTAAAGCTAAAGTTAGTATAAAATTAAAAAAATATTGGGAAATTTATAAATGACAAAATAAACAAATATAAAGGAGAAAGTAAGGAAAGTTTGATTATAATAAAACGTATCAAAGCAAATTTGCAATTTGTAATGGATTTTGAACTTGTTTTTCTTTGTCCACAATGAAAAAGCTATGATGTGTTCTTCAAAATATTGAATCAAAATTATATAATTAGTTCAAATATATCAAACTACTCTTGATATCCTTGTTGATCTACTACTTGTAATATAAGACAATAATCATAATACTAAATCGGCATAATACTAAATCTGTTCATTGATATACTACTTGTAAATCACTTTTAAGACTTTAAGTGGATTCTAGAATTATTTCCTTGTCATTGTGGTAGAATGATGAGAATATTACATTCGGTAAAGATACAGAGATTTATCTCTTCTCAACCCTAAGCTAAGATAAAATGAAGGAAAAAGGTAATATCACATTGTCAATGAAAAAGTTAAAGGAAAAAGTTAATATCACATTGTCTTCCTGACCTTAGAGTATCTAAAACATAAGTTAATATTCTTGATCCTAAGTTCACTTGAGTTTTCATGCTTTTTTGTTAGTCGAAAAAAACAGTTCCTTGATATTCTAATGAAACAAAGGTAACCTTGTACATCATCAAACAACTGTCTATACTCCAATGGGTCAGACAGAATAGTAAATATTACATTACAATGCGGTTCAAGATAGAAATATAACTATAGCCAAGATGTGAAAAAATACAATCAGCACTTGGCTATTTGTTAGGTCATGTTTTTGTTTTCCATCTTTTAATACTTTTGTTTATGTTTTGAAGTTTGGTTATACTATTTATTCCTAGAAAATTTTGTTGATTGGGATAGTTTGAGTTTTTTCCCTTTAGCTTTCATGTTATTTGATTCTTTTTAGTTTATTTTTATAAGTTTTGGTTTGATTTCATGATCAAAGGGCTTATATAAGGCTTATACGGATTAAAAAAGTCTAAAGATTAGCATAAAAGTTTAAATAGGACTCCTAAACCAAGATTAAACCTATATCATGAGATTATTTTTTGAAAATCATTAAATTGAATTTTCTTGTAGCACAAGTCAAAAACAAATGCACACAGACGCTACAAGAAAGTCGTGTAAGTTAAAAAAGTCATCATTCAATGTTTTGGAGAATTAGTTCTCTATGTCATCGACAATGCGGCAACGTAGTGGTTTAAAGTGCCAATTGGAGATTTAGTTATCTAAAGCACTGACACTGTGGTAGCATTCCAGAATAAAGTTATGACAAGGTAGTTGATAGAGCTTCCAATTGCTGATTGCAAAGATAGTTTTCTCAAGTGCTGACACTGTGGAAGCATAGTGGTTTAAAGCGCCGACGAGATAGTTGATAGAGCTTCCGATCGTCAATGAGCAAAGTTATTTTATTTGTGAAATGTGTCAAAACAATCCTCAATAACTGCTTTAGATTTGCATCATAACTTCATACCAAATCTACCCTTCAACAAACTTTCAAATATGTCTACTGAAGACAAGGCTCTTCTTTGAAAAAAAGTGCCACATTTTTTCCTTACATTCCTCTCTAAGAGCACCTTGAGAATTCACAAGAAAGTGTTTTATGTCAGATATATAATTTTTTTGCATAAATTTTGAGCCCTTGTGTGCAAAGAGACTGTTCACCAAATTACTCTTATCTCATCCTACTTAGACAAGAGCTACCGCCTTCCAAATAGATAGCTCAAAATAAAAGGCCATGAACAAGTGATCTGCAATATCTAAATCGTGCTTGCAAAGTATGCATATATTAGCATGTCTAGTTTCTTTTATGTCAATTATCCTAGGTTAACAACTTCTTGGCTATTTATAACCATAAAATAAACTTTATTTTTAAAGGAAATGTTGATTTCTAGACTGCTCTCCCTAAATAGACTCTATATGAAAGAAGGCATTCTTCAATGCTTGCATCATAACCCAACTTGATAGTGTATACCCTTGTTCCACTATTCTGGGACCACTTTAGTTGATCATATTCTTCTAAAAGTTTAATATCAATATGGTTAACAATATATACGAAATGTATACTAAAAATCTATACAAAATATTTCAATTATTTATCCAAATGACCTTGTAAGTTTACATCAAATTCCTATCACAATATATGTACATTATATACAACCTTTATGTGCTGAAAAGAGTGGGAGAGGATAATGGAATTCTTATTCATTGTAGTGGATAGGTAACAAGGGAGAAGCGATGATGAAATGGATGAAGAATAAACAAGAGTTGATAGAAATAGGATAAGGTTAGGAATATAGAATAGAGGTTAAGAAGAGTTTGTAGGGTCACTTAGTAATGTTTACTGTGTATGTAGGAATAACCAAAACCAACTATAAATAAAAGGCTCCAAGATACTAGGTAACAAAGATTAAATGAAAGGTTCAACATATTCCATTTACCACCGTCCATAGAAGTCAAAGGATCCAGCATTGTTAAAAAGAAACTTTGAATATATTATATTTTAAGAATAATAACAGACATAACAGTTTTCCATGAAAACCAACATCATTAATTGTGACATAAAGCTCCAAGCTCCAAATAGTTTACATGAAAGTAGTGCCAATAAGAAGTGGCAGCAGTCAAAATGTCAGAACAAGTTATGCATGCATTCATTTTAAGTAAATGCTTCCTTTGTAAAATTTTGTTAGAGAAAACTGTGCCTTTAATTCGTAGCCTCTACTACTTCAAAAGCTAGAATAAATTGAAATCTACAGCAAAACCATAATAAATAGGAAAACCTTGACAATATGATCACAAACGAGGAAATGGGTACACGTTGAAAAAATGAATATCATTCCTAAGTTGAATTATGGAAAAGTGAATAAATTTGAACGCTTTGAATAAATACTAAAGTAGTAATAGTAAAAAACTTGCAAACTTATACAAATTTATTACCAAGAGTCTTAGTTCAAGTTAAGCAACGATTAATAACACAATATAACATCCACCGGAAAAACTTATCCAAGAGACATGGGAGATGCATCATTATTAAAGAACTTAGTGAAAAGATAAAAATTGAAAATACAGACAGGGCAACAAATAGAGGTGTTGAAGCATATGGACAATCGAGTGGTGTTACTAAAGAAGGGAAACCGAAATCTGTCAAAGATTTCCCTTTTCAAGCCATGCCAATAGATGTTTATGTGCAGAAGGCAAATGCAAAAATACGCAATGTTCAACAACAAAAATATCTTTCGGTACTCAAGCCCATGTAGCATAATCATGAATAGCAAGAACCTATCAATGCCTTTTAATGAGAACTCCCTTTAGATGGGCATAAACATTGACGTGATCAGGACTGTCCAACTTGCACTAATTTTCACCTAAGATTAAAATTAGAACGATGTAATTATTCATTGTACACAGCTACCAACTTTTTAGATTGCACTCAGAGGTATGCTACTACCCTTGATGCATCTGGACCTGATGTAATATTGTCAACACAAGGAAAAAATTCTATAAAGAAAAAGAAAAGTCAGGAATGTCGATAAATTCAATGCCTTTCATTGAGAACACTCTTTAGATGCCATCAACATTGGCCTGCTCAACACTATCCATCTCGGGCTGTTATTTTCACTGAAGGCTGGAAGTTAGAACAATATAATTATTCAATGAACAGAGTCATCAAATTTATGGATTGCACTTTGAGGTCTGTTGGTGTGACTGATGCAGCTAGCCCTAATGTGAGTCTACTATGAGTTTTTCACCACAAGGCAAGAATTATATGGCGAAAGAGAAAAGTCAGGAAGCTTCATAAAGAAAACAAAGGTTGAGCATATCTCTCCACATAATATATGGAAGACAGATAAAACCAACAGAAATATGCCAGTTTCTAATACCAAGCAAGTGGCATCCCAGATCCAACATCAGCCTAGAAAAGAAAATGAGTGAAGCAAAAGTTTGATGAAGCATGAGACAACTCCAAGTTGTTACGATTAAAATTGGATGGTTCTATTCTTTTCAGAGCATAATTTACCTTATCTTTATTTTGTTTACATTAATTTCCATTTCACAATGACTACGAATTTCGTTGGACTGGTACACATATTACATAGTTTCAACCAACAAACTTTAAAATTATCATAAATTTTTTTTGGTAAGAATTATATTTTCATGAACGTCTGAACTCCATATTTTTTTATATAACTATAGGTTTGTGGCATACTTCAATCTCACAATTTATACACAGGGAAATGGTATAAACTCTAACACTTCCTATTTTTTTTAGCAATTAATGGTACCAAAATTTTGGTACATGATTGTGTCGAGGCATATTGTCCATTTGAACAAAATTAAATTGTAAAATAATTCTATTCAAAGGGCCATTGTTACCCTACTTTGAGTCTTGCTTGATCTTTCATATTCTTATCTTAGAAGCCCATTTTCTCACAAAAGCAAGCCACCCCTCTTGTTTGCTTATTAATGATTTTAAAAGCCATCTTTAACTTCAACGTAAAGGCCTAGATTTCCAGCATCTCTTATACCTTAAGCTCACCAAGCAACTATAGCAGCCTAGAACATAGGAGGGACCTTCACAAGAACCAAAGCAAGTTGCTCTTATGTAAAGTAATTTTTAGTTCATTCTGGTATTTGGATTGGAAATGTTGAAAAAACACTTTTTCTTCATGACTTGAAGTGAACTATGGAGTGCATATTGAATCTGACCAACCCTAGAGTCACTTCACGTTTCCTTAAAGCTCAACGAGGATTGTAAATTGAAGGGAAAAATGAATACTGTAAGCAGAAACCATTATGAGTGAGAAACCCCAAATGTCTTCATAATGTGTTCTGGTCTCTGGTACTAATGTGCTGAAACACATGACTAAGATGTTCAGAACCCTAAAGGAGTTAGGGTTACCTTCTGAGTTCAGTTATCTCTTAACATTGACCATTAAACCAGAACCAGGGCTCTTTCTACAGCTGTTGCTCTGACCTCTCCAGAAATCGTCGAATGGGTTCTTTCTATAGGACAGGCTCTTTCACAGGACAGGCTCTCCAGAAATCGCCTCACGGTACTCCAGAATCGTCGGACAACTGCAGCTCTGACGAACTCAAGAGTCGCGGCTCTCCAAAAATCGCTAGAATGTAGAAGAAAGAAAAACATGAAGCTGCATAAACCAGTGGACGATAAAAAAAACCTATGAACATTGCGCAGCCTAGGTGAAGACACGTGTAAAAGTACCACTGGCCAGAGGGACGATGACATATACAGTGGTTTAGAACAAAAATTCAGAGAAAAACACCTAACGACGATCCATTGAAGTCTGTGATTTGATTTGATTGAAGATGCAAGTGCAAATTCTAAAATATGTTCAATTCTAAGTTTTAGTACAATTGTCTATATTTCAGCTTATTCTTTACTTTGCATGTGGAATCATCCATCTCTCTTGTTACGTTTCATTACTTATGGCTTAATGCTTGATCCAAAACAGTTTAGAAAATTTCATTTTTACTGGAGTTTGGTGAAGCGAAAAATCCAAAGGGGACACAGTTTTAGTTTTTCTTTTAAATTGTTTTAGGATTTTAAAAAGTTTTAGAGACCCTCAAAACCTCTAGGACATGAAAACTATCTTTAAAACTTTAACTTATAAAACTATGCCAAACATCAAATTTTTGCAGAATTTCTACTTAAAACTTATTCTTGCACCCTCTTGGATAGGCAACATGCCTTACCCATTTATCATTTATCCTCAACATGCCAGAATTCTATGGACATTGATTTGATTCATATGAAAGTGATAACATAACTTTAAGGTCTCTGGACTGCAATGACTTTAGAATCCATTAATTAAAAAGGGAAAATGACTTGCAGAGTGCACTTTGCACTCAATGGATTCTAAAGTCCCCAAATAAAAAAAGGCTTCCTCCTCTTGTGTAAAATTTCAGTTCCCTCAGGAAATCTATAAAGACTTATCACAACTTGTGTTACAAACACTTCCAGATAAAAAGTTTTCATCGTGTGTCAAAATGTTGGTTGACTTAAGGAATCTACAAAAACTCCATGAAATACTTTCACCTTTTCATTTTTATTCCGTAGCTTATTATTTTATTTTATTCCTATTAAGAAAATTTTTAAAAGCTTATTACATATGCAATTTCCCTCGCAACTTTAAATAACTATGTACCCAGAGAATACAAGGGCACTCCATTGGTCTGGTGTCTATGTGCATATATTTATGTGTATTATAGAAGGTTCACTAAATCTAAAAGATGTATTCCATGCATTCAACATAGACATTCATCTGCTTACAGATTTGATCGGTAGGGAAATTTCTTTAACAAGGATTGGGATTTGAGCGAAGGGGAGGGCGGGGAATTTTTTTGGTACCATGTTGAGCTACCGAGATCTAATTAGAGACTAGCAGTGGTGGCACAATACTTGATTGATGTTCTTTTCCCACCTCTGAAGCTTCAAGATATCCTGTCTCTCGTGATCAGTGGGCCCTTCTGTGGCAATGCAGATGGTGCTCTTGTGTTTAGGGTAAATTCCCCAGGCCCCGTTGTCAACAAATTTACCCAAAGTATTGCTACCAGGATCAGCGAGAATACTATGATTACAGTGTCTCTGGGTAAGGTGCCAAGGCTGGGATTTTCTCTGACAGGCCATTCTGTTCTTTCTGAGATCCCCAATGTGGAGACTCCTTCATCCCAGGCCCACTATGGGGGAAAGGAGGAGAACAACTCAAAACATACCACAGAGACCAATGGAATTGTCATCAGAGAGCATGTGCTGGAGTTTCTGTTGACTATGAACCATTCCGAGGAAGTTGATAACCCTGTGCCCACTAGGGTCTCCAATCTCCTTATGCACATTATGGACACCCATCTTGATCATCTGTAGTATATAGTAACCAGGCTTGAGATGGAGTTGGTTACAATAGAGCTTGAATTGGATTAAGGTAAGAAACTCTAACATCTTTTCTCTCTTTATTCTACTTTTTATACCACTAGTGATTTTAAAGTTTAGTTTTTCATAATGAACAATTCTCAATTTTAATGCATGGTAACCAAAGTGACATTGATATAGTTTCTTCTCGTAGCAAAAGTTGGGATTCATTTCAAAAAATTGCTTCTCACCCCTTTCTTTCAAACAATTTTTAATCCTTTATCCATTTTGGTTTCCTTAAATACAATTGTTTCTTGATTGCAGAATGCTATATTTTCCATTTCTTAGATGCCTGTAATCTCTAGAATATTCTGTATTTTTACTGTTAAATTGTAAATTCCACCTTAAGAACCAAGTATATTCTAGATTTTAATTCTTGCTTTTATCAAGCCCTTCTAGCTATAAGGCATTGGATAAATAGCTGAGGTAATTGTTGTAAAAGTTGTTTTTTGAGAAACAACTACATTGAGAATTTTGAAAGAGTGGTTCTATGTAACAGCCTCCCTTGGGTAAATAGCTGGGGGTAATTGTTGCAAAATTTATTTTCTGAGAATCAACAATATTTGGAATTATGAAAGCGGTTCCATGTAAAAACAAACCTATCTTGTAGTTTTGAGACACTGCCCTATTATTTGATTTGTAAGAGATACCAGTACTTGTAGATTAGAATTTAGTTGAAGTCATCTAACAGTTTCCTTGGTATCAACTAATTTTGACAGAAATTCTGGAAAACAAACAATGTTAAAAAAATGAAATTGATTATGTCAGGTTCATTTATCACATACTCCAATTGTATTACGATTTTGAAGATATTATAACTCGATACAGTTGAATATTTGAGTAGAATTCTTAGTGTTGTTCAACAATAAGTAGAAGAAATCTAAACAAATGATAAAAATAAAATCCTGAACAGTATTAAGCATTCAAAATCAGTACAACTAATAAATTACCGTGCAAGAATCACTAGGAATTCAAAATCATAACAGCATATATAATTTACCAAACCATACCAGTATGCCACTTTTTACTAGCGAATTTTCACTCGTTTGTTCTCAGTTCAGCGACCTTGCCCACCTTTGTGCACTATTGGATTTACCACCAGTTGGCCTTCTATAAGCTCTCTTTTTTCCTTTCAACTGATAGGCACTATGTTGTTCACACTCTTTATAATCAATGGAAAAATGAATTTGTACAACAAATTTGCAATAGAAATGAAGTTGCACAGAATGAAATCCAGGAGGAGTGGAAAAACAAAGTACCTGTGTTTTTTTCCTCTTCTTTGGCTCATTGAATCAGAATTCCTACAAAGGTATTCCAAGAAACAATGCAAATTCTCTGTGCAAACCCAAATAGTGAAAATCCTTTAAAACCGCAAACCAGATGTGACCAGTAAACACCATTTATGCAGGAGGGAGGGGCGGTCGCCATGACAATATGTTCAACCACCTCCTCCATGACTAGCAAGCTATCTACGGGGTTTAATAAATTCAGAATAAATGCCAAACTAAGAAAACTGAGAAAAAAATAGACACCATCCTCTGATCATCTGACCAACCCTAGAGTCACTTCACATTTCGGATGGGCTCTCCCGAAATCACCTCACGGCACTCCAGAATCACCGGACAACTGCGGTTCTGACCAACTCAAGAGTCACGACTCTCCAAAAATTGTCGGACTATAGAAGAAAAAAAAATGTGAAGCTACATAAACCGGTGGACAATACAGGAAACCTATGAACAATCCGCAGCCTAAGAGAAGACACGCGTAAAAACCCATGAACAATGCTCAGGCTAGGAGAAGAATCCACGTGAAGAGGCGTAAAAACCTATGAACAATGCCCAACCCAAGAGAAGACATTATATGAAGAGGTGGGAAAAAATAAAAAGGAACACTAGAAACGAGTGGATATCTGAGCGACACCAGCAAAACCAGCGGATCATGAAGAAGACATACGTAGAAATATGGTTTGTTGAATAGACGACGAAATGAACAGTGGTTTCAAAAAGAACTTCAAAGAAAAATGCCTTACGGCGTAATTATATGTTTTCGAAACATATAATTATGCTGTAAGGTGTTTTTCTCTGAAGTTCTTTTTGAAACCATTGTTTATTTCGTCGTCTATTCAGCAAACATTAGAGAGAATTTGAGGTAAAAAATGGGTCTCAAAAGGACCAAAATGTACTATAAAATCAACCAATGACATTCTAGTAGACGACATCATCCCCCATTGTTGAGGTGGCATTGCATGAGTTAAGAATGCTTATTTGTCACATTTTCTATGGTGGATGAAAACCCATAGTTAACCAAGGTAG
>LPNX010598510.1:317376-446650 GCA_001517045.1 Pseudotsuga menziesii
GTAATACATCTCTTAGGAGGCCCATTTTTTACCTCAAATTCTCTCTAATGCCATATTTCTCCGCATGTCCTCTTCGTGATCCATTGGTTTTGTGAAACATATAATTACGCTATGTTGAGGCTTGGAAATTCATAGTCAACAACAACAAGGGATTCTCCCCAGTCAACGTTCCCAACTAGACCGTGACTGTTTGGTGTAGGGAATCCATCCAGTTTGTGGTACGGCTACCGTAGGTCAAGGAACAAAAACAAAGGTTTTACTGGTCGTGGCCCGGTCCACCGTGTATATTTTTGTATTTTTTGACTTAAAGTATGATATGCACGTGCCTAATTAACAATGCATGATGATAAGGATGCAAGGAGCAGTCACAACGTGATGTGCAGGTTCTTACCTCTCGTCTTAGAACTCACAAGCATCTAAATCACATTTGCAGCAATAAAGTAAAACTAACTATCTAACTATCCCCGGGGAGCCGAATTGTAACTTATTTATGAGTAATTTATATTGTGCAAGCATTATAAAGAGAAATTACAGATAGCTGATATTCCTTCCTACAACACATGAACAATTAAAGATATTTAGACAATTAGATAGCCAATTGTTTATGAACAACATGCATTACTCATGGTGGTAATTTCACAGAATAAACCATAAATCATTCAAACAAGAACATAGGCTATAAGAGTTAGAACGATCTCACAGTTAATGGACAGAAAGCTGAAAAAGGGAAATAGTTCATCTTTCTACAATCCAAAGCATAACATTTGAATGTCCCACCAATCTTTCTCCGACAGGCAAACAATAATTCTTTATTGCAAAAAAAAATTAGTTCTTCTTACAATATCTCTTTACATGTTTAACTGGGAAAAAGCCCCTATCTGTTCTAACTTTCCAATATTTAAACTAAAACTATAGACCGCTTGGGCTGCCCCCAAACGTGTGACCTTTCGGTCCCTCAAACATTTCATATTTCTCTTTATCTTTCCTGTGCAGACTCATGATTTGCTGAGTAACTGACAGACCTTTCAGGTTCGCGCTTTTGTCACTACTGATATTTGCCTTCTGTTTCACTTGTCCTCCTTGCGATCCTGTCGGTTTCAGTTCGATCTTTGTCAAAACTGCCCAGCTATGCCTTTGCGCCATGGTAATCTCAACAGTCCCTTGAGTCCACCTGCAGTTAATCAATGTGCATCATTCATTGGGATTGCATTCTAAAACAAAACGTCAAATTATATCAACCAAAATGGCTACTCAACAAGAAAGATCATGTGCATGACTGTTACAAGAACTTTCAAAAACGCTGACGCCACCACTTCGTCCACCTACGGGTTCGAAAGAAATCACCGATGAAGGAAAATGAAGGGCTCATCGGCGGGTTAAGATGCTAACCTTGGCAGGGTAAACTCATTCACAGCCGCATAAGTGGGTCTTAACAGGAGATGGGTACCACGGAAACACGTAGGCCTATCAGAGTCGGAAGAGATATGATCTAAGTTGTGGGCGGGAAAACTTCCAATCAGAAATCGGAAAGACATCGAAATCGGAAGCCAAGTGCTTTGCACAGCCACAACGGCGGAAGAGAAGAAGGTTATATACTTGCGACTAGAGGGATGACACGCATCGGCGGGTGGAGTACTTATACATCGGGTGGCAAAACCACTAAGCTAACCGGCGAGACATCCGCATCGGAGCTTCGCAAGACTAATCGTCGAAGTGATAGCGGAATTAGGAGCCGCAACGGTGGAATCATAAAGGACAAACATTCTGCAATAGGTAAGGTCTTCATCGAAGGAGAAATCAACTAAATGACCGAAAGGCTAGTGCTTTTGGAAGCCGCCATGACAGAATCCTAAGACTTAAGGAGTGGTGAAAACAACAATGCGAGGTCTGAAAAGTCAAAGCGATAATTGGGAGACTTCGCAATCTGCCATCTGCAATTGCGGACAACGAAGTAATAAGATGTTCCGACACGAAACCAAATTTCAGCCGATTAAGACAAATGCATCGGGGAAAAATGTCGAAGCTAAAACTTGTTATTTCTCCACAACGGCGGGAGCGCAAGCAAATGAACTTCCGATTCAATCACACTGAAAATGCATTCAAAGGCAATGATAAATATTAAACAAACAGTGGATCATTTCAAGCATTAGAAAGGTCTTTCTGAATAATCATTAGATCAAATCAAATAAGAAAATCAAACCGATATAAGCAAAAGGAGGGTCCCGAAATTTTTTGAATTTTGGGAAAATGTTGCAGCTGCAACATGTTGTAAGGTGTTTTTCTCTGAAGTTCCTTTTGAAACCACTGTTCATTTTGTCATCTATTCAGCAAACCATATTTCTCCGCGTGTCCTCTTTGTGATCCATTGGTTTTGTTGGGCTGAAGACACACATAAAAAACCCATGAATAATGCTCATCCCAGGAGAAGACACCACGCAAAGAGGCGTAAAAACCTATGAACAATGCCCATCCCATGAGAAGACACCATGTGAAGAGGTGGAAAACACGTAAAAAGGAACACTAGAAACCATCGGATATTTGAGCGACACCAGCAAAACCAGTGGATCACAAAGAAGACACGCAGAGAAATATGGTTTGCTGAATAGACGACGAAATGAATAGTGGTTTCAAAAAGAACTTCAGAGAAAAACACCTTACGACGTAATTATATGTTTTTGAAACATATAATTATGCCGTAAGGTGTTTTTCTCTGAAGTTTTTTTTTGAAACCACTGTTCATTTCGTCGTCTATTCAGCAAACCATATTTCTCCGTGTGTCTTCTTTGTGATCCATTGGTTTTGCTGGGCTGAAGACATGCGTAAAAACCCATGAACAATGCTCATCCCAGGAGAAGACACCACGCGAAGAGGTGTAAAAACCTATGAACAATGCCCAGCCTAGGAGAAGACACCACGCGAAGAGGTGGAAAACACGCAAAAAGGAACACTAGGAACCAGCGGATATCTGAGAGACACCAGCAAAACCAGCGGATCACGAAGAAGACATGTGGAGAAATATGGTTTGCTGAATAGATGACGAAATGAATAGTGGTTTCAAAAAGAACTTCAGAGAAAAATGCCTTACGGTGTCATTATATGTTTTTGAAACATATAATTACGTCGTAAGGTGATTTTCTCTGAAGTTCTTTTTGAAACCACTGTTCATTTCGTCGTCTATTCAGCAAACCATATTTCTCTACGTGTCTTCTTCATGATCCACTGGTTTTGTTGGTGTCGCTCAGATATCCGCTGGTTCCTAGTGTTACTTTTTGCATGTTTTCCACCTCTTCGCGTGGTGTCTTCTCCTGGGATGGGCATTGTTCATAGGTTTTTACGCCTCTTCGCGTGGTGTCTTCTCCTGGGCTGAGCATTGTTCATAGGTTTTTATGTGTGTCTTCTCCTGGGCTGCGGATTGTTCATAGCTTTTTTGTATTGTCCATCGGTTTATGCAGCTTCACGTTTTTCTTTCTTCTATAGTCTGACGATTTTTGGAGAGGTGTGACTCTTGAGTTGGTCAAAACTGCAATTGTCCAGTGATTTTGGAGTGCTGTGAGGCAATTTCTGGAGAGCCTGTCTTATGAAAGAGCCCATCCGAAACGTGAAGTGACTCTAGGGTTGGTCAGATGATCAGAGGATGGTGTCTATTTTTTTCTCAGTTTTCTCAGTTTGGCATTTATTCTGAATTTATTAAACCCCATAGATAGATTTCTATTCATGGAGGAGGTGGTTGAACATCTTGTCATGACAGCCACCCCTCCCTCCTGCATAAATGGTGTTTACTGGTCACATTTAGTTTGCGGTTTTAAAGAATTTGCACTATTTGGGTTTGCACAAATAAGTTGCATTGTTCCTAGGAATACCTTTGCAGGAATTTTGATTCAAAGAGCCAAAGAAGAGGAAAAAAGCACAGGTACTTTGTTTTTCCACTCCTCTTGGATTTCATTCCATGCAATTTCATTTCTATTGCAAATTTGTTGTGCAATTTCATTTTTCCATTCTCTTGCAATGTTCTGTGGTTTGGTAAATTATATATGCTGTTATGATTTTGAATTCCTAGTGATGCTTGCATGGTAATTTATTAGTTGTGCTGATTTTGAATGCTGAATACTGTTCAGGATTTTATTTTTATCATTTGTTTAGATTTCTTCTACTTATTACTGAACAAAACTAAGAATTATACTCAAATATTCAACTGTATCGAGTTATAATATCTTCAAAATAATAATACAATTGGAGTATGTGATAAATGAACCTGACATAATCAATTTCATTTTTTTAACATTGTTTGTTTTCCAGAATTTCTGTCAAAATTCATTGATACCAAGGCAACTGTTAGAGGACTTCAGCTAAATTCTAATCTACAAGTACTGGGATCTCTTACAAATCAAATAATAGGGCAGTGTTTCAAAACTACAAGATGGTTTTTTTTTTACATGGAACCGCTTTCATAATTCCCAATATTGTTGATTCTCAGAAAATAGCTTTTGCAACAATTACCTTCAGATGTTTACCCAAGGGAGGTTGTTACATAGAACCACTCTTTCAAAATTCTCAATCTAGTTGTTTCTCAGAAAACAACTTTTGCAACAATTACCTCAGCTATTTACCCAATGCCTTATAGCTAGAAAGGCTTGATAAAAGCAAGAATTAAAATCCAGAATATACTTGGTTCTTAAAGTGGAATTTACAATTTAACAGTAAAAATCCAGAATATTCTAGAGATTATAGGTAGCTAAGAAATGGAAAATATAGCATTCCGCAATCAAGAAACAATTGTATTTAAGGAAACCAAAATGGATAAAGGATTAAAAATTGTTTGAAAGAAAGGGGTGAGAAGCAATTTTTCTGAAATGAATCTCGACTTTTGCTATGAGAAGAAACTGTATCAATGTCACTTTGGTTACCAGGCAATAAAATTGAGAATTGTTCAGTATGAAAAACTAAACTTAAAACTCACTGGTGGTATAAAAAGTAGAACAAAGAGAGCAAAGATGTTAGAGTTTCTTACCTTTATCCAATTCAAGATCTATTGTATCCAAGTCAATCTCAAGCCTGGTTATTATATCATGCAGATGGTCAACATGGGTGTCCACAATGTGCACAAGGAGATTGGAGACCCTATAGTGGGCACAAGGTTATCAGCTTCCTTGGAATGGTTCATAGTCAACAGAAACTCTAGCACATGCTCTCTGATGACAATTCCATTGGGATATGTGGTATGTTTTGAGTTGTTCTCCTCCATTCCCCCATAGTGGGCCTGGGATGAAGGAGTCTCCACACTGGGGATCTTAGAAAGAAGAGAATGGCCCGTCAGAGAAAATCCTAGCCTTGGCACCTTTCCTAGAGACATTGTAATCATAGTATTCTCGCTGATCCTAGTAGCAAGCCTTTTTGTGAATTTGCTGACAGTGGGGCCTGGGGAATTTACCCTAAACACAAGAGAAACATCTACATTCCCACAGAAGGGCCCACTTCTCACAAGAGACAGGATGTGTTGAAGCTTCAAAGGTGGGAAAAGAACATCAATGAAGTATTGTGCATCAACTGTCAGTCTCTGACTAGATCTCGACAGCTCAACATGGTACCAACAGAATTCTCCACCCTCCTCTTCACTCAGATCCCAATCCTAGTTAAAGAAATTTCCTTTCCCATCAAATCTGCAAGCAGATGAATGTCTATGTTCAATGCATGGAATGCATCTTTTAGATTTAGTGAACCTTCTATAATGCACATAAATATATGCACGTAGACACCAGACCAATGGAGTGCCCCTGTATTCTCTGGGTGCATAGTTATTTAAAGGTGCAATGGAAATTGCATATGTAATAAGCTTTTGAAGATTTTCTTAATAGGAATAAAATAAATTAATAAGCTATGGAATAAAAATGAAAAGGTGAAAGTATTTCATGGATTTTTTGTAGATTCCTTAAGTCAACCAGCATTTTGACACACAATGAAAACTTTTTATCTGGAAATGTTTGTAACACAAGTTGTGATAAGTCTTTATAGATTTCCTGAGGGAACCGGAATTTTACACAGGAGGAGGAATCCTTTTTTTATTTGGGGACTTTAGAATCCATAAAGTGTAGAGTGCACTCTGCAAGTCATTTTCCCTTTTTAATTAATGGATTCTAAAGTCATTGCAGTCCAGAGACCTTAAAGTTATGTTATCACTTTCATATGAATCAAATCAATGTCCATAGAGTTCTGGCATGTTGAGGATAAATGATAAACGAGTAAGGCAGGTTGCCTATCCAAGAGGGTGCAAAAATAAGTTTTATGTAGAAATTATGCAAAAAATTGATGTTTGGCATAGTTTTATAAGTTAAAGTTTCAAAGATAGTTTTTCATGTCCTAGAGGTTTTCAGGGTCTCTAAAAGTTTCAAAAATCCTAAAACAATCTAAAAGAAAAACTAAAACTATGTCCCATTTGGATTTTTGCTTCACCAAACTCTAGTAAAAATGAAATTTTCTAAACTGTTTTGGATAAAGCATTAATCCATAAGTAATGAAATGTGACAAGAGAGATGGATGATTCCACATGCAAAGTAAAGAATAAGATGAAATATAGACAACTGTACTAAAAATTAGAATTGAACATATTTTTGAATTTGCACTTGCATCTTCAATAAAATCAAATCACAGACTTCAATGGAACGTCGTTAGGCATTTTTCTCTAAAGTTTTGTTCTAAACCATTGTAGATGTCGTCGTCCCTCTAGCTAGTGGTACTTTTACGCGTGTCTTCTCCTGGGCTACGCATTGTTCATAGGTTTTCTTCATTGTCCACTGGTTTATGCAGCTTCACATTTTTCTTTCTTCTACATTCCGACGATTTTTGGGGAGCCGCGACTCTTGAGTAGGTTAGAACCGCAGTTGTTTGACAATTCTGGAGTGCCGTAAGGTGATTTCTGGAGAGCCTATCCTGTGAAAGAGCTTGTCCTATAGAAAGAGCTTGTTTGACGATTTCTGGAGAGGTCAAAGAAACAACTATAGAAAGAGCCTTGGTTTTGGTTTAATGGTCGATGTTGAGAGATAACTAAACTCAGAAGGTAACCCTAACTCCTTTAGGGTTCTGAACATCTTATTCATGTGTTGCAGCACATTAGTGCAGGAGAACAGACCACATTATGAAGAAATTTAGGGTTTCTAACTCATAACGGTTTTTGCTTATAGTATTCATTTTTCCCTTCAATTTACAATCCTCGTTGAGCTTTAAGGAAATGTAAAGTGACTCTAGGGTTGGTTAGATTCAATATGCACTCTATAGTTCACTTCAAGTCATGAAGAAAAAGTGTTTTTTCAACATTTCCAATCCAAATACCAGTATGAACTAGAAAGTACTTTACATAAGACCAGAATGAACTAAAAAGTACTTTACATAAGAGCAACTTGCTTTGGTTCTTCTGAAGGTCCCTCCTATGTTCTAGGATGCTATAGTTGATTGGTGAGCTTAAGGTATAAGAGATGCTGGAAAACCAGGCCTTTACGTTGAAGTTAAAGTTGGATTTTAAAATCATTAATAAGCGAACAAGAGGGGTGGCTTGCTTTTGTGAGAAAATGGGCTTCTAAGATAATAATATGAAAGATCAAGCGAGACTCAAAGTAGGGTAGCAATGGCCCTTTGAATAGAAGTAGTTTACAATTTAATTTTGTTCAAATGGACACTATGCCTTGACACAATCATGTACCAAAAGTTTGGTACCATTAATGGCTAAAAAAAATAGGAAGTGTTAGAGTTTATATCATTGCCCTGTGTATAAATTGTGAGATTGAAGTATGGCACAAACTTACAGTTATATAAAAAAATATGGAGTTCAGACGTCCATGAAAAGAGAATTATTACCAAAATTTTTTTATGATAATTTTAAAGTTTGTTGGTTGAAACTATGTAATATGTCTACCACTCCAACGAAATTTGCAGTCATTGTGAAATGGAAATTAATGTAAACAAAATAATGATAAGGTAAATTATACTCTGAAAAGGATAGCACCATCCAATTTTAATCGTAACAAATTGGAGTTGTCTCATGCTTCATCAAACTATTGTATTACTTCACTCATTTTCTTTTCTAGGATGATGTTGGATCTGGGATGCCACTTGCTTGGTATTAGAAACTAGCAGATTTCTGTTGGTTTGATCTGTCTTCCATATATTATGTGGAGAGATATGTTCAACCTTTGTTTTCTTTATGAAGCTTCCTGACTTTGCTCTTTCTCCATATAATTCTTGCCTTGTGGTGACAAACTCACAATAGACTCACATTAGGGGCAGTTGCATCAGTTGCACCAACAGAACTCAAAGTGTAATCCATAAATTTGATGACTCTGTTCATTGAATAATTATATTGTTCTGATTTCCATCCTTAAGTGAAAATAATAGCTCGAGTTGGATAGTGTTGAGTAGGCCAATGTTGATGGCATCTAAAGAGTGTTCTTAATGAAATGCATTTAAGTTATCGACATTCCTGACTTTTCTTTTTCTTTATAGAATTTTTGCCTTGCGTTGACAATCTTACATTAGGTCCAGATGCATCAAGGGTAGTAGCATACCTATGAGTTCAATCTGAAAAGTTGGTAGCTTTTTTCAATGAATAATTACATCGTTCTAATTTTAAGCTTAGGTTAAAAATGGTGCAAGTTGGACAGTCCTGATCACGTCAATGTTTATTCCCATCTTAAGGGAGTTCTCATTAAAAGGCATTGACAGATTCTTGCCATTCATGATTATGCTACATGGGCTTGAGTACTAAAAAATATTTTTGATTTTGAACATTGCATATTTTTGCATTTGCCTTATGTACATAAACATCTATTGGCATGGATTTAAAAGGGAAATCTTTGACATATTTGAGTTCCCCTTCTTTAGTAACACCACTCTATTGTCCATATGCTTCAACACCTTTGTTCGATGCCCTATCTGTATTTTCAATTTTTATGTTTTCACTAAGTTCTTTAATAATGATGCATCTCCCATGTCTCTTGGATAAGTTTTTCCGGTGGATGTTATATCATGTTATTAGTTGTTGCTTAACTTGAACTAAGACTCTTGGTAATAAATTTGTATCAGTTTGTGAGTTTTTTACTATTACTACTTTAGTCTTTATTCAAAACATTCAAATTTATTCACTTTTCCATAGTTCAACTTAGGAATGATATTCATTTTTGCAACGTGTACCCATTTCCTCGTTTGCGATAATATTGTCAAGGATTTCCTATTTATTATGGTTTTGCTGTAGATTTCAATTTATTCTAACTTTTGAAGTAGTAGAGGCTAGGAATTAAAGGCACAGTTTTGTCTAACAAATTTTTACAAAAGGAAGCATTTACTTAAAATGAATGCATGCATAACTTGCTTTGACATTTTGACCGCTGCCACTTCTTGTTGGCACTACTTTCATGTAAACTATTTGGAGCTTGGAGCTTTATGTAACAATTAATGATGTTGGTTTTCATGGAAAACTGTTATGTCTATTATTATTCTTAAAATATAATATATTCAAGGTTTCTTTTTAACAATGTTGGATCCTTTGACTTCTATGGACGGTGGTAAATGGAATATGTTGAACCTTTCATTTAATCTTTGTTACCTAGTATGTTGGATCCTTTTATTTATAGTTGGTTTTGGTTATTCCTACATACACAGTAAACATTACTAAGTGACCCTACCAACTCCTCTTAACCTCTATTCTATATTCCTAACCTTATCCAATTGCTATCAACTCTTATTTATCCTTCATCCATTGCATCATCATTTCTCCCTCGTTACCTATCCACTACAATGAATAAGAATTCCATTATCCTCTCCCACTCTTTTCAGCACATAAAGGTTGTATATAATGTACATATATTGTGATAGGAATTTGATGTAAACTTACAAGGTCATTTGGCTAAATAATTGAAATATTTTGTATATATTGTTAACCATAGTGATATTAAAATTTTAGAAGAATATGATCAACTCAAGTGGTCCAAGAATAGTGGAACAAGGGTATACACTATCAAGTTGGGTTATGCTGCAAGCATTGAAGAATGCCTTCTTTCATATAGAGTCTATTTGGGGAGAGCAGTCTAGAAATCAACATTTCCTTTAAAAATAAAGATTATTTTATGGTTATAAAATAGCCAAGAAGTTGTTAACCTAGGACAATAGACATAAAAGAAACTATACATGCTAAGAGATGAATAAGTTGCAAGCACGATTTAGATATTGTATATCACTTGTTCATGGCCTTTTATTTTGAGTTATCTGTTTGGAAGGAGGTAGCTCTTGTCTAAGTAGGATGAGATAAGAGTAATTTGGTGAACAGTCTCTTCACACACAAGGGCTCAAAATTTATGCAAAAAAATTACATATCTGACATAAAATAATTTCTTGTGAATTCTCAAGGTGCTCTTAGAGAGGAATGTAAGGAAAAATTGTGGCACTTTTTTCAAAGAAGAACCTTGTCTTTAGAAGACATATTTGAAATTTTGTTTAAGGGTAGATTTGGTACGAAGTTATGATGCAAATCTGAAGTAGTTATTGAGGATTGTTTTGGCACATTTCACAAAGAAAATAACTCTTCTCATCGACGATCGGAAGCTCTATCAACTATCTCGTCGATGCTTTAAACCACTATGCCACCGCAGTGTCGGCACTTTAGACCACTAGCTTCGCAATCGGTGATCGAAAGCTCTATTAACTACCTCATCGGAACTTTATTCCGTAATGCTGCCACAATGTCGGTGCTTTAGATAACTAAATCTTCGATCAGTGCTTTAAACCACCATGCTGCCACAATGTTGGCAACAAAGAACTAATTCTGCGAAACGTTGAATGATGATTTTTTTAACTTACACGACTTTCTTATAGCACCTGTGTGCATTTGTTTTTGACTTGCACTACAATAAAATTCAAGTTAATTATTTTCAAAAAAATAATCTCATGATATAGGCTTAAACTTGGTTTCGGAGTCCTATTTAAACTTTTATGCTATTTTTTAGACTTTTTTAATCTGTATAAGCCTTATATAAGCCCTTTGATCATGAAATCAAACCAAAACTTGTAAAAATAAACTAAAAAGAATCAAATAACATGAAAGCTAAAGGGAAAAAACTCAAACTATCCCAATCAACAAATTTTTTTAGGAATAAAGAGTAAAACCAAACTTCAAAACATAAACAAAAATATTAAAAGATGGAAAACAAAAACATGACCTAACAGATACCCAGGTGCTGATAGTATTTTTTCACATCTTGGGTATAGTTATATTTCTGTTTTGAACTGCATTGTAACCTAATATTTACTATTTTGTCTGACCCATTGGGGTATGGACAGTTGTTTGATGATGTACAAGGTTACTTTTGTTTCATTAGAATATCAAGGAACTGTTTTTTCCTACTGAAAAAAAAAAATCTTGAAACCTCAAGTGAACTTAGGATCAAGAATATTAACATTTGTTTTAGATACTCTAAGGTCAGGAAGACAATGTGATATTAACTTTTTCCTTTAACCTTTTCATTGACAATGTGATATTACCTTTTTCCTTAATTTTATCTTAGTTTAGGGTTGGGAAGAGAGAAATATCTGTATCTTTACTGAATGTAATAGTCTCATCATTCTACCACAATGACAAGGAAATTAGTCTAGAATCAACTTAAAGTCTTAAAAGTTATTTACAAGTGGTAGATCAATGAACATATTTAGTATTATGCTGATTTAGTATCATGATTATTGTCTTATATTACAAGTAGTAGATCAACAAGGATATCAAGAGTAGTTTGATGTATTTGAACTAATTATATAATTTTGATTCAATCTTTTGAATAACACATCATAGCTTTTTCATTGTGGACAAAAAAAAAGTTCAAAATCCATTACAAATTGCAAATTTGCTTTGATACGTTTTATTATAATCAAAATTTTGTTACTTTATCCTTTATATTTGTTTATTTTGTCATTTATAAATTTCCCAATAATTTTTTTTTATTTTATACTAACTTTAGCTTTAGAAGTTTTCACCTAATGGTAAAAAAAAAACTCCTTGGTCTTCGTGTATGAAACGCCCACCAAACTGTAGGTTATTCATGTAGCAAAAAAAAATGTTTTAATGTGTTCTTTTATAACTAAATCCTATCAAATTTTAACCAACTGCAAATTTTGAACCATATATTGGCCACAATCTACCCACGTGTTTAAATATGGATTGATCCTTAGCCTTCACTTTACACTTTTGAACAATCAATACCCTGTGGGAGCTATTTATTCTTCTTTAGTTTGCACTTTCTTTGGTCCAGTAATCAAGTAAACACCTCCTTTTTATCTCAGGGAAAAAACAACATATCCTTTGGCTTTTGACTCCTTTTTTTAGCCTACATATACATTGTTTTCATGTGCCTTCAATACTCCCATGAAGCAATGAATATATGAAGACCTGAAATGTTTAAGTGTAAAAAGTTATCTTACTTAAAGGGGCATGTAGAGACATTGAAGTTTTTAAGCTTGGATGTGGGAGCAGTACTAATACTAGAGTAGAACTTTTACCACTCTGGGCATCATTACGGGTCACCAAAGATATTGGGCTACCTTACCTGCATATCTTTTGTGACTCCTTGGTGATTATAAATTGGGAAAAGGGGAAATCCACCCTTGACATGGCGAACCTTGAGGCTTGGTGCTACAACACCAGATTACTCATATCCTCATTCACTTGGGTGGATTTCAGTCATGTCTATAGGGAACATAATAAGAGGGCATACATCTTATCCATGGAGGGTTTGTGTATGGCTCCTGGTCATCTCTTACTTACTAAATCTTATGATGATGAGTTTATTGGGGAAGTCTCAATCCAAATTTTTTAGAATTTGCTCATTCTGTTTCAAATATTTATCTCATGGCTTTTTTTGAGTTATTTCTGGTTATGCTGAGCAGCAGTTATAAGAATTTTGAGAGTCACTTTCCTGCTTTGGATAAGGTGTTTGGGATCTTGTTATATTATTTATGGACATTTCTCTGACTGATGTATATACTGCTCACTTATGAGAGGACCTTTTCATGTATTGATACCCAGGTGTTGATAGCATTTTTTCACATCTTGGGTATATAGTTATATTTCTGTTTTGAACTGCATTGTAATGTAATATTTACTATTCTGTTTGACCCTCTGGGGTATGGACAGTTGTTTGATGATGTAAAAGGTTACCTTTGTTTCATTAGAATATCAAAGAAATGTTTTTTTCAACTGAAAAATAAGCTTGAAACCTCAAGTGAACTTAGGATCAAGAATATTAACTTCTGTTTTAGATACTCTAAGGTGAGGAAGACAATGTGATATTAACTTTTTCCTTCAAATTTTTCATTGACAATGTGATATTAACTTTTTTCTTCATTTTATCTTAGTTTAGGGTTGGGAAGAGATAAATCTCTGTATATTTATTGAATGTAATATTCTCATCATCCTACCACAATGACAAGGAATTAAGTCTAGAAGACACTTAAAGTCTTAAAAGTGATTTACACGTAGTAGATCAATTAACAGATTTAGTATTAAGCCAATTTAGTATTATGATTATTGTCATATATTACAAGTAGTAGATCAACAAGAATATCAAGAGTAGTTTGATATATTTGAACTAATTATATAATTTTGATTCAATCTTTTGAATAACACATCATATCTTTTTCATTGTCGACAAAAAAAACAAGTTCAAAATCCATTACAAATTGCAAATTTGCTTTGATAAGTTTTTTTATAATCAAACTTTCCTTACTTTCTCCTTTATATTTGTTTATTTTGTCATTTATAAAATTCCCAATATATTTTTTATTTTATACTAACTTTAGGTTTAGAAGTTTTCACCTAATGGTAAAAAAATAAACTCCTTAGTCTTCGTGTATGAAACGCCCACCAAACTGCAGGTTATTCATGTACCAAAAAATACATGTTTTTATGTGTTCTTTTAGAACTAAACCCTATCAAATTTTAACCAACTACCAATTTAGAACCATATATTTACCACAATCTACCCATGTGTTTATATCTGGATTGATCTGTAGATTTCACTTTACACTCTTGAACAATCAATACCTTGTGCGAGCTCTGTATTCTTCTTTAGTTTTCACTTTCTTTGCTCTAAGAATCAAGTAAACACCTCCTTTTTATCTCAAGGAAAAAGCAACATACCCTTTGGCTTTTGACTCCTTTTTTAGCCTGCATATACATTGTTTTCATGTGCCTTCTAGACTTTCTTTCCATCCTCTTCGTGACTAGCACGCGACTTTGTTTTTCCTTTATCCTTCATTCCCATCCTCTTTGTGGCTAGCGCGTGCCTATGCTGGCCCTTTAGGGTTGGGCCCTGCCCTTTGCTGTCCCTCCAAGACCTGGGTTATGCCTACTATGGCCTTCTTTTGTTGGCCATGGGATCAGGTCTTCACCTCCTTTACCTACCAATATAGAGCTAGCTTCCCTTCCTGCCCTATTCATACTTGATGCTCGTACTTGTTGAGCTTGGTCATGCCACGCCCTGGCGCCCAGCCCTAAAAGGAATACACAACCACTATCCATTCTAGGGAGGTTATAACATTAAGCATAGGCTTTACGAACTTCAAGTAACCAACAAGGTTATTACAATTTCATCGTTTGTGCCTTGCCTTATTAGACAATGAGATAGGTAACTGAAGTGAATATGACATGTTACTTGGCAGCAATTGCACAGCTTCCATTGCCATTAATGAAATAATTAGGAATTCATTAATAGAGCTCCTTCCTGCTTAGTGCTCCTTAGTCCTATCTCTTATTTACTCAGCTATTTTCTTTTGCTAACTTGTTGTAAAATATGAAAACATAAGTATGCATTAATGCATAAGTTTATACACCTTGGAAATAGTTTTTTACTTCTACAGGTATGTGCATATGGCATCTTCAGTTTGGATTTTATTGTTATACAGTGATGACACACAAGAAAAAAAATACCTACATTGAGAGAGAGAAGATAGTCAAGCCCTTTGTTGATCTATGCATCACATCGTTAGTTTGAATATCCTCCCTATATAGTGATGGAAAAAAATGCAAAGCTAGATATGGAATATTAGAGGACGCATAGAGTGTGTTGCAAGATAAAAGTAGAAGGAGGGGTGTATTGAAGCGAGGAGAATGAGACTCAATAAAACACATAATGAGGGTCGTAATGAGGCAGTGGGTTGAGAAAAATGGATATGTCGAGAATGGCCGCAGTATCCAATAAATTCCTTGCTGGATCATACCTCTAATACACTTTAAGCATTTACTACCTAAATTTGCATGCTTCCATTGTCTGCTTTTCTTTTCTTCTCACATTATATTTAAAAAAAAGTCAAAACCTACCATCTTTCTGTCACTTTTTTACATTCTACTCTTCTGCTTTCTACAGTTTCATTGTACGTATGGCGTGGTTGTATGTAACTCCTACAATAGTATATATATACACACAAAAAAATTAATATACTTACACATTTGTTTCGTCTTACTCTCAGTGTTTCCCCCACATAATGGAGGCACCCTTGACAGAAAATGCAATATCTTCTTTGTTGTTTGGTTCTGCACATCTTCAGCCACTCTTGCAGGTTTTTTCGCTCCAGCCATCCGGACCAACAAATGCAACTACTCCACATTTTTGAATTACTATCTTTGATTGCAACAACATGCATCAAACTTTGCTCCCAACTACCTTCAACTCCCTCATATCAAATGGAGAACTCCAAGAAGGCTCTGTCATCAAGGTCTCCAAGTGCACCTGTACCATCGTCCATAATAACATGTAATATCTTCTGCCCATTATTTTAAGCCCTCTCTTATGTAGCTTAGCCTATACATTTGTAGCTGCTACGAACATCATCAATTTTATAACACCTTTACTAATTCTTTCCTTGTTTTCTCCTACGGGACTATTACAATACTCGATCTTGAACTGATCCACCACAAGCTTGCCCTTGTTTGGAGCCCTGTTCCTCTTTTACTACCAACTAGCTTTGGCATTCCAATTGGTTCATCAACTAGCCAATCCAACTGCCTCATAGAAGAAAGTGATGTTCACTCATCCCAAGCATCAGATACACCAATATCCATGCCAACTACTGTAATTCCATTCAAAGCACTCAATCCCAACTATAAAAAATTGTCCATCCAAGGTCGCGTGCTTGCCAAGACACCCATCCATGAATACACAAACCAACGTGGCCCAGGGAAACTATTTGGCTTTGACCTTCTTGATTGTTCTGGAGAAGAGATGCATGTCTCTACCTTTAACAACTTTGTTGACACCTTCTATTCCCTTGTTGAAATAGTGACAGTGTACACTATCTCGAATGGCATAATCAAAAGAAGAAACCCTTCATATAACCATTTGAACAACCATCTTGATATTGTCCTTTCATCTACATCGACCATCCACCTTTTCCTCGATGCATTTCCCTCTATTCCTTTACATTCCTTCCACTTTAAAACAATCAATGACCTCCAAATTTTACCTTCAAATTCCATGGTTGACCTGGTTGACTTGGTTAGCTCTGTCTCGCCTACATCTACAATTCGAAAAAAAGACGGTTCTAAAACAAGTAGGAGAACCATCTGCCTCAGAGACACATCCTGTTTTAGCATCAATGTCACACTTTGGGGTCATCATCGCCACACTGAGGGTTCACATCTTGCTTCACTATACTCCTCCGACCCACCACCTGTCCTTGCAATAAAGGGTGGTTGTCTTACGGATTGCAATGGTAAAACAATTGGAAGTGTTCCCAGTAGTAAACTGATCATGGTACAGTGATCATGGATTTTGCGCTGCGTCGCCATCCTTGAGTCACAAATACATAGGTTCTATGTTTCTAACACACCCATCTAAAACAATCTTCAACTTGAAAAGCATGCAACCCTCTGATAAGGCCCTATGTCTCTCTGTGCATGCTTCCATTGTTGACATTAACATGGAGTACTTCCACTTCCTTGCATGCCCTCTCTTTGTTGATTGCATTCAATGCATGAATAAAATTGCACATAGAGATTTCAACACTTGGCATTGCAACAAATGTGATGGCGAATTCATAGAATGTGACTATAGATACATTTTAAAGATTTCCTTGCAAGACCACACCAGCCAGATCAACGGGGCCATAGCTTTTGATGATGCATCCAACAAACTACTTGGTGTCTCTGCAAAGGATTTATGCCTACTCACCACTAAACCCTCAATCATAAAGGATATCTCTCTCCATGTAACTTCACGTCGATACCTATTCACCTTGTCCATTAAGACAGAGACTTTCAACTCCAGTACACGCTTGAAGACAACCATTGTCAATTCTGAAGAGCTTCCTTATGTTGCTGCATCAACCAAGCTCCTTGAAGAAATATCTGCACTCACTACTCAAATCGATCCTATTGCATGCCGTCTCTAACCTCCCATTCATACACTCCACCCTCGTCTATTCCAACCACCGCTTTTACTCACCCTCCCACATCTTAAGGCTTCCCTCACTCCTTTCTTCTACCTCCATATCTTTGACACGTCGTACCCTACAATACACCATCCCATCTCTCCCAATGCATTCCACCTCATCTCGACTCAATTATGTTTCTTCCACTTCATCATGATCACTATATTCCCCCCCTTACTTTCCTTCCTTCATTGCTTGTATATAGACTTTTCCCTTACTTTCCTGTCTTTTTACAAAGATCTGCAATGTAATTAGCTACTATAAATTTTGTGCTCACATGACATATGTGTTATCATATACATTATGTGTTTTTTTTTAAAGCACTCCATACATATGTGTCCATGCAACATTTCACATTTTCTTACACATATACAATGTTTATTATGTCATATATGTGGATTTCTTTTTTCTACTATGTTGCTTCTTGGTTTCTTTTCACATACATAGATGCTCCACATACATTACAAAATGCTTTATACCTTCTTTCTTGCAAAAACTTCCACAATGCGTTGTTTTCTATATGTAGACATACCTTCTTATTTGTATTTTGCATATCTTGATTTTAATGTACATGCCTCGACTTTTTCTTACAACAACACATTTATAACATTTGAAATTCACATCAATGTCTCCTCCAAGTTCAAGGAAAACTCCTCTTCAACAACTTATGTTTCCCAATAGTTCATGTGACCAAAGAAATGCACGTAGAAGGCTTCTTTATAGCCAAACAAAGGACCTCCAAAATGCACAGAGACGTCTTATTTATCAATCTAGGCATGGAAACATCAATGCTTCAATCGACCCTACCCCAATGCACACATCCACTACACCCCCACCTCCAACCACCCCCTTGCCATATGGTCACGCTTGCTTTCTTAACCGACTTTCTTGCCCCCACCCACTTCATGTTTGCTCCATATGCAAGGAATCATATCCAAATATGAAAACAAAGTTTTCTAATGGAATCTATACATGTTCTCGATGTAATAATGGGCGACATGGCCATCACTTCTCCACAGATAACAACATGGATCCTGGAAACCAACCAATTGAACTTGCTAGCTTGACATAGAACAAATGCTAATTGCCCGAGTCAATCCAATACCTCAAGTTACGCATGCACGTGGTGGCCAATACAAATACTCCGGCCATACTATTAGCTCCCCACAAGACATCTCCACAATAGCCACCTCTCTTCCATGTCTCTTAGAAAACTTGGACATCCTTGGTGTTCACAAATTCAATGTTGCAAACAAGCCTTATGAATTCATTGTTAGCTGCTCAAATGTTCTAGCTGCATTGGAATTCAAAATTTCCAATGACCCGTATTACAAGGATGTCCACCTTGACCTCCAAGCATTGCATGCTTTGCCACTTGAACCCACAGATATGTCCTCCCTTCTTCATCATGCCACAACCCCTGGGCCTAACCTCCAACTACCCTCACCCACTACTGATGATGCAACACCTTCAATGCCAATTCCAACATGCATTGAAACCTCATCCTTTGTTTTTTCACTCCTAGATTCTCGCACTGAGATTTAAGAAATTAGGCAGTTTGCATCTACAACCCCTACCACCCCTTCAACATCAATTGATTGGCCCCCCATTGGTCTTTCTCCAATAAATGAATACAATGCGGAAGGGCTCCTTTCAATGGCATTCCCAACGCTATTTCCCACAGGGGTTCCCATGCTAAAACAACCTCATCTTTATGAAGTCACCATCTAGGAATATTCTTTGCACCTTATATGATTCCATGATAATAGGTTTTCCCAACACCATCGATTCCGATACTACTTGTACAACCTTATGATTCGCCATCGTAGCCAAGCCACCATAGTTGTTTTTGTTAAACACAACCTAACAGACACCCTCCCCACAACTGTCTCGGCTTTGCGCACACAACTCAGCCAGATGCCAGATTCGTGTATTGCTGATCATGCCATGCATTTTGGATCTACTCTACATGGCACCCACTCTTTCTAGAACAAAAGACGAGGTGAGCTATGTGATATGATCACCCAGCTTGGTAGCCCAACTTTTTTTTTTACCCTCAATGCAGCTGACACCAAATGGCATGACCTTCACATGCTCATGCCTTCCCATCCTCCCACTTCATTGCCTTCACAATTCCAATGGAGAATTCATAACATTATAACCAATCCACATACTACGCCACTATATATGCACCATAGATTCACCATCTTCCTTGAAGAGGTCCTACTACACACATTCCAAACAAAAGATTACTGGTACAGGTTTGTTCCTCTCACTCTTTGTATTTTATTTCCTTTTACTACTTGACATTTTGAATTTTTTCCTAACTTTGTGTTTTGTTTTTCCTTCCTTTCTTAATATAGGTATGAATGGAAAAACCAAGGTTCTGCTCTTATACATTGATTCCTTTGGTTGGAGGATGCACCCAATATGGACAGCCTTGATTGGAATGATCCCCTCGCTGTTGATACTGCAAAAACATACTTTGACAGCTTCTTAACAGCATGGAACCCTCTTCCCACACACCTTCATGTCTCCGCCTTCCATCGATCATCTCACCAAGACCCTTGCACACTTGTGGCATCCTCCATACGTGAAGGAAACCAAAATGATGACTGTGAAACCCTTGTCAATTCTATGCAACGCCACACAAAATGCAATGAATCCTCTTGTCTTCGCAAAAAGGGCACAACCCTTGTTTGTTGGTGTGGTTTCCCCTTTGAACTGCAAGAAACATATTCCATGTTCATTGATAACTCTGGCAAAAAAATATATATCATGGCTAAAAATGATGAGCTTCTAAATGTACACAACCCTCTTATGCTCTCAGTTTGGAGAGCTAATGTTGATTGCCAGCCTATGCTCTCTCGTCATGCTGTCCTCTCGTACATTTCAAAGTATGCTTCAAAAGAAAAGAATAAATCTTAGAGCTACCATGACATTCTAACACATATTGCACATGCCACCCCTGCAGAAGAGGGAATCTTATTACCTATCCAGAAACTATTGTCTGAAACTATGCTTGATCGAGACATTGGAGCACAAGAAACCTACCATATGCTACAAAAATTCCCTTGACTCTTTGTAGTCATACATTTGTTTCAATAAACACTTCCCAGACTATTTTTAAAGGTGTCTCACCAGACCTCCCCAACGCCTCCCCACCAACTAACTTCATTACTGCATACATGCAAAGACCCCCTTTGCTTGAACACTTGCCCCTTATCGAATCTTTCCGCTCTTGGTCCTTCTCTACACGTAGAAAAAAATTTTAGTGGAAGCCCCACAAACCGACCAAGATTGTGCGTGTCCTTCCTCGTTTCATTGACATCCCTCCTTCCACCTCTCCTCTTTATGTCAATTTCTGTTGGAGTGAACTCCTCCTATACAAACCTTTCCGCGATGTGCCAAAAGATATTGGCTCCTCAGACTTGGAAGTTGTCTCTGCATGGGAATCCTTTTGTGGGAGCTACAATGCCTGACATGTTGACCGACACCCTTCGCCCCCTCCAACTATTTTTGTTGATACACCTCCCCCTCATGAATTTCATCCTCCCTCCTCTATTAACATGTCAGAATGGGAACTCCTCTCTCAACTCCACCATGGAAACAACCTACAACTTGATGATCTTGACATGCTTGGTCATCGCGACTTTGACACCAATCACAATTGGGGACACACACATATACCATTACACTTGCAAAACTTAGCCATCTCATTTCTTGACTTGAACCATTCATCGAACGAAACAGAACTACAACCTTTTTCAACTCCTACTTCTCCTAATTGCTTTTCTCTAACACAACACAGCTGCAATGATTTCCCAAATTTATAAAAAATTGGGACCCTCCTTTGAAATTTTGTCTTGCTTAGTTTGTTGTGATTGCTTGTTTTTTGGGGATGATTGTTGAATGATTATCTTTATTTTGATGTTTCATTTTTATGACTTACGATGATTTCTTATCTCGCTGTAGAAAATTGTTGAAGTTATGAATCGGAGTCATAGTGCCTTGCAGAGCTGTCATTGCGGAAAATAAACAATGATTGTTCTGATGCATGGCTCCTTTCTTTACTAAGCATATGTACTTATGGTTTTTCTTTTGTTTTCTTCGCTATTGGAGCACTTTATAACTTTGGGCGAAGACCGTGTCTTTTTGTTTACCGCCGTTGTTTTCCCTTAGAAGACTAACCATCCGATTAAATAATTTTCCGACCGCCGATGTATGACACCCATTTTAATGTTTTTTTTTTGCCAACCAGTTGCTTTGCTCCAGAACCCCTAGACTATGGGTCATCCGCCATTGCGGCATTGTAATGTCCCAGTTTTGACCCTGTTACATTAGATGTATATGATGTAAATGATGTAAATGATCATGGTGTGGACCTAAAGGCCAAGGCCCCACCATTGATCGGTTATGTTATGTTTCGGATTCGAATTTGTCACCGATGGTATATCGGGGCATGCGGCATATAGTATGTTTGGCATCATGTGAGTATGCATCTATAAATAATTAAATAAACACAACCAGCTACGGTCGTGGCAACAAAATCGAATGGGGCATGATTTTCCCAAGGATAGGGATGTGGGGGAATTTGTCCAACTTTGGCCAATGAGGAAAAATACCCATGTATCTTCTTACCTTGTTTTTATCCCAACCACTCTCATTGAAGAATTACTGCTGGTGGTTGAGGCAGTTAATGGCTTTGGGAGTGGGGTGGCAGGACTGTCAGTCCTCACCCTCACGCACACTCCACCACAGCAGTTGACTTGGGAATGTCAAGGGGAAGCCTTCGGGCACTTCTCACTCACGCAGACTCTTCTTCCTCCCCACGAGTTGCAAAACACTGAACACTGGCAATTCGCGTCCTCCCCATTGCTGTTCATCCTCACGCATAGGCTCTTGGCATTTTTGGTCTCACGTAGACATTTCTTGGCTCCACGAGTTTGCTGAACACTCACGCACGCCCAATTTCGCGTCCTCTCTGTGCTCTATTCATTTTCCACCATTGCCATTCCATTATTCTCTTCCATGCACAGGAATTTTCCTGGTTTATACCCACGCCGTTTTCCTCCACGGATTTGTGAATGAGGTGGCTAAATCCTTTCCCCATGGGTCAAATTGTGGGTTCTGTGTTTATTGTTACTCATGCCCAGGCCGGGAGTCTGTAAATTCGTTTCCAGCGTGGTCTGTGTGAGTCTTTCCATGGCTCAATTTCCTTGGACGGACTATTGATTTTCCCATGCTGTAAGTGTGTTTGCTGCTGCGTTTGGGAATTCGTTGTATGTTTCTTGAGATTCGTTTTCCCTATTTAAGCTGTGACAGTTAAATGAGTTGCCTGAGTGCAATGGTTGGTCTTTGGACTGTGAGAGGAGCAGGGATGTTGGCTTAGTTTTGCTTGATAAACCTGGTGGCTGGAACCACACAGACAGAGCGAGAGGGCTAGCCTTTTTCTCCATCACACCTGAATAGCACTAGAAGGGAATGCAGGGCCTGAGGGACTGTGTAGCAGAGAAGGGATTGATTCCTTATGTTGGGTGTGGATGGGTGTCTTAGAGGTCAGGATAGCTCTGGTGTAGGTGTCCTTGGATCTGTAATGAGCTCACCAGCTTAGCAATTTGCCTTCTCCAACTCCTTAATGGCCTGATAAACCCAACTCTGTTGGCTTGGTTGTGTGTTTTGTACATCCTTGGCTATGTGTAAGCCTGCTAGTTTCCTTATTCCTTGGAGAATCATGCCCAGCTCGGGGGTGGCAGCGTTGCTGAGATATTAAGGAGCACGCTGGCCTATGGTTGTGTGGAACGTTGTAGCGACGTAGCTGGTTGCGGATCGAATTCATCATAAGATAAGTAATCTTGTGTATTTTACCTCTGCAATTCCATATTTACTGTTAATGAAAATCAAATGAACATGTTGAAATAATGCTTGTTTGAATGCATGATGTTTCCGCTGTGTATGATGATTAAATTGCATCTGTGTATGATAAACATTCCTTTGTGCATATTCTAGTTCAAATTCTCTTTCAGCATTCTGTTTTAGGCAATTTTTAAGCCTGTACATGTTCCTGGGGTGGTTAGCCCGGTCTGATAAAGCTCGGAGTCATGTCCTCTTCACTGGTCGGAGGCATGGGGATGTGATAGGCGTTCCAGTGAACTAACCGACCAATGTCTTGTGTCCCGATTCGCCGATGGGGATTTTTATATGCCCGATGCTAGGTCATTTTCCCGTCATTGTTATGAGCTTGTAACTTATTTCATGAATGACAAAATGTTCTTTGTTGTTTATCAAAGTTAAGATTTGCGTTTTTAACGTTGTTTTTATTGACAGTTTGGTTTATATTTATTAAAGGTAGTCCGGATTAATGTTGAGTTGATAGTCTAATTGCAGACCGACCTAGGAGATTTTCTAAGATTCTGTTGATGATTATTGCTGCAAAAGGAAGTTGGCATAAAGAAAGTGAAAGTCTGAGAATGATAGGATATCAAAAATACCATCGGATTATGAAGTATAATCATTAAGAACACGGTCTCGGGTTTTGCGGGTTCGTCGGTTACCAGGCTGGTCTTTCTTACAAAGTGTTGTAAATCTTCATCTTGGTCTGAAATGTAACATTCGTATGAATCATGACCACTCATAAAGACAAAACAGTTTGGGGGAACCCAAAAGTCAGAGGTCGAGGCAAGTGGACCGAAAGGTTTTGGCTGGTTTTTGTATAAATTTAGGAAAGTGAGAGAAAAGGAGGACTTTTTCCCAGTTAGACTTGTGAGAACACATTGTAAGAGGAACTATTTCTTATTCAGCTCTTATTCATTAACTGTGAGATCATTTTAACTTCCTGAACCTATGTTCTTTTATGAATGTTCTCTGGTTTATTCTATGATAATTTCCACTATGAGTAATGAATGTTTTCATAAACAATGAGCTATATTGTTGTTCATCCATTTATTCATGTTTATGTGTTTTGAATCAATGAACAGCTACCTGTGAATTTTCTTAATGCATGAATAGTAAATTAATCATTAAAAGATAATCTCACTCCCTAGGGATAGCTTAGTTAGTTTTATTTCTTGTTGTGTGCGATTTAGATGCGAGATAGTTTAAGACGAGAGGTAAGAACCTGCGCATCACATTGTGACTGCTCCTCGTATTCTTTATCAAATCTACATTTTAGATAGGCACTTGCATATCATACTTAAAGTCAAAAACACAAAAATATATATGGTGGATTGGGCTGCAACCGGTAAAACCTTTTAATTTTGACCTACGGTAGCCAGACCGTAAACCGGACGGATTCCCCATACCAAACAGTCACAGGCTAGTTGGGAACATTGACTGGGGAGAATCCCTTACTGTTGTTGCCTGCAATTTTCTAGGCCTCAACAGTTCTGGCGCTAGAAGGAAGGCCACCATTGCATGGTTGGCCGAGGAAACCCATTTCCTCGAAATTACTCCACCAGTGATAGTTTTGGAAGCAGTTCATTTCCTAACCTAACTCCTGAAGAGATTAGAGAACATTTGTATTATGTGGACAATGAAGTTGTTAATGATCTAAGAAGACACACTAGGGCTTATGTAAAGAATATTGGAAGATTACCAATTATCCCTGAATTACCTAAAAGACAATACAAGAAGAAATATCATCCCGTATTGGAAGACTCTGTGTTAGTTGGAGATTGGGAATAACTTGTAGAAACAACTTTACAGGAAGTTGTTCTGCCTTTGAATCAAGTAGGCCCTGGTACACCTAACGGGTTACCTATCTATACTCTTGTTCATTCACCACCTCACTCTCCACCTAGACTCATGGCAGGTATAAATGCAAATCAACCACCTAACCCGCCAAATCCACCACCTGCTTGGAAAGCTAGATCACCTCTAAACCTAACACCTCCTTTGCATGACCTACCTCAAGCTTTTGAGAAGATGCTGCTGAAATTTGATCCAAGTGAGAAGATTTTAGTAGATGACCATTTGCAAAGTTTCTATTTAGCCATAGAAGGATTAAGGGCTGGCGAACATGAAGATGTAGTTTGCAAACTTTTTTCACATACCTTAAAAGGATTAGCAGCCTCATGGTATTTTGGTCTTCCTATGAACTCAATCCCTGATTGTGATACTTTTGAAAGGATTTTCAGAATCAAATATGCATCCCAAAAGACCCATGCAGCACTAATGAAAGGTTTAGGCACCTTGAAGAAACAAAGGAAATAGAAGGTGCATAGTTTTACCCAAAGATTTGCAGCTTACCTTAAGATTTTTTCCGAAACTGATAAGCGCTTGGATAAAGTTCTGATTGAATATTATACTTCAACCCTAGGGCCTTATTTGGCCATGTTTTCCAAGATGAAGGCCAATCCAATGCTAGCAGAGACCTATGAGGAAGTTAAGAAAGTAGAGGCTGAAAAGGAAAGCATAGAAGATTATCCAGAGTAGTCAAGAGAGCAAACTTTTAGGAAAAAAGCTTTGTCGTTTACTAAGCCTAAAGAAGAATAGTCACAGGAATTCGAAGGAATGGTGAAGAAGATGCAGAAGATTTCCAAAAAAAATAATATATTTGGAGAAGGAGAAGGAGGCACAGAAGTCTTACAAACATTATTACAAGAAAAAAGAGGAGAACAATCAATCCAAACTACCTCCACACAGTCCTGCATCAATGAACTTAACGGAAGTAGGTATGTATAACTTTTGTACTTTTCACCAGTAGCCTCATTCTGAATTTTTTTTTCCACAATGGGTAAATTCAATGACCTTAGTGATGAATCAACTATTGGATTCAAAACTAATAGATGCAAATGATGAAGAACAAAATGATAGCCAATCAACAGAAAAGCAAGAGGATTATGCCATGGTTTTATGGGATTGTGTTTCGATGTTTGATACTGAAATGGAAAGTGGTTTGAGATATGAAGGCACGTTGGAAGCAAATGTGACAACAAGAATACAAGGCCTGGAAAAAGAAGACAGGGCAATAATCCCAAAGATTAAGAGACTTCAGAAGAATATAAAAAAATTTCAGAAAAAACCCACGGCTAATAAAATTCCCGAGTTTACTATTACCAGTCAAAATCCAAAATAGTTCAGCATGCCTACTAAGCCCATTGAAAAGAAAATCAATAATTTAAAAATGGATCTCACAAAACATAAAATGGAATATGACATTGTGGAGGATATCAAGAAGGTAAAGGCAAATATTTCACTATTTGAGATGTGTAATGTCCCACAGCAAAAAGAGAAATTATTGAAAGTGCTTGAAATACCTGTAGAAAAGCTTCCCATTGACAATCAACCCCAAGAAGAAGAAATCGGTGAAGCAAGTGCGCGAGGCAAGCCTAAATGTAAAACCCCACCTTTTCTCCTTACTTTCAAAATTTTCAACCATAATGTGCACAACTGTTTAGTAGACTCAAGGGCATCAACAAATGTTATGCTGCTGTCAGTTTGCAAGAAGATAAATGAACAGCCTAAACCATCTACCTGGAAGGTCATTAAGTTAGACAAAACAAATGTGAAGGTAATTGGGGAAATGGAAGATGTTTTAATTCGACTATCTTCAAATGAAAAGGTATGGTAGTTCATTGATGTCATAGTAGTAAACATACCAGAGGCATATGGGCTTGTTTTGAGTAGGGATTGGTCAGCAAAGTTGAATGGATATTTTGATTCAAATTGGTCATGTCTATGGTTACCATATAAAGGAATCCCAAATCAAATTAAAGTTATAAGAGAGCCCCACATGAAACATAATGTCACTCAATTAGAAGGTAAGAATGAACCAGTGCATCCTATTTTAGGGAATTACTTCATTGAGCTAGAATAAGGAAACTACCAAGCGGAAGAAGCCAACAATACATCAAAAACCCAACCTGATCTCCTTCAATTTTTGCAGGCTGATGAAATTGGTTGTAAAATAGTAGATTTAGATGATAGTTCACGTACAATAGTAGTAGGCGATTTTTGGACACTTTTCTTTAACGAATCTAAAACTTTGGAAGGATCAGGAGCAGGCTATGTCCCGATCGATCCTAAGAAAAATAAACATTTTATTTCATGCAGTTTAGAATTTGAATGCACCAATAACACAGCCGAGTATGAAGCATTAGTTCAGGAACTAAGGAAAACAATTGAATTAAAAGTAGAAAATATGAAAGTGTATGGGGATTCTGAAATAATTGTAAAACATATTTGAAATCAAATACATTGCATTTCCTGTAATACCCTGGTTTAAACCCACTTGAATTAAAGTACTTAGGATACATATGTTGTAAATAATCTTGGTGCAGAGCTAAAGGCCAAGGCCCCACCATAGATTTTTTTATGTTGTGTTTCTGATTAGGAATGGTCACCGATGGTATATCAGGACATGCATCATATCTTTAATTGTGGCATCATGTAAACACGCTTTTTAATTAAATAACCCAGCCAGCTATGTTTGCAGCAACTAAATTGAGAAGGGGCATGATTCCAAAGGGTAAGGAAAGGGGGATGTGGAACATTGAGTCACGGGGGGAAAGCTATGTGTCACCACCACCCTTGGTTTTCCTTTTTGTTAGTTGAGTTAGCGATTGGCTGGCAGGAAGACCACTACCACGCCCACATTTGCTCTCCTCTCCTTGACGTAGGGACCGTTCTTCCCACTCCCTCAGATGATGGCTGTTCGTAATCCTCGTGCAGGGTGGGGATAAAATGTTTTACCATTCCTTGTGTTGGGGTTTGCCTCCCCTCTCTAGTGCTAATTGTTGGTCTGTAGTTCTGTTCTTTCCATCCACACCGAGAACCAACGTCTTCCTCCACGCATTGGGACTGTGTATTGTTTTTCATCCATCATAGTGGATTGTGAGCGGAAGCTATCGGGATGTTTCCCACTGATTGATGGGTGCAGTTTTCCCCATGCATTGTTGACTGAGTTACCTTTACAATGCGGCATTGGTAGAAGATCACGGTGATTTTTCCTGTGAATCCACGCTGAGCTCTGAATGTTGGCTGTTTCTTTTTACCCATTTTCTGGTCCATGTAAGTCTGACAGTGATGGTATTGAAGATTGGTTTGATGTGGCCTCATGTGAGTTAATTGTTGTTTTCCATGATGGCTTGATTGTGTTTTTCCCTATAAATGCTTGAATAGCTGTTTGGTTGCTTGCATGCAGTGGATTTGTCCCCAGACTATTTTGGGTTGGTGAATGAGGGCTTGAGGTGCTTGATAAAACTGTTAGGTTGAGAACCACATAGAAAAAGCTACTGAGATGGATTTCTTCTCCACAACCCCTGAAGAGCACTGGAGGGAAGATCACGGTCTGAGGGATTGCGTTGCAGAGAAGGGACTGAATTCCTTGTGTTGGGTGTGTGTGGGTGTTCTAGAATCCAGGCTGGTTCTAGTGTTGGTGTCTGCAGCTCTTCAGTGAGCTCATCAGCTTAGCATTAGCCTTTCCTAGCTCCTGGATGGCCTGATAAACCCAAATTTGTTGGCTTGGCTGATCTGCTGTTCACCTGATAAACCCAACTGTGTTGGCTTGGATGAAATATGTACCCTTGTGGTGTTGTTATCCTTGGCTATGTGTAAGCCTGTTAGTTCCTTATTCCTTGGGGAGTCATTCCCAGCTCGGGGGTGGCAGCGTTGCTGAGAGTTTTAAGAGCACGTAGGCCTATGGTTGGGTGGAATGTTGCAGCGATGTAGCTGGTTGTGGAACAAGCTCTTTATAAGATAAGTATTCTTGCCTGACTTGTATCTGCAATTATAATCACCATTGATGAACGATGTTATACATGTTAAATGATGATTTGTATATGCATGAGTGTTGATCGATATGTTTTGCTTCCGTTGAGTATATGAAAGATTATGCTTGTAATATGTTTATGTCTTTAAGTTTCATGCCTTCATCATTATATGTATGCATGTTCATGTTCATGGGGCTAGATGCCCGCAGGATTCGACATATAGTAGCGTCATCATCGAAGGTCGAAGGGTTGGGGACGTTACAGTGTGGTATCAGAGCTCATGTTGCAGCATGGGCCTGAATGAGCCATGAACGATGCAGTGACAAAGGCAGGATTTCTTTATTCCCAGTAGAGATCAGAAGTTATGACAAAAAACTTCCACAAAAATTTGTCTAAGTGTTTGAACTGTCAGTTCATTGAAACACTTAGTGGGGAGGACTTCCAATGTAGTAGAGAGCTAGGCAAAAGCAAACCCAACGGAGGACAGTTGGAGGGAAAATTATGGAAAATTTTCTAAGTGTACGACATCCGTCAGTGGAAAATAGAAGTTGGGTTCGTCGACACTGCAGAATAATTTAGCGGTTTTTCAGTCCGCCGTTGCGGCAGTGTTAGTGGTTCCAATTGCCGACAGTAGGAAAGTTTCAAATTTTGGTTTAAGTGTTGAAATCTTCACCAGAAAATAGTTGATCGAGCACCCGCCATTGTGAATGGCTAGACAACTACGCACCCGACAGGTAAGGCCTCCGACCTCCGATGTCGTAAAGAAAGAAATTTAAAAAAAAAATTCTAAGGCCCGAAATCATTTGCTATTAGAAGAAGATGGTGCTTCGTGCGTCCGTCGATGTGGAAGCCTAGAGCACTAGCCTTTCGATGAAGAGAGACGGTCGATGCCAATCAAGTTATGCCTTACTATATTGGGCTACCAATCGGGAAAGGATCGAAGATGATGAGTTGCCATTGCAGCTGCTGAACAGACTAACCTGCTGATGTTTTAGTCTTCCACTCGTCGATGCCAAGGTGTTAGTGGATTATGGAGTTGACAGATTCAGTGAAAGATTGAGAAAGTTTTCATTGATAGAAGGGCGAAAGTTTCAAAACTTTTGATCGAGCGCTCGCCGTTGCAGATGGCTAGACCACTATGCCTCTGATGAGTAGACCCCCCAACCGTTGATGGCGCAAAAGTTCAAAAATTTCCTAAGTGTTGACTTCATTGTCCATCGGAGAATGATAGTGGATGACATCACCGATGTCTAGTGCATTCAAGAGTCGATGCCACGGCTTCTAGAGGCTCTAACCGCAAACAAAGTCAGGAGCTGCGGAAGAATTAGTTGGATCACGGTCTGTCGTTGTGGAAGCGGAAAGGACTAACCATTCGATGCGTAGGGCACCCGACTTTTGACGCAACATGGATAGTATACGCCATCACTGTTAATGTTCGGAACGTTAACCGATTATGCACCGATACGACAAAGGGAACTAGATGAGCAACTCATCGATATGGCGAAAAAACTTGGAAAATTCAGCCGCCAAAACGTCGGGGAGTTAGTTGAGAAAATAGCTATAGATAACTTCCAAGACTAGTAATCCAGAAAGAATAGTGTAGTAAAGAAGAAGGTGGTTCATTCATGAGAACCCATGATGGGTATGATGCTAGGGATTCTTAAGAGCGAGCAGAAGATTCCATGGGAGAAAATTTCCACAATAGAAATGATGACATAGAATCTAATGGAAGGAGATTCCAGGGGACACCTTTCAAGGTTGCAGCCACCATGAGAAGCTTGGTTAAAGCCCAGGAAGAGAAGCATCAGTTGAATTCTGCCATATTGGAAATTTTGACAGGCTTGCAGAAAAAGATAGATTCTAGATGAGGTACATCAAGACCAAGAGGTAGTAAGAGCAGCACTAGGAGAAGGAGAAGGACTTCCAGTGGATCCTCTGACTCTGAAGAATCCAGTGGAGATACAAGTTCATCTTCTCATAAAAGGAAAAGAAGAAGGCACCTTAGGGATCACTCTCGAGATGAGTTTAGGAAAGCTAAACCTCCTACATTTGATGGTGAGATAAACACGGGACAAGAAGCTGAGGCTTGGCTTCTTGGGATAAAGAAGTACTTTCAGGTGTAGTATTATTCAGGAAACATGAAGGCACGAGTTGCCATGTTCAATTGAATGGAAGGGCATCCATTTGGTGGGAACACTTCAAACAGGTAAATAATATCAGTGAAAGGAATATGAAGTGGAAACAATTCAAGAAGTATTTCAGACAGAAATACCTTTCTGACGGGTATTATGATGACAAGATCAAGGAGTTCCATGAGCTGAGAACTCTCGAGGAAGCAATAAGAAAAGATAAGTATTGCTATGAGAAAATTAAAGGTATGGAAGGACAAGAAGAATGAAAATATTGACCAAAGAAAGAAAGGTTTCAAACCTTCTAGATTCAGGAATCAGTAGAAGCAGCCATCCCAAGCTGTGAGTGATCCAGTTGGAGTGATAGGTGGAAATCCTAAACAACCACATCCAAATGAAGGTGCACTCAAATGTTGGAAATGTGAAGGACCTCACTTGCATAGATATTTTCCACTTGAGAATGAAAGTGCAAGACCAACTTATCACATTCAGGAAGTATAAACAGTGAGTCAAGTAGCAAGGGCAATCCCTAGAATTTATGTAGCACTAGAGGACCTCCAGGTAGATCATTAGTCAACTGTGGTTGAAGCTACAGGTAAGATTGTTGAACAATTTGTTTCTATTTTGATTTACCCTGGTTCTACTCACAGTTATATCACTCCTAGAGTAGTGGAGAGTCATTCTTTTAAGAAGGTGAAGCATAGGAAACCTTGGTTTGTTCAGCTTACCATTGGGACTAAGAGAAAAGTTAGTGAGTTGGTAGAGAAATGTCCATTGGTCATGGATGGATTGGTCATTTGTGTAGATATGAATGTTCTACTACTTGGTTCCTATGATGTAGATCTAAATGGATTGGTCACAAATTTAGAAGGCCAGTAAACATTCATACTCATAGCTCGTCTCTACAATTCAAGTTGATTAATTCAGGGACTAAAATCGAGCCTAAATATGTGAATTTGGGAAAGGGTTGCTCCCCAGGTGAAAGAAACAATTTCGTCAATTTGTTTAAACAATATAAAGATGTGTTGGCCTGGACATATGAAGATTTGAAAACATATGACACCAAAATGATTCAGCATGTCATCCCCATTAGGACTGGGGTCAAGCCTTATATCGGCAGCCTTTGATGAAAATGCATCCAAAACTGTAACCTCTAATTCATAATGAATTAAAGAAATTGTTGGATGGCAAAATTATCTTCAAAGTTAGACATTCAGAATGGGTTTCAAATATGGTACCAGTGAGGAAGAAGTTTGGAGAAATCAGACTATGTGTGGATTTCAAAAATTTAAATCGCACTTTAGATAAAGACAATTATCGAGTCCTATCAATGGAACAGATATTTCAGATGGTTTCAGGTTTTGAGTTGTTTTCTTTATTAGATGGATTCTCTGGTTATAACCAAGTGTTAGTAGCTGAATATGACAAACTAAAAACTACATTCAGAACAATATGGGGGAATTTTGCTTACAGAAGAATGCCTTTTGGACTCATAAACCCTGGAGCTACTTTCAAGAGGGATATGGATATAGCTTTCCACGGGCTGATCGGCCGCAATGTGGTAGTATACCTCGATGACATTACAATATTTTCAAAGAAGAGAGATGAACACACATTCCATTTAAAACAGATTTTCGAGTGTTGCCGAAAATATGGTATCTCATTAAACCCCAAGAAGTGTGTGTTTGCTGTCACATAAGGAAAGCTGCTGGGTCACGTGGTTTCTAAGAAGGGGATATCCATAGACCCGTAAAGAATTAAGTCCATTGAACAGATCCCCTTACCCCATAACAAAAAGGGTATGCAATCATTTATGGGGACAATACATTTCGTGCGAAGGTTTGTGCTGGATTTCACCCAAATTGTTAAGCCTTTGCAGCAAATGGTGAAACAAAGTGTACAATTCAAGTGGACTGACATAGAAAAGAAGGAATTCAATAAAATCAATACATCTATTGCTCATGCACCCTCTCTCAAAAGTCCAAATTTTGAGAAGGATTTTATTTTGTACACTTTCACATCTGATGATTCACTGGTAGTGGTGCTTACTCAAAAGGAAGATGGGGGAGATGAGTTTCCCATATCACTTATGAGCACCAGTCTACAGGGGGGCGAGTTAAATTACCTAGTTGTGGACAAACAAGCCTATGCAGTCTTTAAAGCGGTAAAACAATTCAGGCCATATATACTTAAGAACCAAACAAATGTAATAGTTCCACACCCAGTTGTGAGGTCTCTTTTCGTGCAAAAAGAATTAAGAGAAAGAAGATGCAATTGGGTAACAGCTTTACAAGAGTATGACCTCAAATTCAAGCTAGTTGTCATAGTTAGAGGGCAAGGTTTGTGCAAACTAATGGCTGAAGGTAATAGAAATGAAGAAAACAATTGGGAAAATGAAGCAGAATTACATATTATGGATGTATGCACCCTTTTCACAGCTCTAGATTCCTAGTATAGAGACCTTGTTCATTACCTTCAAGAATGTGTGTTGTCGGAGCATTGGAATACCAAGCAGTGAAGAGCGTTACGCCTTAAATCAGCTGCGTATCATATCATTGATGGAATTTTATTTAGGAGGAATTATGATGGAGTCCTTCTTAGATGTTTAGAGAAGGAAGACGCAAAAAAGGTGATAACTGAGTTACATGACGGGCCTACTGGAGGCCATTTTTTCGGAGATACGACTGCCCACAAGATTCTCAGGACCGAGTACTATTGGCCCACACTGTTTAAGGATGCTCATGTGCATGTTAGAAAATGCGATATCTGCCAGAGGTCTGGGGGAAGACAAGCCAAAGAAGCATGACCATTGAAGCTGGTTATGATAATAGAACCATTTGAACAATGGGGAATTGATATCATTGGAGACAAAAAACCAAATTCTTCCTTGCAGCACAAATATATTTTAATGGCAACTGACTACTTCACTAGATGGGTCAAAGCCATTCCGCTACATAAAGTCAATGAAGATGTGGTCATGGATTTCTTGCAGGATCATATTATGACCAGGTTTGGAGTTCCAATTTCCCTGGTTTTCGATAATGCTACTTATTTTTCCTCCATTATATTAATTGCATTTTCTCATGAAAAAGGAATTAAGTTGCATTATTCTGCCAACTACTAACCACAAGGAAATGGTTTTGCAGAATCTGTGAACAAGAATTTGATTAGGATTTTGAAAAAGACTGTCCTAGAAAACTAGAGAAGTTGGCATCTAGCACTACCAAAATCTCTTTGGGCTGATAGGGTCACACCCAAGAATTCTTTAGGTGTGTCACCATATACCCTTGTTTATGGAAAAGAGGCTATACTTCCTCCTAACATTATGCTACCCTCTTCCATAATAGCCCAGGAATCTAGAGGCACAAATAATGAAATCCTGCAATTTAGAATCTATAATCTATTAAATGTGGAGGAATCTAGATCCAAAGCCAGAGAACGTTTTAAACAACATTGGGAGGTAGTGAAAAGGTGGTTTGATAAGCACAAAACTGGAACAAAAGAATTTGAAGTGGGAGACTTGGTTCTTAAGTGGGATCACCCACATGATGAGAAGGGAAAACACACAAAGTTTCAACAGTTATGGGTAGGCCCTTTCCAGATTGCAACAAAACTTGGCCCCTCAACCTATAAATTGCAATATTTACAGGGATGGGAGGAGAACTTACCAGTAAATGGTTTAGTTCTTAAACCTTATTTTTCTTGATTTTTTGTTTTATTTTGTTTTGTACATAAATAAATTGATTTGTTTGTCCACTTTGATTTATTTCATTCTGGTTATGTTTTTAGTTTAATTTTATTTTGATTTCAATAAAAGAGGCAAACTTTTGGTTGCAAGGAAAGCATCAGAGTTCTGGATTATTTGAGATCTTTGGGTATTAGACTGTATCTTATTGTTTTAATCTAATAGAATTTCTTCTAATAAGTAGTTTTCCTAAGTGGCTATGAACACATTGAAGTCCTTCTTAGTCCCTAAAGAAATAATAATAACCCACGATCAAAGTTCTGGAATACTATTTCGAGGCTCCATCCACTTCACATCTAAAATGTCCTAGGGGGTAACAGCAAAAGACCTGCGGAAAGGAAAAAAGGTAAATAGTATATTATATATAAATGATCCCATGCCTATAATTAAAAGCCTAAATGCAAATAAGAGTCGAAAACTCCTTTTTAAAAAAAAAAGCAATACTTATCAAAGCAAAGTACTGAACCATATAAGTACAAAAAAATTGCCGAAATTTCTTCTCCGTCCGTGAGCTAAAAATTAAATACATCTCTCACACAGAAGGACACTATGGATAGAGGAGCCTGAATAAAAATTCAGAAAGAAAGGAATGAGGAGGACTCAGAAGGACAAAAGGGTCCACAAGCACACAAAAAGAGCAAAATGGCATGGGAATGAGGAACAAATGAATTTCTTTGTTTACCATATGTTACATTCATATGGTGTCCAAGCTGGAAGCTGCTCAAAGAAAAAAGTAAAAAGAAACTCATCTACTTGGCCTCAAAAGAGTTATCCTAACTTGGAGATTTTGGTTGCCATTTTCTAACATATTGGATTGTCATCAATGATTAAAGTACATATGTTTTCCATTGTAGGAATACAGACATCTAGAAGAATTCAACATATTGGTTTAATTGCTGAATAGTCTGTTACAAAAAGAAGAGTTGATTTAGAGATCTGGAGTTCACCATGTAGTCGCCAATTGTTGCAGCTGCAATGATTTCCCAAATTTCTAAAAAATTGGGACCCTCCTTTGAAATTTTGTCTTGCTTAGTTTGTTGTGATTGCTTGATTTTTTGGGGATCATTGTTGAATGACTATATTTATGATGATGTTTCCTTTTTATGACTTACGGTGATTTCTTATCTTGCTGTCAGAAATTGTTGAAGTTATGAATCAGAGTTGTAGTGCCTTGCAGAGCCGTCGTTGCGGAAGATAAACAATGATTGTTCTTATGCATGGATCCCTTCTTTACCAATCCTGTGGACTTATGGTTTTTCTTTTGTTTTCTTCGCTATTGGATCATTTTATAACTTTGGGCGGAGACCGTGTCTTTTTGTTTACCGTCGTTGCTATCCCTTAGCAGACTAGCCATCCGATTAAATAATTTTCCGACCGCCGATGTATAACGCCCATTTTAATGTTTTATTTTTCGTCGACAAGTTGCTTTGCTCCGGAACCCCTATACTTTGGGTCATCTACCATTGTGGCATTCCAGTGAACTAACCGACCAATGTCTTGTGTCCCGATTTGCCGATGGGGATTTTTATATGCCTGATGCTGGCTCGTTTTCTTGCTGTTGTTATGAGCTTGTAACTTATTTCATGAATGACAAAATGTCCTTTGTTGTTTATCAAAGTTAATATTTGCATTTTTAATGTTGTTTTTATTGAAATTTTGGTTTATATTTATTAAAGGTAGTCCGGATTAATGTTGAGTTGATTGTCTGATTGCAGACAAACCTAGGAGATTTTCTAAGATTCTGTTGATGATTATTGCTGCAAAAGGAAGTTGGCATAAAGAAAGCGAAAGTCTGAGACTAACGAGATATCAAAAGGACCATCGGATTATGAAGTATAATCATTAAGAACACGGTCTTTGGTTTTGGGGGTTCGTTGGTTACTAGGCCGGTCTTTCTTACAAAGTGTTGTAAATCTTCATCTTGGTTTGAAATGTAACGTTCATATGAATCATGACCACTCATAAAGACAAAACGGTTTGGGGGAACCCAAAATTCATAGGTTGGGGCAAGGGGACTGAAAGGTTTTAGCTGGTTTTCGTATAAATTTAGGAAAGTGAGAGAAGAGAAGGACTTTTTCCCAGTTAGACTTGTGAGAACACATTGTAAGAGGAACTATTTCATTTTGCAATAGAAATTACAATTTTTCCTGTTAGAGAAAGATTTGGTGGAATGTTCAAATGTTGTTCAATGAATGTTTTTGAAGGGGAACTATTTTGTTTTCAGCTCTTATTCATTAACTGTGAGATCATTCTAACTTGTTGAACCTATGTTCTTTTATGAATGTTCTCTGGTTTATTCTATGATAATTTCCACTATGAGTAATGAATGTTTTCATAAACAATGAGCTATCTTATTGTTCATCCATTTATTCATGTTTATGTGTTTTGAATCAATGAACATCTACTTGTGAATTTTCTTAATGCATGAATAGTAAATTACTCATTAAATGATAATCTCGCTCCCTAGTGACAGCTTAGTTAGTTTTATTTCTTGTTTTGTGTGATTCAGATGCGAGAGAGTTTAAGATGAGAGGTAAGAACCTGTGCATCACATTGTGACTTCTCCTCGTATTCTTTATCAAATCTGCATTTTAGATAGGCACTTACATATCATACTTAAAGTCAAAAACAAAAAAATATATACGGTGGACCGGGCCGCAACTGGTAAAACCTTTTAATTTTTGACCTACGGTAGTCGGAACATAAACTGGACGGATTCCCCATACTGAACATTCATGGGCTAGTTGGGAACGTTGACTGGGGAGAATCCCTTACTATTGTTGCCTGCGATTTTCCAGGCCTCAACACTAACATTGACTCTCGTCTTTGGGAAGCATTCCCTTCCCATCGAACTTTCCCTTTTGGAGGCCGCTCTATCATCCTTGTAGGTGACCTTGGTCAACTTCTACCTATCAAATATATCCCCATGTATGTAGGAGCATCACGTGGAAACACACTTTGGTGTACCTTTGACACATTTATAACCCTCTCAATGGTTTTTCATCAACAAGGAGATGACCCTTCTCAGATTCAGTTCCACCAACTTCTCCTCAATCTTAGGAATGCAACACCAACTATTGCCGATTGGACCCTTCTTATGTCAAGGACATCCTCTTCCCTCTCTCAAACCGAGAACCACGTATTTGATCAATCCACCCATTTGTTCTCAACTAACAATTTTGTTGCCTTACACAACAAACAAATGCTTAAACAACTAAATGTCCTGATTGCATTATGTTCCGCAGAAGTTAGGAAAAAACACTACTGCTTGCACAAGAAGATGAACAATTACACATGGTCGTACTCCTTGTCGTTGGTCAATAAGTTATGCTTACAACAAACCTTTGGGTTGAGGAAGGTCTTGTTAATGGTGCTCTTGGTCAAGTTGTTTCAATCTTGTACAACACTGCCACTACTCCACCTATGCTTCCTTTGTTTATTGTTGTTGAATTTGTCAACTACAAAGTCCCACCATGGGATACTTCTAACCCTACCTACATCCTGATCCTCCCATTAACAATAGGTTCTCGTAGAAAACTTCCCCTTCACATGGCCTGGGGTTTAACAATCCACAAATAACAAGGAATGACCTTACAGAAGGCAACAATTGACATAGGAAACATCAATCGACATGGCTAACATTTACTGCAGTTTCAAGAGTTAGACAACTCACTGACCTATGCATAATGCCATCTTTTTCTTTTGATCACTATGCACATATGAAAGATAGCCCTTCTATCCAACGAAGAAAACAAGAAGAAACTTTAATTAACTCGAGATCAATTCCACCAAACATAGTTGCTCACATATGCTTACACCCATGCATTGCCTCGCACACCTCTTCTCAGTTACACAGAAAATAATAAACAAACAACACCATAAAACAAATACTATCACTTTTCGCTTGCTAAATACCAAAACAAAACAACCTCGCCTTCTTCCCTCCCCCCATCTACCCCCCAAAAAAACACTCTTGCACTCATGCATATATTTTTGTTCATTTGCTTCCAACATCTTAACTTCGTTTTGTTTCATCTACTTGAATCTACCATAACATTACAGTTACAATGTTTTCTCTTTGCAATAGAACAAACAAAAAAAAGAACAGCAAAATGTCCATTACACAAGTTTTCAACTTTTTTTCCTTTCATCTATGTTGTGAATATGTTATTGCTTTTGTTATTCACCACTATGAAAAAAAAAATTGTCAGTATAGCAATTCAATTACAACAAAAATGTGCCTTCCTTTACTCTATATTATTTGAACATGTTAAGCTTTTAATGGCTCTGTTTTCTCTCTTCCTAGCTCTTTGACAACAAACATGGACATGCAATACCTGAACACCCTTGTCAACTTCTGCAAGCAGATCAAGGAACAACAAGAATTGCTACAACAAATCGAAGCACGCTTCCAATCGACTTCAAACATCCCACTGAATTCAATTCACCCTACTATTAAGCTTCTCTCATAAATAAGATCCTTCCTTCAATGCATGATCCATATGCATGAAAGGGACACCATGCGCAAGATCCGCAAAGACTTAGTATCACGCCATTCTTGTCTTTTTCAATACATAAACATTACATGGTGCTTTCATTGCCATAATCCCTCTTACATTTATGACTAAATCCTCTTCCTTGCTTCCAGTTCCATTTTCCCTCTCCTTACAACCCAGCAACCCTTCTTCTTTGATTCCCACATGTTCTTCAGTTGCCATTACTACCCTTCACTTGTATGTACTACCCTTTCCATAACCTATGCTTTAATTGAATAAATGTATTAGCCTTTTTCACACATGGAATACACAAACATTGTACATATTACATGCTTCCACTACTACACAGTACATGTACATTTATTATATTTCCATTCTACTTGCATATAATGCACCTCTCATAGGAACAATTCACAATATACTAAGTTCTTAACTTCTGTTGTACATTTAATCCATGTATATATTTAGCTTCTACTTCTCGTCATTACACATATGTATATTCTTTTTCCCATGGAGTCCCTATACTTGGTTTCAAAGTAAATATGTTGTCCATTTGTTACTTCTACTCAATTTAGACTGTTTGTACATTAAATTGGTTTCAAATATTCGCAATCCTCATTTTGTTTCAAATGATCTCTTATGATCAGAGAAACAGTTCACACTATACTGTATGTACATAGAAACAGTTCACAATATATACTAAATTCTTCAGTTATGTTGTACATTTATTCCATGTGTATATTTAGCTTGTACTTCTTGACTTCATACCTATGTCTATTTTTATGGTGTCCTTATACTTGGTTTGAAAGTAAATTTGTTGCCCATTTTTTAACTTCTACTACAAGTATACTATTTGTACATTTAGTTTGTTTCAAATATTCGCAATACTCAAATCATTTCAAAATACTCTCCATAAGAGAGTATATGGTCTATAAGTAAATGACTGTTGCAACAGTTTGTTAGTCAATTTTTTAATTTACTAGTACAACTGCTTCATTTGTACTTGTCATCTCCTATTCCCGCCAATGCAAGCTTCCTTTCTGGTATGCAAAGAATCCAACTCCAAACTAAAAGGTATTTTTCTATCTACTTTTTTTTTCCATGCTATTTGTCCATTTTATACAAGAAGAAACAAAAAAAAACTTTATTTTGCCCTCTTACATTGTATTGCAACTCAAATTCAACATCACAGAAGAATACAAAAAACACACTTAACATCTATGCCTCCCTTTCTAGCCATTCATGAAGGTCTACATATGGGTATGCGGTTTTTCTCTCTTGTTACAGGATTCTAATTCCTTTTTCACTTCCTTTACTTTGCAAATTAGTTTCTTCTCTACAATATATGTCAATCTTTAAAAATTTATTTCCTATCTTCAGGTTCCCATTTCCTTTTTTTATTTATATGGGTAGATGTTGCAATTCCTTCAACCTCAACGCTTCCATGGTAAGATACACTCGTTGATTTTGGTAGACATTACTTGTCAACCACTCTTTCTTATTAGAATTACATATGGGATACACCATCTTTTTCATTATATGTACATATGCTCATAATATTCAGCACATGCGCACTTCATATTTTCTTTGTGAAATTATCTTGGACTGATGGTTGTCCTAGTTTTTATCTTCACCCACTTAGGTTGAGTACACCCTTTTTCCAACTACTTGCATGCTGCCATCAAAGAATTGTAGATTACTACAAAGAAATGTTTTTTTAAGGTCATGTACCCAATATCACCAATTTGTCCTACAACAATCTTAGTTGGTCAATCCCATAAATTCATGCCAAGACCTTCAGGTAAGACTCAACTCTGCCAAATAAGCCATGTTTAATGTATTGCGTATTGTCTATCATTGTGTCTTGAAGTGAAATAGGTCAACTGACATAAATTCCATAAATTAATACTAATTGCTGTGATATAACTTCATGCAACCCTTTTGTTTTGAGCACAACCTAATCTGGTTCTAATACAAATATCTAAGTCTCATAGGTTTATGAAAATGGGCTTGCATAGTGTCATTTAATTTATTTCTGAAAAAGTTATTATCTAAAAGCCTAGGTTAATTCTACTTTTTTTTATTGCTCTTATCTTGGCTTCCAAAGTTCTGTGAAAGGCTCCCTTTTGATTTGTATGTGTGAAATACATGTGGATGTAACTTGTAAGTGATTAAACTACACACAATTTCCTGATTGTTTAACAGACAGTAATTCTCATTCGTCTTTTCAATATGTCAGTGAGTGCTTTATATTGATATTGATATTCATCACGGGGATGGTGTGGAGGATGCCTTCTACAGTACTAACCAAGTCATGCCCATGTCATTTCACAAGTTTGGAGACTGTTTCCCAGGAACAGGCCACCTTAAAAATACAGGATATGGGAAAGGAAAATATTATTATTTAAATGATCCCTTGAATGATGGAAGCGAAAGTATAGCTCGATTTGTGATTGTTAATTTTTTTGTATTTATGAGCATTTTTTTGTATTTGTGAGCATGGGCATGGCCCATGCTGATTTGTGATTTGGTATTTTTGTTGTATCCCTCCACAAGCTAGACACTACGCAAAAGGCCTCTCAAAATGACCTCCCAAAAGTGCGTCAAAAATCCTGTTGTAACAATTAACTTAGATCTAGAAACACTGTTGTAATGTGATAAGGGGGCTGCCAATTAAGTGGCCAGGACAAGTAGACCTGGTAATGGAACATTCTAAACTTGTTGATATGCTACTATAAATGTGTTTCTATGCTGCTACAACAGGGTGGACTATGTTGCATCATGTCATAATTATGATGAAAGAAAGGTTTGGATATCTTCCTTCTTGTTTCAACTGATTCTTCAACACTAGATAGATACCATTGATCGACAAATACTGGTATTGATCTTATTTTTTTACATTTGTGAGCATGCCAATGCCCATGCTGATTTGTGGTTTGTTATTTTTGTTGTATCCCTCCACAATCTAAATGCTACCCAAAAGGCCTGTCAAAATGACCTCCCAAAATTGCCTCAAAAAACCTGTTTTAACCATTAACTTAGATTTGGTAACACTGATGTAATGTGATGAGGGGGTTGCCAAATGAGTGGTTGGGACAAGTAGAACTTTTAATGACATGTTCTAAACCTGTTGTTATGCTACTCTAAACGTGTTTCTATGTTGCTACAACACGGTGGAGTATGCGGCATCATGTCACAATTATGATGAAAGAAAGGTTTGGATATCTCCCTTCTTGTTTCAGCTGATTCTTCAACACTAGATACATGCCATTGATCCACAAATCTAGGCCATGCCATAATATCTAACAATTGACCCTTTAAATCCTCGTCTTGGTGTGATATAGATAAGAAAATATATGTTGTTTGGAAGTTTTAATGTGCTTGCACAGTTGCTCCATTCTGCTAGGCATTGATCACACAGAAAAGAGAAGATCTAGAGATGTTGCTACTACATAGGTTGTTGAAAAACAAACTCCACTCCTGCTTTAGGAAGCTCATAATAGACCATATTTCCATGAAGATGGACCACACAACTTATATCTTTTATGGTTACCTTTGATGTTACCCTGTCTCCAAATATTTTCTCATAAGCCATGTTGAGAGGCACCATCCTGCTATTGATGATTGTTCTTCTACTGCAAAGTGTCCATATTGATATAAAAGATGCATAGATCTATTCTATAAGTGCTTGGGATGTTGTCAGCTGTCCCTTTTTATGCTTAGTGTCACCTTGCTATTACAGGACTTTATTGGAGATTGCTACAGGAAAACATGCTCAAGACATGGGTATAAGGCCACATAGTTGGATTGCCTTCAGCTGTTATGATCCTAGAACTAGTTCAACACTACCTAGATTAACAAGCCCTTCCTGGAAATTCTCATTTACCTTTACAAAGATACCTACAGGACACCCATGTGGAAATGGGGGTAACACATTCCATCATCCATTTGAAGAGAAAATAAATGAGTGTCACAAAGCTCACATCTATTCCTTTGGAGAATCTAGCTATGGAATCTTTCCCCATGATACATTTTCCACTACCAAAAACTTGCTTGTAAGACTTTGGTCTTCCAAAACAAGTTTATGTAAATATATCACCACAAAAGTTTCCCAAAAAGCACACAAGTTATGGATACCAATATGTTCCACTGCCAATAGATAAATAAGTATCAATTGAAAGGAATATGGGTGTGCTCCTCTAGGAAACCACCATTGTTTACTTGTATTAAAGATTGGCTTCTATATTTTGTTCCTTGAATATATGTTCAGAGGATGTTCAAGTGAAGCCCTTAGCAATGCCAAATATTTCCTCAGATAGTGGTTGTAGATTGAAATATCTGAGTGTATTCGCTTCTTAATCATTTGATGACAAGAAGTGAATCACAAAATATTTGAATATTAGAGACCCCATATTTAGCTGCAAGAGTTAATATAAGCTTCAATGCTATCATTTTGGCCTTGTTATTAGTTCCAAAACAACCTCCTATTTTGAATCTGATGAGAGGCCCCATCGAAATAAGCCTAGGGAATTGTCCTATTAACAATCTCATCATTCACTTGTCGTAATGGCTTTGGAACTTTGGATTGTTTGAAGAAAGTAAGTATATTCCATTGTTGAATTGGAATATAAATTTTTGGCTAACCATATTCTGCAACGCTGGTTACAAAGAGGCACCAGTACAATTCATCCAGTTCCCTCAAAACCATTGTAGTGGAAGAGCAATTCATTATTTATGAGGAATTGTTTCTGCCATCTCGATACAACGACTAAACTAGCCTGGACCTTTTATGTTTCACTTTTGTAGAATGTCCCAGGTGGGATATTTGTTGTTTAATAGCATCCACATAACTTACTATACAATACTTGTATGGATATTTAAACTTCTAGACTTATTTCACCACAATTGAACTGGATCTTGATTCCATTTTGTAGCAGGTGACTTATATTTAATGGCAGGTCTGTAAGTTAAAAAAAATCTGCATTCAACGTTTCAGAGAATTCATTCTCTATGTTGCCGACATTGCGGTCGCATAGTGGTTTAAAGCATCGATCGGAGATTTAGTTATATAAAGCACCGACACTACGGTAGCATTCCGGAATAAAGTTCTGACGAGGTAGTTGATAGAGCTTCCAATCGCAGATCGCAAAGCTAGTGGTCTAAAGTGCTGACACTGCAGCAGCATAGTGGTTTAAAGAGCCAATGAGATAGTTGATAGAGCTTCCGATCGTCGATCGCGAAGCTAGTGTTCTAAAGTGCCGACACTGTGGCAGCACAATGCTATAAATTTCCAATGAGGTAGTGGATAAAGCTTCCAACCATCGATCGCGAAGCTAGAGGTCTAAAGCGCTGACACTGCGGAAGCATAGTGTCTTGAGGTTTTGATGCATTAGAGATTACTGCTTCCGATCACCGACAAGTTAGTAATGGGAAGTGACTCGTTCAGTCTTGGGGCTCTGATCGCCGATGTTAATAAAGATTAGTTGTTAGTGATGGAAGATGTCGATACCGCGGCAACATTCAAATATTAATCACTGTGATAAGTGTCAGTATCATCATGAAGGTGAATCATGGTGGTTTCTTACAAAAGTGAGGTAATAATGATAGTAGACCATAATGAGACAAAGGAATTTTCAAATCACGTTTTTTCTTGAAATGGTAGATGTGAGTTCTCTTTTCGTCCAAAATCCATGTATGATTTTCCTGAAAGATATTTTGATCTCTACTCCATATTTTTCACAATATTTTGTGCATTTATTATTTCTCATAATATTTTCTTGTCTTTATTTTATACTCATCTATTTTGGGTGTGCAGGTTGTCCTTGTTCAGCCATAGATAGTTTCTAAGGTTGCAGAGCAAAGTCATCCAACACTTATGAATCATTATTAATTCCCCTTAACTTTGGGACTTTTTGGATGGTGGTAAACACCTGTAGGTCTCTCAAAACTTTTATAGTCCTCCTCGATTTGTGCATCCCACCCTTTCTTCCCAAGTAGGTTCCTTCTTCTCAAGAAGAATGTAAGAAAGGGAACATCAAATGCAGCCTGCTTTAGAATGCTGCCAAATAGGCATGCCCAAACAAATGGAGAACTTTTTATTGAAAGACAGATTATAGAGTAGTTTTGCAGCTATGAACATGAGGCTTGGTCTTCAAATGAGGTAGAAAAAATTCATCCATTCTTTTAAGAAGCTGGGTTTCCTTTCAGTCAACAGAATGACTCTAGTCAAGAAGAAAGTTTTTTGGCTAGGAGATTGGTGTATCTTTGTTGAAGTAAAACCTGCAAGCATTTTACATATCACTAGTTGAAATTTGTCACTTCTGGATTTTCAGCAGGTTGCATTTCTTGTTTCCTTCCTGGAGTTTTTCATTTTTATGCTTCTTCTTTGAATGGAAAATTTCTTTTTAAAGACGGGTGGACTCAATTGAATGGAAGATTTCTTCTTGATGGGCAATGGATGTGAATAAAAATCTTTAAATATTCACTCAAAGTAGAGCTAGAGCTTGTTTCTGACGTGGATATTCTTACTCTATTAAAGCACAACCACATCATTACATTTATTGGTAAACTCTGTTGAAAGGCTTAAAAACCTTCTGGTGTATAATTTTGTGTCTAGAGGAAACCTTGACGAGAATATTCATTGTATGTATTCAATAGTTTTGCATTTAAATATCATGAAAGCATGCAGAAATATCAAGTAGCTGTACATTTTAAGAATCAGTGTCATTATTGTATGGCAGGGTATTTCATTTTCTTTTCTAAGATTTGAGTATATCACTAATTATTGACTATATATAATTTTGTGTTCAGAGGAAACCTTGAAGAGAATCTTCATTGTATGTATTCAATAGTTTTTCATTTAAAAATCATGTAAGCATGCACAAATATTAAGTAGTTGTACATTTTAAGAATTGGTGTCATTATTGTATGGCTGGGTCTTTCGTTTTCTTTTCTGAGATCTGGTTATAGCACTAATTATTGACTATATATTATTTCAAGAGGCAATGAGAGGTCAGTCATGTGGACAGTGCAATTGAAAGTGGTTATAGGAGTTGCTAAAGTATTATATGGCTTGCATAATGGCTTTTATAAATTTTCCATTCATGGAAATGTAAAATCTTTCACAAGATCTTTCTTTCTGAATATTCTAAGACTCTAAACCACAGGTATAAATATTTTTACTGCAATAAGCATCAACACTACTTTTGAGAGTTCTGTAAGCATCAAGACTACTTTTGAGAGTTCTGTGTTTCAAGAAATCTTAGTGATTTAGAGTTGTAAAATTGAAACTTGGAATTCTACACTAACAAAAATTTTCAGCAGAATTAATTTGGCTTTAATTATAATAGTTGTCAGATTTTGGGCTAGCAATGTGGGCACCAACATCTTCATATATCAGTTTCTGTGACTTTTTAGTAGCATTTGGATATCAAAGCATCTTAGTTTCAACTGGCCATTTTGAGATTAAGGCTATCCAACTTGTAATGGTTTTGTTCACTAATTGTGAGTGTAGTTTTAACAGGTATCTTGCTCCATAATATTTTGTTTATGGAAAGGTTAATGAGAAGATGGATGTGTATGCATTTGTTCGAGAAAATAACTAGAACGAAGTCAATCAATACAAGAAATCCCAACGGTCAAGAAATCCTGATTATGTCAGTATGTTTTGGTTTTAATAGTTGACTCTCAAGTCTAATTTTGCAGGATGGGAAAATGAGAAACCTTGCTGATTAATGTTTGCAAGATGTTCATGATACAAATGAGATGCATGGAATGATGCTTGCTCCTACACTTTTTCCAAGGGAGACATATCATTACCAGCATTGCATGAGTAGAGTAATTTATCTCTACTTCTTTCATTTATATATAATTTCTTAGGTTTTTCATGCTTTTTACGAATTATGTATTTTAATGCTTTCAAAGTTGCCTCCACCATTGTTGTTTGATAAACTTGCAACTGAACTCTGCAGAAGGCTTGTAAGTAGTTTGCATCTTTCCAACGATTAATTGTTAAATGACTTGAAAGTTTACTTCTATATTTCATATCCTGGATGTTATTTAGGTTTTGGAGATGCTGGATGTGATCCCTTGGGATATAGTGCATAGTGTATTTGATAGTGCTGTTGATCCAGCCTACAAAACCATGAGGCAGGTACCAATTCTTCATATACACTCAGTATTTGTGTTTTTACTTTCTTTTATTTTGACCTGACATTCCTTCTGCCTTAATACTGATTCCATCTATTATTTATCCGCTTCCTCTTAATTTGTAGGTTGCAATAAATATGATGCAAGAGGAAGGATTTGCATCATTTTACAGAGCACTTGGGCCATCTCTTATTGACATTGCACCCTACATTGCTATCAACTTCTGTATTTTTTACTTGTAAGTCTAGATTCTAGTCCATATGTGTCCTTTGAAGTTTATTATTTGAAATATATGATATTCTATATGTGATGATCCCAAATAAATTTTTGTTGTGTTTAAAAAGTTTGAATCAACAAGAATTTTGCATGATCGAGGCACATGAATTTTGGAATATCATTTTAGATCAATGTGTTTAACATTTATCTAGTCTGGCTTACATTAGTTTCTCACACCTTCATTTGTTCAAATGGAAAAGTTAAGAAGTCTCTTCCAGAGGAATATAGGAAGAATACAGAGGAATCTTTTTCCGCAACTATTATTTCAGCCTCTTTTGCTACAATTTTGTGCTACTCACTTGACACTATCAGGCAATAGATGCAAATTAAGGGATCACCATACAGGACTATTTTTTATGCTTTCCCAGTTAAAGGGATTATATTCCCAACTTTCTAAAGATAAGGGAAAATAATATCATTTCTCAAAATTTTCCTCTCCGATAATTAGAATTATACTCTTTGTTTTCTCTACTTCTGGAAAAGTAGCCATGGATAAAATATATTTCTTTGAGGAATGGGCTAGGTGGAGTCATTAGTTACTTTGATTCTCATGCCATTTTATACTGCATGTTCACTTATTTGAAACTCATGACTTACTGACGTTTATGAATATGGAGTAGGATAACTGATAAGTTTGTTATTTTATCATAACTCATAGCATTAGTGTTCATTCTGTAGGTTTAAGTCAAACAAACCATAGTCATTTTTCCTACATTTTGGAGAAGCATGTCTTTTATGTCATGCATATCACAGAAAAGACATCCAAGTTTCAATGGATCTTTGTTGGTGTCCATATTCAATACAACCAATGCACTATTTAGATTTAAGGCACCATTACATATAGTCATGCATAAACCTGAGTTGATGGATCATCACACCCTCAATTTGAACATGTCCATTGGGTATGGTGCATATCATAGTTTAGATGGTTTGCTAGGTATATACACATATATTACACTTTAGGTACATACAAGCATCGAAAATTGATGGATGACCACACCCTCAGTTTGAATCTTTGAATGTAAGGTTTGCTTCTAGTGAAAGGTGCATATTAGAGTCACTTAAATTTAGACTACTAATGTCCCTATTCAATGTATCTAATGCACTAGATTCAATGCACTGTCACACATACAGGAAGTGGAACATACAAACACGAAAAATTTGATGGATCATTGCACCCTTAGTTTGAACCTATGAATGCAAGGTTTCCTTCTACTGCAGGGTGCATATTAGATTCACTTGAGTTGGGACTATTAGTGTACAGTTTAATATACCCGATGCACCATCTAGATTCAATCCATGGCTACACAACTATCCACATAAAGGCAAAGAATTGATGGATAACCAGAACCTCAATTTGTATGTTTGAGTGTAAGAATTGTTTCTAGTATATTTTTATGACAAAAATGGGTTGATCTAGTGTGGTTTCTCTTGTATTTTTTAGGTTTTAAACAAATGCAAGAAGGATTCAAGTATGAAAACAATTTAAAGCTCTGTGGAAAGAGTTTGTTGGGATTGCAATATGTAATGCCATTTTTCCATTAATAAGGCCAAAATCTGTTGCCTCATGGGCAACAAATTTGACTGCCAAATCTCCCAGAGACTCAACAGTACCTTTCCGCTCCATTGTAGAAGATTCCAAAATCTGCACAGTTGTCAAGATTCCATAATCTACAGGTTTTGGCTAGAGATGTAATTATTGATAAATACTTTGTTTGCAATTGTTTCAATCATCTATTGATGGATTGCATGATAATGAATCGTGGCTAGCAGCTCATTGTATCATCTAAAATAGTATCATGGGTACTGATATTGTCTTCAATTGTGTCAATTGATGTATGATGGATTGATAGTCGTTAGTTTGGCTACTTATCATACACTGTCAAGAGTGTTCACTAATACTGTGTTATTACCTTGAATTATCAAATGTATATATATACTGAAATCTTTTCTTTTACTCTTCTTGATGTTCTTTTCTATATTTGTGAAGTGCAGGAAATGTCTTCAAATTTGTACCATTTTGGCCAAACCATATAGTTCTATCATGTCTACTCCTTGAACAGGACTTTTGTTAATGTGAGAAGTTAAAACTATATAAACCATCATCAAATGTTTGTTTTCCAAGCTACCTTGACAACGTATGCTAGCACAATTATGAACTTTGGAACCACATGGACAGCAAGTAATTCCAGATTATTTCTACACAATGGCTTCTTTTCTTCATCAGATATATTTCTCCCATGCAATGACATCTTCATTGTATAATGTAATGTTAAACTGTTAATTTTCTGATTTTTCAATACATTGAAGTGCTCCATTTTTTTTTGGCTCACTTCAATGTTACACTTCTTTTCGTCGCTTACCCGCTAACAACTAACTTAACGGCGTATTATTGCACCTTCCTTGGGGCAATCGCTAGTATTACAGTTTTGATCTTTTGTTGGGGTGTGGGTTTGGTACCAACACCCATGTTGAAATTTTGACATTGTGGTTATTATTAAAACATTTACCTCTAATATTGGTATTGTTGACATATAGATCCTTGAAGACTTCAAGGTAAATATTAGACTAGGCTATAGGTGGCTCAAATATTCATGTACTATCTTTAGATTATTGGTGTGACATGATTAGGGATATTATTAGAACTTTTTCAGAGGAAAAATGCCAGACCTTGTTATTCTATTGAATCAAAGATCATCATGTACAATGAGCCAGAGATGGCAATCATCAACAAAAGATTTCAGAACAAAGGGGACCACCAGTACACAATAGCGAAACCCCAACATCCAAATCATGGGAAATATGGCCACAAGCCCATAGAGATATAGGCTTTTATTATCACTCCTGTAAAAATAGGTTAGATTTGTGATAGCATTCAGAAATGACAAGAAGCAAATGAATCATGAGCATAAGAAGAAGACTAAGGGTCTCTTCATGAGTCTGTTGGGATCCCATTACATGACTAAACAAGAAATGTGCATAATAGATAGGTCTAATACCCAGCACACGCTAATATAGCTTAAATTTACCATGATCAATGATCATACCAATCAGAGATTCCATGAAATTTTTGAATCCTGATTCAAGAGAAAGTGACTTTTTTGAGAGACTGTCAGCCATCAGGTTATGCTCACGATAGATGTGCTTCATGGTCACTTTCGGATAGACAAACAATAGATCTCGTATGTCATCACACCAATGAATCAGATGAGGTAAGTTCAGTGAGACTATTCCTTTAGCCCATGAGATGATGACAAGGGAATCACCAAATATAGAGTGTGAAGGGATCCCCATTAGATTAGTTACAGAGAGAAGAGCCCATAAAGCCAACAGCTCTGATCTAGTATTAGTACTGCTACCACAACCCAGAGAGAAGTACAAACAGTGAGAGGAACTCAAATATATCACAAAACCTCCACCCCTGATGTTCCCGACAGCTGCTCCATCAAAATAACCACATGGATAGTAGATCAGTGGAGGCATTCCAATGATTCTATTTTTTTCCCTCTTTTTAGGCACTGTAAAGAGGTGCATGAGTGATTCTGTTTGGAGAAAGATAGCATAAACATATGGTAGTTTTTCCTCAAAGATACATCCATTTCTGTGTTTCCAAATAGTCCAAAAGATGAAGAGGGGCAAGTAGAGCATAGCATAATCGATTGGATGAGACTGAAACCAGTGCTCGAGGTACAATCAGACATATTCTTTATAAAAATAATGTATGCCAAAGTGCTCAAAAATAACTTCAAAGGTTAACTTAGTAAATAGACAGTCCATAAACAAGTGCTGGGCCGATTCTTCTCCATTCTTGCAGAGAAAATAGAAGCTAGGGCCCTGAATACCACAGCTATTGAGCTGATCCCAAGTTAAAACCTTATTCATTATAAGAAGCCAAATAACGCAGCAAATTTTTTCAGGGATGTTAATTTTCCATAGGATATGAAGAACGAATGATGAGTCATAAAGAGGGTCCATATGATGGGTCGAAATACGATCATATGCAATAGCCGCAGAGATGGCTCCTGAATAACTCTTATAAGACCAAAGAAGACTGTCCAGTTGCGACTTGAGTCTGATCCTCCCATACTCCAACCCAATAACATAAGTATTCCATAAGAGCTGCCACTCCCCACCCAAATCCAGATCCATTGCAGAGAGCCAATAGGACTGGGCATTAGAAGAGTAATTCCTAGCTTGAGCCAAAGAAGTAATACCAAAATCTTCTAGGTAGTCACGAAGGTCATGAGGGAGAGTGAAAGATGAACTAATACCAATAATCGGGTTCAGACCCACCCTGATGCTCTCTCCATTCCCCACATTCCAATTTAAGCCACTGCCGAGCCACGAAAAAGAGCTGATAAACCCCTTCCATATAACAAAGACACCAGAGACCGAAAATGCTTTATTGTGGATCCAAGACAAGATAGTTCTCTTTTTTAAATACTTCATAGATAATAAATTGAACTAGAGACCATTTCCAGTAAGAGAAAACCAAAAACCTTTTAGTCGTAAAGAGGTGTTGAACCAACCGAGATTTTTGATACCCCAACCTCCCTGGGCAGTTGGTTTGGATAAAGAAAGCCAGTCAACAAGATGATACTTTTTCTTATTCCCTGAGGAACCCCATAGAAAGGCAAATATGATGCTTTTAAGTTTCCCAAGAATGCCTTTGGGTAAGGGGACTAATTCCATCCAGTACAACAGTAGGCTAGTAAGGACTGCTTTAATAAGAACTAGTCTCCCCCCCATAGATAGGAGACGGAAAGTCCAGTGGGATATCCTTTTTTCAAAAAATTTAATGAGCCAAATCCAGTCTTTAACCAGATACCCCATAGGTTTTAAAAAGTAACCAAGACAATTGAAACCTGAAGATATGTGCTCAATCTTGAAGGGGAGGGAGTGGGTGATTCTATTTAAGGTCCCATCATCAACATTGTTGAACAGGAAGCAAGACTTGTCTGAATTAATGCACATGCCTCAAGCATCACATAAAGTATCCAATATAACTTTAAAAGCATCCCATTCTTCACAAGTGCCAAACCCATATAGAATCACATCATCAACAAAGAGAAGGTGCGTGAGAGAGAGCTGTTGTGATATTTTGATACCTTTGACCAAACCATTTCTGTGAGAATCATCAATAAGGAGGCTGAGTCCTTCAATAACGAGGATAAACAAGAGGGGGGAAAGAGGACACCCTTTCCTGATACCGTGAGAGGCAGTAAAAAAAATCAAAGGGGAACCATTGATGAGCAGAGCAAAGTTTACTGAAGACAAGTAGCCCATAATCCAGTTGACCCCCACTAGTGGCACACCAATTTGCAGAAGTATGAGCCTGAGGTAGGACCAATTAACTCTGTCAAAGGCTTTAGTAAGGTCTAGCTTGAGAATTAGGGTACTTCTGTTCTTGGATTTGACAAAATGGAGGACTTCTTGAGTAATGGTCAGAGGCTCTGAAATCTGGCGGTTTTTTAGGAACCCAAACTGCCGAGGAGAGATAAACTTGTCAAGGAAGGGCTTAAGGCGTTGTGCAGCAACCTTAGCGATCATTTTACAGACCAAATTGCAAAGTGAAATAGGTCAAAAATCAAGGAAGGATAGGGGATTATCCTTTTTTGGTATGAGGGCTATAAAAGTCAAGTTTAGAGAGGGTAAAAACCTACTAGTCTGTCAGGAGACTTCCACCAGATTAACAAGTTCATCCCCCAGAAGATCAAAAAAGCCAGCAAGAACTCCACAGGCCAGCCATCGGGCCTAGGAGATTTATCTTTCTTGAAAGACTTAAGAACCGGTTCCACTTCCTCTAAAGTAATATGAGAAGTAAATATAACCCTCTCCTCCTGTATGATAAAAGAAGGGAAAATTCGAATGAATTTCAGCTGAGCTGCAATGGAAGTTTAACTGTCATCACAAAAAATCTTCTTAAAGTGCCTTACACCCAAGTCCTTCAATCCCTAATCATGTTCCACCATATTTCCCGCCTCATCCTCCAAGCCCCAGATAGCATTTTGATTTTTTCTTGTTGATGCCATAGATTGAAAGAATTTGGTGTTGGCATCACCCAGAGATGCCCAAATCATTTTTCTTTTTAGTCTAGCAGAGAGGATCTCATGATCCCTCAGCCTTTTTAAATATGCTTGAAGAGACTGAATCTTAGCTTGTATCTATGAAGTATAAAGTACCGTAGGGGAGTATGAGAGAATATTTTGTATATCTGACTCAATGCACATACTCTTATCTTTCATATCAAGGGTCTTGGTATGAGTCCAATCTTTAAACTTCTCTTTCAATAGTCTGAGTTTCAACGTGAAACCCTCCATCCCAGTAGAGAAGGAGTCATGAGAGAGGAGAGGCCACTCATGCTTAACCATATTGACAAAATCATCATTAGTTAACCATGAGTGATTGAAATTGAAGGGATAGACACAAGGAGTCATGTGGACTCCTTCCACTCTAGAATAACCAGAAAATGGTCAGAGATAGACGATGGATAGGCCTAGACCCTATGCTGGGGGAGGAGGTCAATCAGACTGGAGGAGAGAAGATACCTATCAAGTATTTTACTAATACCTTCATCACCTGATCAGCCATTACGCCAAGTCGGACCTGCATAGATAGGGGTGATATCAAGAAGCTGATGCGAGGAAAACATATGAGTGAAAAAGGGTCCAAGTGGATCAACAAGAGCCTTTTTTCCCCAAACCTCAGAGCAATTTAGAGTGAGATTTAGGTCACCCGCTAAAACTAGATTAGGAAGGTTTAGTAACCCCCCCTAGACAATTGCTTCCCAAAAGGACTCACGATGAGCGTAAGGCCCGTAATAGTTGAGAAGGGAGAGATTAAAAGATGAACCCCAGAGATGAGCTTTGAGAAGGATCCCAGCAACAGTGCAGAAAGCTTTGACTTTAATATGGTGGGGGTTCCAGGATGAAAGTATACCCCCAAGAGGCCAGAAGAGTTGATAGCACAATATTCCCATCTCGGGCGAAGCTTGGAGAAAGCCAAAAGAGCAGGGTGAGAGCTGGTCATCATTTCTTATAAGAGGATTAAATCAAGAAACAAAGAGACAAAGAGATTTTGGAGGCTTTTTTGCTTAGCCAAGTCTCCAAGGCCATGAACATTCAAGGAAAGAATCTTCATTAAGAACCGAAAGAAAGGGGTGTCCCTGCTCTAAGTACCTGAGGGGGAGAAGGTTGAACATTACAGGCTGCATTCTTCAACCTAGTTGACAGTGGGGTATAATGGTGGGAGGGTGGAGAGGAATCCGAGGATAAAGGGGGTGCTTTCTTGTTTTTTTTTTTCTGAATCGTAACGTTCTCAAAGCGTACAGATTCAAGAGGGAGGACCGAGGGGGAAAGGGGAGTTTTATCAAAGAATATATCCAGTGAGACTTGTAGGGAAGGACCAGCGAAGGAGGGTGAAGTGACCGGGCTGCAGGGAGGGGAGGAAACATGTGGAAGTCGTGGTCCCAGTAAAGGAGGAAAATCAGAGTCTGTAAATAAAGAAGGCATCGCAGAGTAGGGGGGGGGAAGAGTGAGACTCTAGCAAGGAATGCAGCTCAAAAGGTAAAGGATCCTCCATATGGGAAGGCAGCTCAGAAGGTGTAAGCTCCTCCATATTGGAAGGGATAGGGGACAATACAGTTGGAGGGTTGGAAGCAGGAGTCACAGAGTTCCTAGCAGAAAGAGAAGAGGGGCCTGAGATGACAACAGAATCGAAAAGTAATAAATATTGCTCCGTTGTGTCCTCAAATAAAGAGCAGGATTGTGAGAGCATACCTTTAGAATAATTTTCCCTGAGAGTGTCCTCGACAAGTGGGGAATGAGAGGGACGGTGAGCCAGAGGAGAAGGAGAGGCATCAGGAGATATAGTCCCCTGTCTAAGCACCGGACAAGTCCTTTGAAGATGGCCCACTGCCCTACATCTACTGCAACAGAAGGGTATGTTGAGGTAATCGATCCATTGTTGTATTAACCATTCCAGACATAAAATTTCAATCTCAACCGGTAGCCCCGTAGTTAAGTTCATTTCAACTAGGATCTTGGCCATCCACTTATCATAAGTGTGCATGAAGTCTTCTTCAACAGCAACAAACCGCCCAATTATACTACGAATACCTTCCATCACGGTGCGGCTCCATAGAGGAAGAGGTAGGCCAGGAAGAAGGACCCACAGATGCCTCTTCTTGACACACTCCCTTAAAGGGTCAAAGTGAACATGCCAGTGATCCAGCACTAAAGAGCCCTAGTGAATGTGCCACAGAGAGTTTAACACTGACAAAGCATGTGCCTCCTCTAGAAACGCAATGACCAGCCATCCTCTGGCTAGCAGACCGATCATGGGAGTATAGGAGAAAAGATTCTTCCAGTGTTCCATGGCCCAGGTGTGCCATTCATTCTTCCCCATATGGACATACTCAAGTCTTCCAATGAGAGCCTAAGAACACAGCGCCTCCACTCGATCCATATAGATATCTCAGCCAAGGACAAACTGTAGTTTTCCCTCATGAACCTTATGAGCTTTAGCACTCCTTCGGTAGCAGGAGTAAGCCTGAGCAGCTAGAGAGTCACCCACCTTTGATGGGAAAGCCCCTTCATATATCCAGACATACTTTCCAGAAGTCAGCCAAAACCCTAGTCCAGCTGACAGCCACGTGAGGGACAGAACCAAAAACCATGAGGGAAAATCGGAGAGGGATAATAGTCATCCTGTGAAGCAGAACAAACCCTGAAAGAGGACCACGCAAGCTGGAATAAAGAGGACCAAGGTTAGTACAACCCATGGGAGGGTTTGTGCAAAGAGCCCAGGAGACCACCTTCCAAACAGAGACTAACCCTGAAAGAAAATAGCAAAACCAAGAAAGGGAACGAGGGTTAAAACAACCCACGAGGTGGTCTGCTAAGAGAGCCCAAGAGTCAACCCACCATGACGCACCCATGACTCTAAATTAACAAGTATGACAGACCCAAGGGTGATCAAGGAATACCCCAGAATGTCGACAAAATGAAAAGAAAGGACACCTACAATCACAGAGGAAGTCAGTGAATACAAGTCAACCTTCCTGAAATCACGGGTGTCCAAAGTTGACACGATCAAGGAAAATAGCAACATAAAACACACTAGAAACCCCCACCCTTAAGAGCAGCGAGCCAAGGAGGGTGTCAACCTGGAGCCAGGCAAAGATATGAAGATATAACCCACAAAAAACTCCCGTTAAGTCGAGGAGCAGGCCAGGAAGAACGAGTCAGACAAAAGGTGGGTGTCAACAAGGAACCAGCAAATGTCGCAGAGGAATTCCCACTTTTTTACAACTGGTTGGTACTAGTCCTCCACTGAGGAGGAGGGACTCTAGTCGCCAGTTCTAGGGCTGAGAGGATAAATCATGACACCCAACACTACGCCCAGGTAAAAAACCCTAGAGCCACATAGAGATGTTTCTCGGTAGCATGGAAACCGTCTACGATAGAAAACACGAGAAAATAGACCAGAAAGAACAGGTACCAGCACAATCCCAATGCCCAAAATAAAAACCCTAGAGCCACACAAAGGTGATACCCGGCAGCATGGAAACCCTCTACACCAGAAAACTCAAAGACAGAGACCAGAGAAAATAGGTATCAGCAAGAAAACAAAGGAGGTGAAGCCTGTGACAACGAATAGCTGAGCCATGACGAGTGTAGCAGAGAGCAGGTGCCCGCCTCCTGCTCCATCATCCTCCAATGGAGATTTATATTATTGGAACTTTTATAGATATGTCCTTCATCATATATTTCATGAACTAAATACATAGGCTAATGGATTGTCTAAGAAAGGCATTGGCCTTCCTATAGGCACCTTATTCTTTCAAGAGCACAAGGACAAAATCATTTGTTCTCAAGGTTCTTTTTAAACATTTTGATGCTATTAGTTTTTTATTTGGATGAATTTATAATTTGAGATTATGGGATATAGTATGATACTATGCGTTTACAGTTAAAAAAAAGGGATAATATTTTGAAATATTTTGAGGATAACAACATATGATTTTTTTTTCGGTTTGAAACTTATATGAATAGAATTCAAACCTTTTTGTGATGAATTATGATTATATTTTTCGGTTTGAAACTTAGATGAATGGAATTCAAACCTTTTTTAATGAATTAATTAGGGGTAAATGCTTGGATAGTTACATTTTCCCATTGAGGAAAGCAAATGATCACACATGTAAAAGCAAATTGTTCCCTTCGATTCTAATTGCTCCCTTTGTGTTGAAAGAAAAACCATTAATTTCTTAATATTATAAGATGGGATAGAACTTTGAGATGATTTACATCTTATTACAATGCAAATGATATTGATATATGCTCCCTTTGTTTTGAAAGAAAAACCATTAATTTCTTAATATTATAAGATGGGATAGAACTTTGAGATGATTTACATCTTATTACAATGCAAATGATATTGATATATGCACTATTGATTAATAGTATATGAATATGTTTTATATATAATTAGGACATATTTTTATTTTTTTGTAAAGCATTGCTTTGTATATTTTTATTTGTAATATGAACCATTTATCAAACAAAACATAAATATATTCCTAAGGCCTGCTTTGTCGCTATTTCATAGGGGGTGGGGGTTTTAGAAACCTTTGGAATTGAGTTTGTGAATAGATTGTCACTATGTTCTTAGGGTTTTGGGAACAGGGGCTAAGGATTTTTCTTAGGACTGGGGAGCCAGGGGAGGGTGTTTCCAGTGTCTCAGTGGAATCTGAATGTTTAGAATATAAATCAATGTTATAGAAATAAATGTGTTAAATGGAATGGAAATCAAAGATCCTAAGAGGGTCCATACATGACATGTGAGAATTTAACGACAATTAAATTTAACAAAATAATTTTGAGTTTTCGATGAAGCATATGAGAATTTTGAAGTGATCTTTGAGACATGAAAGACAACGTCTAATTCAACAACATAGAATTCAACAAGCGATGACGATGGAAAATGTGGAGATCAACTAATTCAAAGGTTATCAAATATGGAATTACTTAGGGTAGTTATGCAAGTGTAGAGGTTAAGCTATGTAATTTGTTCAATCCACTAGATAAGTAAAGTCAAGTAAAGGTGGACCCCTGAAAGCTAATAAAAATATATATAAATGAATGAAAAACTCAAGTCAAAATGGACCTACCCGAAGCTAATAAAAATATAAAAATGAATGAAAAAGTCAAGTCAAATGAACCCGGATGAACTTAATAAAAATATACGTTATAACTTAAGTTAGGAATAAATATTAATCTCTATTATATATATATATATATATATATATATATATATATAATGTTGATAATGATTGTAAACGTCCATCATATGAATGACTACCTACCATACGGCAAATTGCAATTTAAGCTGTGCAATTAAAAAATGAATGCCATGGATATATAAAGCCTACTCACAAAATCAAAATTTAGAGGAAGGCCATGGGATGTCAGTTTTAGTTTGATTTTATGTTATCTACAATTTTTCCTGCTCATTCAAGTTACTACTTTGCTAAATAGATTTAGTTAAGATATGTTCCTTTGGTTGCAGTTTGTTTTGTCTATAAATTATGTGTTATTTGAGTGGTTTTTTTTAAACAAGCTTTGGGTTTTCTAAATAGATATATATATAGATAACTAGTATTGTTAGAGCAATAGATATGTACTCCATAGTGAGACCTTTTTTCTCTTTCTACCTCAGTGTCCATGTCGATATTCTTGGCATCCATTGCAGAGAGATTGGAATTCAATTAGAGGATGGGAAAGAAAAAACTATCGGTTAAAAGATATTTATAGTTACAACATTTAAATATGGTATGTTGATTTATTTGGAAGTTTTATGTTCACATTATAATGTTCATAAAGAGTTATGTCACATTGAAACATTGTCAGTAAAATATTGACTTTCAATTTATGATGTCACATTTGGTGAGCCTAATGCACTAGAGAGACTCACCTTAAAGAAGATTCTATCCACTATTAGTGATGGAAGAACTCTAGTACTGTGCACCCGAAAAGCAATTCTGTTGTCTTGTAACTAGCATATTTATTCTTTCTATGTTGATCATCATGGTATGGCATTTGGATGGTATGAATTTTCTTTAGCATGCATGCATCACCCACAGAAATTTAAAATTTCTTGAAGCATGTCGTAAAGAGGGAACATACTCAAAGGGAATCCAAATTTTAAATGGAATAACCATTTTAAAATTTTCATGAAGCCTACTATAACAGGTTACATAGTATAATGACCCGACACCAATTTGCTAATAGATAACAAATTTCACTTTCTATGGGTCGTATTTTTGGTTTAGGACTTATTTCAAACACTTTGATTACCCCTCCCTTAAATGTTGATATCTCTCTTTGTTGTTTGTTTTGCTACATAATATGTTTTCATTTTGTTATTATGATTTGTTCATTGTCTGTAACTCATATCTCATGGGGTTTGCATTGGCATACAACATCATTGATATAAAATGAACATCTGATATAAACTTGAGAGAGTGATCAACCCACAATCTAAAATGATATACTACTAAATATAATCTCAGTACATGTGGGAACAACAAATATTTAAGCTAGTATGATAGAAGCAATGTAGAATCATAGTGAATCTAAATACACAATGATATATAACTTGAATAAAAGCTCACTGAAGATGAATATCATTGGGAAATGTTCCCAAAACTAGACCAAAATAGTTCATATATACATGGATAACTTAGACCTATTATCATCTGTAGTTGATAGTCTCTATTGAGAAAAAATACATTTCCTTTTGATGAAGCAAACAATACTATAGGTGTTTGTTGATACTCACAAACCTCCTTCAAATGTACAACACTCCCTAGAGTGACTATTTGGTTGAGTCACTATTTGGGTCCCTTGAGTCACTATTTGGTTGAGTGAATATGCTAGCAACCCGTGGGAACAAGGAAATGTGCCTAGCTTTGAAATCAACCTCCCCACTTAGCAATATGCAATAAAAAACAATAAAATACGATAGTATTTCATCCTAGTACCCCCACAAATGAAAATGACCTCCTCTAGAGATGATTGTTCCTTCCTTTCTACAGTAAATGGAAATCCCCACATTGAATTTCAGGAAATTGAAGTGAATCAATTTCCTCTTTAGTAGTGAGCAATGAAGATGGAAAATAAAAGTGTTCTATAAATCTTAGTTAATTCCCACCACTAGTGCACCCTCTCAAGTAGATAGTAAAGTCAGCCCCAAACTCCATGAGACTATAACCACTAATACATCTCTAGACCCATGGAAACAAAATGCAATGAAAAAATCCAAGAGATATTTCTCGTCAATATTGATTAGGGTGGATGGTTTAACCTCTGAAATCAATATTTACTCCTAGGGTTTCCGTCCCAAGAGAAAGAGGCCACAAGAGCTCTCCAAAATCACCTTTTGAAAAATAATTCATGAATACGTGAGAATGAGCTCTCATCTCTAATTTATAGGCCCTCGTTTCTTTTCTCCCATTCTCTTAAATTATTCAAGTGAATTTCTAAATTTATGCTAATTACTTGGTTTATCTCGAATTATTTAACCCATAATTCATTGATGACCCATAACCCATTTATCCATAAGATCCAAAGGAATCACTAATAAATCACTAATAGAGACAAGGACATTAGGATATTTCTCATAAGTAAAGACATCAGAGCCCGTAGTTCCATATATGTATCGAAAGCTAGTTTCCCTCATTTATCGAGAAGCAGGAGCCATTGATTCAATTGACCGGGTTCCAATACTAGGGGTAGAGGACACAGAGGCGCGAACAGTTATGAGTAATGATTATTTTATTGGAGCAACCCGATGAAGACCATCATCTTGCTTTACATGATAACGAGGCCACCAAAAACTGTTCTAAAGCCCAGTATGACCACTAGGTTAACTCTCACTCATTTAGTGAAGGTGACCACATTCTTGCTTATGATTAGGCCCACCACAAGTTAGGTAAGAGAAAGTTTGAATTTATGTGGAAGTTATGTTAGGATTATTAATCCTTCCTTGTCCAAATTTTGTCATATGTCTAAATCGGGACTCATGTCTAAATCGGGAGTCCATCCATTCTATTTATAGTCATTAGCACCCAATAAATTTGAATCTATGTGGAAGGTATGTTAGGATTATTAACCTTTCCTTGTCCAAATTTGGTCATATGTCTAAATCAGGAGTCATGTCTAAATCGGGAATCCATCCAATCTATTTATAGTCATTAGCACCATTGGGTCCACTTGGCCTAATTGGGGCACATGTTTCAATTACTAAAGTGTGGGGAACACTAATTGAGGCTTACTGCCACTAATTGCACTTAATTGCATCAGTTTAGGAGCCTCCTAGACCAATCCCTACAATTTAGGAGCCACTGGGAGTGCTGAAACCAACCAAGGTCAGTTCAGTTCAGTTAATGACTAGTCAAGCTAAGTTAGGAGTTAGTTACATTCAGTTATAGTCCTCTACATTCAGTTAGCGCTTGGTTTACTTGACTGCACTCATGAGGGGTGCATTTCTCACCTAACACAGTCAGTTAGACTTAGTCAACACTGAATGTAACACTTGATTTGTGTTTTAGAGCTCCGATGAACTTCGGTTATGGTTTAGACAAGGTCAGTTAACTACTGAGTCCTTCGATAGTGATTTAGACAAGGTCTTAGTTACCTATAGTCAAGTAGAGTCTATCAATTCGAATTTCCTCATGTAGATTCGAATTTCATGTGGCTATTAAATCCATTGTACTTCATTGTAATTAATATCCGATTTCTCTTTTATTAATGAAAGAATTCACAGCTGCAAGCCATTTTTGCACTGTTTCATTCTTCAATTCCTGAGTAAATTGTGTGATCTATTTTGTGAGTTGTGTGTTTGTCCACAGATCTTTGTGCTCAATATAATATGGTATCAGAGCCTCGGTGGACAAGACACCTCTCCTCCTCAGATCTCTAGCTGGATCATTTTTTTTGAGCAAATTGCTCCTTCCAGTACTACACCAGAAGCAGAGAATTTACCACTTAATATCCCAAGTTAGGAAATTTGATCAAGCTTGCTTGATCAACTATGCTGGGTGTGAAGGAAATTTCAAAAGTGCAGACTGTCGACCTTACTTTGTATGTTTGATTTTGTGACAGGTTATCAGCTTCCTATCACTGCATTCGCTACAGCAGCTTAGTCCTTCTTACTACATTCAAAATGGCTCATCCAGTGGAGCCTCTCACTCACTTCAACTATCACTAGTGGAAGGAAAACATGGTGGCAATGCTCCGCACCCAGCAGCCCTTCACACTCATAGAAGAAACAGAGGAAGAGCCATATTTAGATAAAGACAAAGCTAAGTACATCAATAGGCTTGATGAAGCCCATGGACACTTACTCTCCTCAGTCTCTAGAGATATTTGGTTCCACATCCAAGAATTGAAGACTCCCAAGGAGGTTTGGGAAAATCTTGCCTCCTTATTTGATAATCAGGATGAGATGAGGATCCATCAGTTAGAAAATGATCTCATTACTCTCAATCCATCCAATTTCGAATCTCTGAATGAATTCTTCACAAAGTTCAAGAACCTGATATATCAGTTGAAGCAATGCAAAGTGAAGAAGGATGAAGATCAGCTTATCCTTTCCATTCTCACAAAGCTCAATGCAGACTACTCAGTCTTTGTATCCACCTTCCAAACAGTAAGGCTCACTACTACAAATTGGAAGATGCCCACTCTTAATGCCTTCATCCAATCTCTTATTTCTGAGAATGATAAATTGGTCTAAATGGGGATCATTCGATCTCCCAAAGATCTAGCTCTAGTTGAAAGAGGATATAAGGTAGCGAATGACAAAGGGAAGCAAATGGATGAGTCCCCTGTGAAGAAAGAACAGTCAAAATAACCTTCAGGTTCAAAGAGAAGAAAGAAGAATGGAAAAGGAAAGGTCCTCTACTCTTAGTGTGGAAGGGGATTTCATTCAAAAAGCTCCTGTATGAGAAGACAACTTGATGAAATGGCTCTTCTTTTGAAGAAGCATAACATTTCCCTACCTTCTAGCACAAGGAAGGATGACTCTGAAGAAGAAGAAGAAGAAGAAGAAGAATACCAAAGGAACGACCATGCACTGAAGGTTTGCTGCACATCAGCACATGTCTTCCTCATTGATTCTGGAGCTTCCAACCATATGGATGCATCCAGAGAATCATTCTCTTCTTTTCAGTCCTTTGATGGTCCTAGTATTTAGATGGGAAATAACCGTAAAGTCAAAACAAAGGGGAAGGGATTTGTCAAACTTGAACATGGAAGGTTCAAAGATGTGCTATGTGCTCCCTCCCTAGCTTCAAACTTGTTATCTGTATATCAGATGACCCATACTAGATCTCCAAAGCGAGTGATCCTTGGTCTTGACTTATTGGAGATCACATATATCTCTACCAGGAGAATCATAGCAAAGGGCACCGCAAATCATGCTTCAAAAGAATATGAGTTCTCACATTTCATGCCTCCTTCAGAACCAGTGCACTCTCAACAACCACTTGCAAGGGTAGGTAAAATCATTGCATCTAATTCTTTTAAAATTTCTACTAGTATTGCAGATCCATCTTTATCTATTTATGAGATTGAGATTTAGGGTTACTCAGATCTAGATTCAGTCCCTACTTACAAATTGGAAGCTAGGAAGATGACTTGAAAATCACCTGACACTCAGAAAGGAAAGACCCTTGCGCTATGCCATGCAATATTACCTCCTTCAGAGAGATGCAATAGAATCCTTGTAAGATGCTATATGGCAAGGGATCAGTCTCACTACATTCAGAAGAATGGATATGATCATACACCTCTTCATTCAGCAAGAGACAAAGGTTAAATTCCTCCATCCTTCCATCATCATTTTTGGAGAAGAAGGAGAAGTCTACATGCCAAGACCCAGAATACCTATGCACAGCACACCATGCATGCTACTTTGCTACCTCACAGAGATGAAGATTGCGGCAACATATTTTCAAGTTTTTCAAACTTGAGACTTGATTCTACCTGCTTAGATAGAGGAGGGGCTTTTTTCCCATGTGGTTTTTTCCCCAGCTCCTTGTATTAAGCAATTACTTTATTTTACTTGATGTAACGGGTGACCTATGGTCTTAGTTACCAGGGCCCACAGTTTGTCCAAGTTAGCATTCAGGGGGGGTTTTAGGATTATTAATCCTCCCTTGTCAAAATTTGGTCATATGTCTAAATCAGGAGTCCATCCAGTCTATTTATAGTCATTAGCAGCATTGGGTCCACTTGGCCTAATTGGGGCACATGTTTCAGTTACTAAAGTGTGGGGAACACTAATTGAGGCTTACTGCCACTGATTACACTTAATTGCATTAGTTTAGGAGCCTCCTAGACCAACCCCTACAATTTAGGAGCCACTAGGATCCGAAACCAACCAAGGTTGGTTAAGTTCAGTTAATGAGTAGTCAAGCTAAGTTAGGAGTCAGTTACACTCAATTCTAGTCCTCTACATTCAATTAGCACTGGGTTTACTTGACTGCACTCATGAGGGGTGCATTTCTCACCCACCACAGTCAGTTAGCCTTAGTCAACACTGAATGTAACACTTGAGTTGTGTTTTAGAGCTCCAATGAACTCCGGTTATGGTTTAGACAAGGTCAATTAACTACTGAGTCCTCCGATAGTGATTTAGACAAGGTCTTAGTTACCTACAGTCAAGTAGAGTCTATCAATTCGAATTTCCTCATGTGGATTCAAATTTCATGTGGCTATTAAAGACATTGTACTTCATTGTAATTATTATTTGATTACTTTTTTATTAATGAAATCATTCACAGCTGCAAGTCATTTTTGCACTGTTTCATTCTTCAATTGCTGAGTAAATTGTGTGATCTATTTTGTGAGTTGTGTGTTCGTCCACATATCTATGTGCTCAATTTAATAAGGTACCTTTAATAATAAAATGACGTTTAGGTAAAGGGGCATATCAACTTGGGTTTGTTGTTGGGTTACTTTATTTCAAGTTACAATTATTACCTATATTATGTATATTACATAGAACAGAACAAGGTAGTAGTAGTTACGATCTTATGAATGGTTAAAGTACCACTCTTATTGTATTGAATGCATAGACGTATATAGGTTATAATGCTAAAGAAGGAGGTCTTCAAGATGATATCTTCTTTATACTCGTATTCATTCTAGTAGTGAATCTTCTACCATGTGTACCAACACATCCTCTGACGAACCACCACAAACATTTCCAACTATGAACAACTAGCATGGCATAGTTGGTCATCTAAATTCTTGCTCGCTTGATTGGAAAAGGTGCGTATCATTAATGCAACCTAAACCAAATTACAATCCTTGCTAGATCACCTTATTAAATCGGAATCATCATTTTATGGAGTGACTCTTTTCTTTTTGAGACTTTCACTGGTTGGTTTATATGGGGAGGATCTAAAAGCACAGGGTTCTCTGGTTAGAGATAACATAATCCTAGGGGGATATTTTCACTTTGAATAGTTACCTAAAGGGAATTTTGGAGTAAAGTGGCATTACCCTCCCCTGCGAGGATACTGTATACAGTCTAGTAGTTGTATGACAGGATGCTAAGCTCGGTCGAACACCAAATTGAAAATTTTGAGAACCTTTATAAATGTCTGGACCTCGAATTTTGTCACAAATAAACATATTCCATAGGCTCAGACACATCGACATTTTTGAGACACTTCTAACAGTTGGCGAATCAGGAAGAAAATAGTTTGAGAATTGCTAAATCACTTTAAAATCTAGCTCGCTGTATGCATTCTATAGGCAGACAGGGAGCCAGGTTTCTTTTCCAAGACTTCTTATTTGAGATTTATTCTTCATATTACTCTTTAAATCACATTTTAACCCATTTTTTAACTTGCGGAGTGATTAATTTTCTTTTATGACATTTCTGGAAATCAATTTCTCATCATCCCAACCTTTAGAGCTTTCTTTCCCAATTCCAATGAGCTATTTCACTAAAGTGTTCCCTAAATTAACATGATTCAAATAACACCCTTAGTGCAATGAATTAAATTATTCACTAGGATCCCTCTTTTCATGTATTATTCTCCTTGACATCCTCTACTACTGAACCCCACTCACATTTTGGGATTAGTCAAGGACTCTCATAACCTGACTACCAACCATATATTACTGTGGTAATTGTCTTGACTACCAACTGATATTAGTGTGGTAATTGTCTCTCACATATTTTAGGTACATCTAGGCCATGGTTTGGACCATCTTTTGTTGAACAAACAACATGGTCATGTGGTTCATCAACTCCTCCTTCAAGTCACTGCTCTAATATTTATAACATGTTCTAATGTTTGGTGCAAATAGGGAAAGTTTATTTTCATGAAAATGTTGGTACAACATGTTATTTCCTACGATGCAATTAAAAAATTAAGATTAGATAGATTAAATGAATATACAAATATTATTAATTGTATAAAAATCAATGTATTTTAATGGAGTGGATGTAATTACCATGGAGTTTTCAGCCCTTTACCAGAACCAAATCATGATCCATGTGTAATTCAACAGGTAACTAACTGGTGCTCTTTACTACCATGCCCAACATCATGGAACTTCTTTACCTTGTGATGAGTGAGGAACAATAGTACTAGAACTGGTCTTAATCCTATGTATAATAAGGAGTAACTAACCGGTGCTCTTTGCTACCATTCCCAACGTCATGGAACTTCTTTACCTTGTGATAAGTGAGGCACTGTAGTACTAGAACCGGTCTTAATCCTAAGTATAATAAAGGGTGTGGTTTTTTCCCCACCAACACTAGGTGTAGAATCACGGGAAGACCTAGCAATATAAGGATCTAAAACACACATATCATGTGCATCATGAGTGGGGGTTGAAACCATAGCTTCTTTTATGCTACTCTCAACACTAGGTTCTCCTTGTCTCATTAATTCCTAAGAAAACATCTTTCATCAAGTTAATCCCTTGGATTCCTTAAAACAAATGTCACATTCTTTAAAGGAGTTGATGGAATAAAATTTTAAAAAACCTATATTGTACTTATCAATGCTTTCCATCAAGAATTTGGTTCTCCTTACATTTCCAGGAGTATCTTCTCCATACACCAATCCAACTAGTTCATCTACTATTCTTTTAATATATTTTTAAGAGCTACTAAAGGGTCATCATCTCTTGATATATCCATGCCAACCTCATCGGTACAAGGCATTGACATGGGATCCTACAAAAAATCATATCATAAAAGTATGATAATCAATGTAACAAGGATCTCTACATTGGGATAAAACAAAACAATATTTCCAATATAACAACAACTATATATAACCCTACTAGATCATCGATGCCTTTCCCTTTTCGTTGATCATCCTATAACAAAAATCATGATTTGGTAAGCATATATACAAAGAAGATTTATTAACAACATAAAGTATATGTAATGAAAAATAATAAACAAACAGTATACATGTTTTTTATTAAATCATGGGCATGATTGTTAACACATACTTACTTTATTCCTAGACCCTGTTCAAATGATAAGTGAGCAACAAATCCTTTCCCATGAGCATTGATTTTAGTGCATTGACCATAACTTTGTTATCCTCACCCTCAACAAAAACACAAATGGGTAGTTTGTTTGTGCTTCTAGGATGAGTATTGTTTATAAACTCAACAACATTTCTGTAGGATTTCGGTCACCCATCAACATATATGGAAGATTCTTTCCATAGGATTTGGGTCGCCCATCAATATATATGGAAGATCCTTTATGTTGATTTTTTTCTTTCCTTTCTTTATAATTTGGACAAATTTCCTACATGCACATACTCTTTAGATATCTCATTAGCTTACTCAAATGCATGTAATCATACTTTGGTCCAACATATTCCATAAGTTCCACTTCACTATTAGATAGAACATTCACACCGTCCATTGTAAATAACCCCAAACCATGTAAAGTAAATGGAGAAATTTGATATGTTCTTCCATTAATAGTGAAATCGATGCTTAGTTTAGGAAGAAGGTTTGTTTCTCAATTCTTTAAATAATTCCTATACATTAATGGAACTTACTTGTCTTCAACATACTCATTGTCATAAGAACATGAACCTCCTTAGCAGGGAAACCATCCATACATTTTCTAATTTTTCTTCTGACATTAATACCTCTAGTTGATATTGATGTACTACTTGATGCTTTCCATTCTTCAATTTGTTCAGGACATCTATTTCTATTTGAGGCTAGACCAAACATATATCTATTTGATTGTGCCTATAATTAATGTTAAACAATGATGGTCATGTTCCAATCTTACAATGTAGATAGCAAAAGTAGCAATTAAACTATCATATATCACTAGGAACAATCCTTGTGCAACATGTTGGTTGTGACCTTAAATTAGATTATTTATATCATTATTATTATGAATATTATCACAAAATGTAAATCCCCAAAACAAAGTACCAAATTCTTAGGTTTGAAGTTGAAATGGTTCAAAATGAATGCCCAACAAACATCTATTTTATAATACTTAATGTATGGTATTGGTTTTACATGTGGATTCCTTGTAAATATCTCTTCTCATAACAATAAGAGAAAATAAGTGGGAAATCACATCTCTTCCTTTTTGCAATTGCATATGTCCCAAATTTCTAAGCTAGTTATGGGAACCATGTCCAAAATGTTTATTGTGAAAACCATTTGGATTCATTATAGAGCTAACCTCGATGCCACAAGATAGGAATAGTGTTTCTACAACTTAGTGTAACAAGCATGCATATCCAACAAGTTATAAGTTTCAGAGCTATTCTCTTCCTTATTTTCTTTGAAGGATCTCTGAATTTCTTATATGTTTCAGATCTATTTCCCTTCTGGTTTTCTCCAAGAATGCATGTCGAAAAAGTGTAGGAAAGGGATATGACACCTAAAAATCAAACTTAGAAAGAATGTAGGGTGTACTTCCCTTAAAAGGGTCAATTAAGCATTCTCTATGCCAGGTTATTACTTGCGGATTTCCCATATTGATAGGACACCTGTTGGGCAATAGGGCAGACCCAGGTTTTATACCTTTTGCTTCACACCAACAAAAGACCCATAGTGTTGGCCCTTTCGGCAACAACCTACACGCAGGCTGCAGTCTCACCTGAAACAGCTATGGCGTGCCGCTGAATCAGGTTTCTGCAAGCAGAAGAGGGATATTACTGTACCTTTAGTCTTTAATAATCTCTAACCAATTAACTCAGAGCTTTGACATTCACATATATATAACTTCACATATAGATAAACACACAGTGACTTGCTTAACCCTTTACTGGGAATTCACAGCGAAGCTAATTATTAGCAGTGATCTTATTTATCAGATATATACAGTTATTAATGCATAAAAGACAAACAGAAATAGAAACAGCACAAAGAACCACAACACCAGATATAACGTGGTTCACCCCCAGTGTAGGGGTTACGTCCACAGAACTGTGTTGTATTCAACTTGCTACAAAAATCACAGTTTTGATCTACGCACTCAGCTGCAGATCCCGTTAAGTCCTTAAAAGCCACACACCCAGCAGCAGGCCTCTGCGCACATAGCTGCAGATCTTCTAATCACTTACAAAACCCTCTGCGCACACAGCTGGGACTTAACCTTCTTCTTACAAAATAGCCTCCGCTTTGCCTTGATTCTTCTTACATCAAAAAAACCTAACCTGACTTATGTACAAGAGTGCCTATTTATACAGTGCACTATTTAAAAAACATGGATTCAAACCATGGGCACCCTGAACCCTAAACCCTGGACTTAAACCATGGGTTAGTTACAAAAAGGGGTTTTAACTTAACCCTGACACCCCTAAGACTATATTGAGTTGCAACTCTGCTTACAAAACTTCCAAAAAACCCATGGAGTTACCAAAACCAAAGACCCTTAAGGTACGCACCCCAACAACACCATTTTTCTCGATAGCTCACGTTTCACTCTCTATATCAATTAGTGAAACTCTATGAAAATGATAATAAATATATTGATTTGGAACTTAGTGCATGTACTATTAATAAATAATAGTATGACGTTTAACTTGGACTTGATATATATGTTGAACTTGTATGTATGAACAACACAAAGCAACTCTCTCTCTCTCTATACATGAACATGGAATCTAGTTGTTGAACTTGTCCATTTGGTATGGGAGAGAATGAAAAAAAATTCTCATTGAATGGAAAACGATGGTTTGAAGTTTGCAATGTTATCTACAAGATGGACAACTTGCACTAGCCTCATACAATTTCAAATTTTGGACATTGATAACATCATGGATGTCTGGTTGAGAGGGAAAGTACAAATGGTATCCATTTCCATTTAAATTATTCATGCATACTGTGCTGAAAATGATATAACATCATGGATTGTTTGGAGTATTTTTGGATAATATGTGAAATCTTGGTAACGAAAGATAATGCTGCTAATGATTCCCTTATAATGCTAAATATGGGGGCTTAGCCTCATTGCGATAAGATGAGGAAATTGAAAATAAAAAAAAATCAGCATTAGTTGAATTGGTGCGCTTAGTGGGAATATGCTACAAATGGACTGGGAAAAGGATTAGGTGTAACTCCAATATTTCTACTTTTGGGTCTCCAATTTTTACCTACAGTTATAGGTTGTTCATTAAACATTCCTAGGGGGGTTATTATTGTTTCTTATTATGCTTTGAATTTTGTGCTATACCATTTCATTTATATGATGAAAAATTTAATAAAGACTTGATTTTATTTTGTATTCATGTATACTAATTCTATGAAGTCTTTTTCATCATGATTCTTGTCACCAATGTTATGAGGATTGTGAGTCAAACTCACCAAATCATGATCTTAACTTGCAATGCTTAAGAATATTTTTTTATGAACGATTTGATTCAAACTTGAGTTTTACTAAGTTTGACTCCGTCAATGTGAGTTTGATGTTCAACACAAGTTTGACTTCATCAATGCAAGTTTGATATTCAACATGAGTTTGACTCATGGTTAACCCTAACTATGATCAATCACTATTCAAAATCACATGGATATTAAAGAACGATTTTTTTAGTAGTAAGCAATTTTAACACGGTCACAACTTTAATGTGGTATATTGTTTAAAAAGGGCATTGGTATTTTCCTCTCATGTACACTTAGTTACTATCTAGATCACAACTTATCATACAATATAATCTTAGCTTTTATTGTTCACAAATTCTCTCCATTAACCACGCATACGGGAAATTATATGATATTTCTTAATATAAATCTAGAAAGTATAAATATTATAACACAAGCTTAAATAGGAATGGGGTGAAATATTTACAAAGTGCAAAACATGATATTATGATCTTGGTTATTGACCCTAGAACTCACCCACACTTTATTAAGAAAAGGAGGTGTATTTCTGGGCAATTATGGAGAATTGGATGGATAAATGGTTTATGGTTTTTTGAAAATACTCCCAACAATAATAAGACATTTACTTGACGACACTTATAGAGAATTGGATGGATAAATGGTTTATGCCTTTTCATTGTATTTTGTTTTAAAATTATGGGTCATATTTGTTTTATGTCCTCAATCCCCTTAGAAATACCATAGAGAGAAGATTCATACCTTAATTTTTAGATTTAAACATCCTTCACCTATTGTTAAAGGTTACTATTTTATATATGCTTATTTGTTGTTACAAGAAATCCCAAATGAGCCAACCTAGGCCTTCTCTCACGTGGGACCAACCTTAAATTAGTTATCATTGCTTTTCATTTATCTTACCTCACTTCTTGAGATTTGTTTCCTTAGTAAGGAAATGAGTTACAAGAGGGCATCACTTTTGTTATAGCTGATCCCTTTGAGGGAGTCATCACCTTCTGTTATAGGCAGGTTCAGAGATGGAGAGAGTGGTAGCAATGAAGGGCGAGGTTGGGGCAATAAGGAGGTTCTTAAGTAGGATTGAGTGTCATGGCTACAATAACTAGCCATCATTTTAGATTATTGTCGAAGATGACAACATTTACCACTTGATATATAGATATTCAAGTTAGTTGGCATAAGGAGAGGGGTGATTTTCATCAAAGTTGGCTCTAATCTTATTTACAATATTTCCATTACACTAACTTGTTGAATACTCGCTTCCATAGTCAAATTCATTACCATAGAAATATGATTCATTGACCAAGGTTAATTCCTTTGGTACAAGATTTACATACCCAAAAGTCTCTATCCTCTACTGAAGGTATTAAATGGACTCAAGTGGTTACGAAAGGAAAATGCATCATGTCTTCAAGACTTCATCTAAGGCTATGGATAGTTCTAGCTTAGAATCCTCCTACACGACGATTTCAACCATTGGAAAGACACACATGGAACTTAAGTTCAACCTTGAGTCATTTATGGTTTGATGATACAAATTTTCATACACTGTATTAATAAATCCAAAGTGGGGAAACCACTCTTATCTCACAAAAATTTGGATCTTGTGTAAGTGATCAAGGAACTAAACCATTTAATAAGAAAGTCTCAATCTCAATGGGAATCTACATATTGTTGACCCTAGTTTTTTCATCATTTTTGGCAGTGAAATTACGCGTTTGAACATATGTTTCATCATCCTTTTGCATATTTTCTGTCATGTAGCTCACTATTCACCCCCAAGTATGAATGAATTTAAGATTTATGTAAAATCTCTTTATTATTATCATTTCACGATTTTATAGATTAAAATTGACATTATTTGGAGCGCATTTTGATATATTAATTTATGTATGCATTTTTTTATTATAGACCATAGTCTTTAGCATGCCAACAAACAGACACGCATTCTGCTAGATATGCGCATAGCATGTCCAGCTCACCATTCAGTCCGTCGAGCCAACTGCGTGCCGTTGATGATAGATTCCTGGGCGTTAAAGCTTGAAATGATGTGCAAAATTCCTGTTGTCCACATATATGGGTGATAGTGTGTTCATCATTCTAGAACACTTGCCAGTGTCCTCCTCTACTTGACACCGTGATACCAATCCACTCCATGAAGAATCATCATGCCACATCACGCTCTGTCAAGAACTAACGTACGATGAAGGAGGGAAAAGTGTATGTTTTGGCTCTTGATTAGTTAGTGTCATCAAGGTTGAATAAATTTAAAGAGTGGTCGACCACTAAAGGGTCGACCTGGTCATCTCTGTAAACAATATATATATCAGCCTCTACACAAGTGCTTAGCTAGTTTTTTTTGGCATGTAATCGATCTTAAAAACTATGTAATACTGTTTCAAAGTTTAATAAAAAGTATATCTTTGTCGTGTTCATGATCGTGTTCGTGTAAGTGTTTCAGAAGCTTCACCTCTGATTGTTGAGAGGGCCCCTCGTCAACTAGTGGCTTTTCATTCTTGTGTATTTTCGTTAACTCTTTCTTTACAATTAGTGTAATTTATTTATAATTCTTTGGTGTGATTAAACTTTCTACAATATGTTCATGTTATCATTTCCTGTAGGGTAGATTATATTTCAATGCAGTGGTTTTATTTCATAGATTAAAATACCGGTCGTGCACTTAGTTTTCTTTCAATTTCCTTTTCAAGTCTTTTCAGCTTACTGTTCAATCTCATATTAACAAATACATAGGGCATATTGTTTTGATATCTTAGAATCAGGTTACATTAGGTTCAGTTTCGTTTCCTTTTGTTTTGTTTTAAATTTATTTGAGTTATATTTCAGTTTGTTAAATGATGCATTAGATAATAATCTCCCATATAATTGTGATTTAGTTTAAGCTATTTTGTTGTTGAATTTGGTTGGTAAGTAGGTTTATTTACTGTTCCTTATGCATTGCATATTCACATGCATAAAATCAGCTGAGAAGTAGATCATTTAGGTTATTAATTTATATTGTTTTCTTTATACAGACTGTCACTCAGAAAGTCTTTTCAACCTGTCATTCAGACTGTCCTTCCAATCTGTTTTCCAGTTCATCATTCAGCTGATAGTATTCTTAATTCATTATAAGATTATTTAAAGCTCTGTTTCTTTAGCCTGAGGATTATGTTTTGACTATGGTAGTTATATAATACTTGTGTTTATCATTATGTCCTTAGGTTAGATTGTTTAAAGTGTGACTAAGTTTCATTCCCCTCTTTATCTCTCATATGTTTTGAGTTGTGTTTTGTGATTTTGTTTCTTTTGTTTTTAATTTCTCTGTCCAATGTTGTTGTAATGTTTTATAATTCTATCTTTGGTTTGGTTTTATTTATTGTTTTTTACATGGATTTTTAGGGTTAGGTGTCTTAATTTCTAATGTATTGGTACCTTGCGAATTGATCATAGTAATAGGACCTATTTCTTTCACTGTGTGATTACTAAAGAGACTTGTAGAATAGAATCTTAAATTATCTTTATTAAGTTTTCTACTTGCTTCATAATTAAATCTTCTTTATTAAGTTTTCTACTTGTTTCTTTCAAAAATACTTTGATACTTATTTATAAGCTAGAGTTTCCTTCTATTTGAATTGGTTATTTATGAAAGTAATATTAAAAAAGAATCTTGTCTCTTGTATAGTTAGTTTCTAAAATTGTTTATAAAGCTTTCTAATTCTTGTATAGTTAGTTTTTGAAATTGTTTATAAAGCTTTATAATTCTTAGATTAAGAAGTAGGATAATTGATTACTGGAAAATTTACTTTCTTTAGTATTGTTTATATGCTTTCTTTTTAGTATTTGTCTATAGATTAGAGTAGTATAGATTGATACTTATTTGGTCTAGTATTTTGTTCCAGTCTAATTATCTTAGTAAGTTGAATTTACAAGAGTTTGAATAGGTTTTTCATTTTGAAAGATATTCCAATCTTGTCTTTGTTAAAATATTTCCACGACACCATAGGAACCCCACTACATTCACTTATACTTTGTGTCAACTCTATGTTTACCAACCCTGGTCGATAATTAAATATCAGGTGAATTAATCAAGATGGTATTTTACCCAACACATGTCAATCCAAATTTCATTCTAAATCTTATTGCGAATCATAATCTCAATCAGAATTTTAGTCTCAATGGGAATCTCATTCTCAATCTACATTCAAGATCAAAGGGAACCAACATCACCTAAACTACCAAATCCAAGCATGTTTTCAACAACAATATCAAATTTGTGCATGGTTTCAAGATCAATATCAAATTTGAGCATGGTTTCAAGCTTAGTCTCAAAGCTGAGCATGGTTTTAGTTGATAAAATATGAGGACCATCCCATAAAATAAATATTCAATACACTCACAGTTAAGGATATTTTAAAGAGTAAACCCTTGTGCTCCAAATTTTAGGCACAACGAAATGAACTGAAACTGTGGTTTCTCCATAAACGAAGCAAAACAATAGGGCAAATAGGGCATAAATTCCAACGAAATTATTGAATGAAGAAACATTTGCTTCAATGAGAAATGATTTAGGTCTCAATAACCACATATTTTGGAGGCATTGGATCCTCTTACTATTTCTCTCCTTGGCCTCCCTCTCCCCTACATGACCATATTCCAACTCCTCCATATCCTAACCCATTTGACCCCCACACCCATCTTTAGCCTATGCCTTTCTCCCAAAGACTCAAAAATAATTAAAAAGGGATTAAAAAGCCCCAAAAGAGCCAAAATAGTCCACTAAGGAGCCAAAAGACCCACAAAGGGGCTAAAAGGCCCAAAAAGAGGCTTAAATCCCCAAAAGGAGCTACGAAATAAGGAAAAAGGTCTTAAAACCCTAGGTAGGGCCCAAAACCCTGATCAGGGGCTAAAATCCCTAAGTGGAGAAAAAAGCTATAAAGGGAGGGGTGGGGGTCACCATCAAACACACTCCCATTTCACCCTGTCATTATAATGCCCACATGAGTACCTTGAGAGCCCTTTCACTCTCAAGCTATTCATCCCCCATAGCTCCATTCCTCCATTTGCTCATTCCCATTCCCTTAGTGTGTTGAGCCATAACTCCACCCATTCCTAGCCTGTGGAGAGGCAGCTTCAGAGTTAGGGCATGGTGGCCCTCCTTCAACCTAGATGGCTAGGTATACTTTTTTGTGTTTCTCTTTTGATATTTTACAATCCATATATGCTTATTCTTAGTTTTTCTCTAATGGCTTGTTGCAAGGTTTCTTATGTTCATCTCTAATAGTGTGTTGCAGGGTTTTATTTTTCTTTCTTCACAAAGACTCTACTCTTTTGTCCTATAGATGAAAGGGTAGGTGCTTCTGCATGTAGCCAGGGTTTTTCTTTGGCTGCAATTTGGCTATTATGTGGGTTTCTATGCTTAGTATCCATGGGTCCAATTCCTTTCTCCCACTAATTGCTCCCTAGGCTTCCAACTCAGTCTCATATCCTCTCTCCGACCGAGTTTATTTTCTCATATCTCATGCAATGCAATAGAGAAACTAAACTGAATTCGACAGGAACAAGAGACTCAAGATAAAAATAAAGTTATTCTTTGGAGAGAGTGGTTGAAATGTAAGTTTTATTTGTTTGTTATTTTTTATGTATTAATTTTTATGGTGTGTGTGTAATAATTTAAAAATAAAATATAACAAAAAAATTTAAACCAATAATTTAATGATGATGCCAGTGATAAAGATGCTTATGACATCTGTGCCAATGATGATGATTATCATCACCATCACCACCATATTAAACATCATCCTCATCATCATCATCCTCATCATCAACATCGTCATCATTAAGAACATCACTATCATCATAAGAATCATCATCATCATTATCGTTGTCAGTAATCATCATCACCATCGTCATAAAAAACACCATCATGATCATGATCTTCATCATCATAATCAAGATGATGATGAAATCAGTGTCAATCATGATGTCAATGGGTATGGCAATGACCATTAGAGGAAATTTGGGGTCTAAAATGGGCCTTATAAGAAAACGTGCCAAAATAAGTTTTTGTGAGTTGGAATTCAAGAACCAATAGAATTTCAATAAAATAAGTCAACCATAATGGTTGAATTGGCATATTTGTCATTAAAAAAAACTACCTTTTTTGTTCGTATTTTCGACATATCTCCCTATGTTTTTACTCAAATTTCGATCGGGAGAGCTCGTTGGATGCGTAATTTGATTCTGCATCCAACGAGTACCCACACTGCATACTTTTGACGGACCCCGCTACCCCAANAATGTCACTGACGATAATGATGATGTTTTTGATAACTAAATCATTGTTTTCATTGTAGTCATCATGACCATCATCGTTCTTAGCATCATGACCATCATCGTCGACCATCATCGTCGTCATATATATTATCACCATTATCATCATCATTACCGTCATCATAAACAACAACATCATCCTCATGATTAGGACCATCATCATCGTCGTCGTCACCACCTCCAATCATAATCGTCATCACTATAATAATCATTAGTGTCGATATCATCAACATCATTTTTGTCAGCAACATCACCATCGTCGTCATCATCATTGTTGCCACCGTCACCACTATTGATCATCGCAATCATCATAAACAAAATTGTTTTCATCTTCGTCATCATCATCCCCATCATAACCGTCGTCGTCATCATGTGTTCATAAATGGTATAAATGATCATAAATACTAAATAATTATGTATGTGTTAAAAAAATGATATAGATGTTCATGTGACATGCATCTGAAATGATGTTGAATTCCTCATTTTCATTGGAAATTCATTGTAACATATGCATATGTCGACTTAGTGTGTTAATTCACTCTTTTCCAATTTTATTATGGACTCAATGATTCCAATATCCACATTTATTGATGCAACCCAAGAAATTTAGGGGAATCCTATGCAGTTTAAGGGAAATCTAGGATGTACTGAAGATGGCGTGTCGAGACTCTTTATATCCATTTACATATCTAACATTTAAATATGTTGAACTCTTTATGGAAAATAGGCTATATCATTGGGTGTCTCCACGAGTAATACAACAATTATGAAGCAAACCTCTATAAATGGCATGGGATAGAAGTGCAAACTAGTAGGTTGCAATATAACATAGAAGCAAAATTTGCAATTTATTCCTTGAAATAATTTTGCACACTAGGTTACACCTACTAGCTCAATGAGATTGGATTGGGTAACAAAACCTATATGTTGAATGAAACCTAAACTTATATTGAGTTTCTGTAGTACCATCACCCTGAATCTACTCATGATTGGTAAATAAATAAGCTTTGTCTTGTATTATGCATGTATACCTTGATATCTATTTCAATTTGAATGCAAAGCCTTGTCTACAAAAAAATATCCATTTCCATTTGAGTGAAATAATATATACATGCATATAAATTTTATAAGGCTTACATCGATCACCTTACCAATTGAAAATTTTGAGAGAAAATAGAGATCTCCTTAAACCCTAATAATCTCAACAAAGCCTTGTCTACAAAAAAATATCCATTTCCATTTGAGTGAAATAATATATACATGCATATAAATTTTATAAGGGTTACATCAATCACCTTACCAATTGAAAATTCTGAGAGAAAATAGAGATCTCCTTAAACCCTAATAATCTCAACAGAGATAAGGGAACTAACCTAAGTGAAACCTTGAAGCCAATTCTCAAACTTCTTCATAATGTAAGACATAAATCAAGTTCGAAAAATCAACATGGGCCAACATAATTAGATCAATTAACTTCAGTCCATTCTGATTTTCTGATTTTTTTATTACATAAAATCACAATAATTCTCCCTTGAGCCTCTCTAGTCTTTTGACAATGATCCAATAGTTGGATTGAAACGTTAAGCATAAGAAATCAACTCAAATTAACGCAACATCCTTTTCTTTTCTTTTATTTACTATGTAAACAATGGTTTATAATAAGGCTTGCATCGTTCAAGAATAACACATTGGTGCCATGTCACATAAAGAATGATCCATAAGAACATAAATAAACATGCCTTAAGTTATATTGCATAATGCTAAACTATGTCTTTGACCAAAAAAAAATGTAATAGGAAGGTTACATTGATTATTTTTTGTTTCAAGAATGAACTATTCTATCTCATTTTTGTGTGTTATAGGATGTTGATAGTGGTGCACATTGGGTGGTTTTCTTCCTAAAATCAAGACAATTATATATCATGCTCCCCATATGAGAGTGGTAGTCTGTGGGGAAGTTTGTAGGATTATTTTAGTTTGTTAGAAACCAAATACATTTCAATATGAACTTATTGGGAACATCCTCAATAGGTGAGATTTTATTGAGGGGTGGAGAAAGATGTCGAGGAGGCACAAAGTATTTGCATAATCAAGCAACAATTTTAGGTGTTCAGACTAGGAATATGTCACAACTTTTGCATAATATGGTAGTTGAGATATCTATGGCTACATAATAGAATGTAAATTTTGTTGTAAGCCATTGAAAATAAAGAATAAGTGATGCACTAAGGCCTTACAATGGTGGTCATAATGCTAAAATCTATTTTAAGCCTTAAAAGACAAATTTATATTTGTAAAAGAGATATCTAATTAACACAACCTAACCTAACTAGGTTGAGATTTTAAGACCAACCCTTCATTAGAAAGTTTGAATAAGACATTGTTGGGTAGGCATAATTCATATTAGAAAATTACAAGGCATTAAGGAATGCATTTTCCATTCACTATGAGGTCTATCCAATATTAATCTCAACCCATAATGTAATCTCTTTTGAACACAACATCATCACAATTTATGGAAATATGAAATAGATCCACTTTATAAACAATATATGGACATGATATGGTAATATATTATAAGCATATATGGAATCATTTCACACATAAGTACCTAATGGTTAGCTTTAGCTCAAGTGCTCATGATCAAAACATGATATGTATCCCTTAATATAGGTGAAGCCACATGCTTTCTTCTGTTAAATTCCTTTGGAGTGAGGTGCTTGAAACTTAAGAACCACCCTCTTTAAACTAGCTACCATCCTCAAAATGAAGCAAAGTTCATAGAATTTGCTTAGGGAGTTATTTTACAATGAAAAATACATCATATCCAAAATGGGTTGCAATTTGCACCTACAACTTCATGGTGAATATTAATTATAGTAAATGCATTGGTTTCTTTTGCAGGCCCCTACCCCAAAAAATTGATATAATTTTGAAGGTAAACACAAAGGAAATATATCATTCCTTATTTTTGTCCATACCATATTAACCCTGACACAATGATCATACAATAATCAACATGGATCATTCAAATTAGAAACAGTCATAAGTCCAATAGGTCCTATATTTTTAAAACTCACACTAATACCACTTTTTAAAACTCACACTAATACCATGTGTAGCATTCTCTAAACTCACAATAATACCATGTGTAGCATTCTCTAAACTACATTAGCGAACTCAAATGGAGAGTGACGTTTGTTTACAATAACAACATAATATCGATTCTTCACAAGTAATTTCAATTCAATTCCAATCCATAATCATGAAAGAATCCACTTTACCAATTTCCAATACTTGGTTAACTCATTTCCAATAGGTCCTATCTTTTTAAAACTCACAATAATACCATGTGTAGCATTCTCTGAACTAAATCAGCACTCAAATGGAGGGTGACGTTTGTTTACAATAACAACATAATATTGATTCTTCACAAGTTATTTCAATTCAATTCCAATCCATAATCATGAAAGAATCAACTTAACCAATTTCCAATACTTGGTTAACTCATTTCCACAAGATACATTACCTAAGTAACTTCCTTGTGCTTGAAAAATTATCAAGGCCTTCCATGAAGGAAACAAGATTCACAAGTTCACCATTAGTCTATGGACAACCAACACTAAGTTCTTTAACTTACATGTAACTCATGCATAATTTTATGCTTATCACTATATTATCAAAAAAACATTATTTCAACTAGAAACAACTCAAGCAATTGTTGAACCAAACATTCCTTTGCTGAATTCTAGTCATTTTTATTTACCTATATCATTAGTTATTTAGGTTCAAGTTCGTTCCATTCCACATATTAGATAATAAATAAGGGCTTGCATGACAAAGTTGAAATCTGTAAATTTGAGCATATAGATCTGTAGACAAACACACAACTCACAAAGAAGATCTCACAATTTACTCAGCCATTGAAGAATGAAACAGTGCAAAAGGCTTGCAGCTGTGAATGCTTCCATTAATCAAAAAAGTAATCCAGATAATAATTACAATGATGTAAAATGGATTTAATAGCCGCAAGCAATTCGAATCCACATGAGGAAGTTCGAATTGATGACTCTACTTGACTGTAGGTAACCAAGACTTGTCTAAATCACAAATGGAGTTCTAAAACACAACCAATGGTTACATTTAGTATTAAATAATGGTTAATTGACTGTGGTAGGTGAGAAAAACGCCCCACATGTGTGCAATTAATTAAACCATTATTTAATTGAATGTAACTGACTCCTAACTTGGCTTGACTAGTCATCAACTGAATTTAAGGACCCAGTAGTCAACTGTCCTTGTCTAAATCATAACCGGAGTTCTAAAACACAACCAACTGTTACATTTAGTATTAAATAATGGTTAACTGACTGTGGTAGGTGAGAAAAATTCCCCACATGTGTGCAATTAATTAAACCATTATTTAACTGAATGTAGAGAGCTAGAACTGAATGTAACTGACTCCTAACTTGGCTTGTTAACCAATGGTGCTAATTTAACTGACCTTGGTTGGTTTCGGCACTCCCAGTTGCTTCCTAAATTGTAGGGATTGATCTAAGAGAATCCTAAACTTATGCAATCAAGTGCAATAAGTGGCAGTGAGCCTCAATTAGTGTTCCCCACACTTTTGTAACTGAAACATGTGCCCCAATTAGGTTAAGTTTAACCAATGGTGCTAATGACTATAAATAGACTGGATGGACTCCCGATTTAGACATGACTCTCGATTTAGACATATGACCAAATTTGGACAAGGGAGGATTAGTAATCCTAACAAAATCCTCCTCTAGAAATACATAAGTTTCAACCCATTAGAAAATATAATTTTTTATCTTGAATCGAAGCTACAATATTCCCTAGTATATTTAAGAAAAGAGATATTATCTTCCACATAAGGGTATACAACCAACCACCAAGGCTATTTCTTGTCCATTCAACAACATATCAATTTGTTTCCAAAGAAATGTTTTGAAAACATGTCTCCATTCATGTAGTTGTCAAGCCTAGAATCCACAACATAGTTATAACGAACACCTAATAACACATAGATATTCTTACAAAACCATTTAAGATGCTTAAGGAATAAATATAGAGTGCTTAAGGAATCAATTTAATTCTATACGATTGTATTGTTCACTATAGACATGGTAGTTGCCATAACATACTTATAACCAACACCTAATAACACATAGATATTCTTACACAACCATTTAACAAGCTTAAGGAATAAATTTAATTATATACGATTGTATTGTTCACTATATACATGGTAGTTGTAGTTTGTTCATGACATGTCGAAATATTAGGCATGGTCATCAATGGGTGATCACATTTGTGTGCACTAACACCCCTAAATCCTATTGTCTAGACTCTAACACCCTTAACCGATTCTAACACCCTCAACTAGCTTGAGGTCCCTATTACGTCCAAGAGAGCTAGCATCCTTAATTGAGTCTAACACCCTTAACTAGCTTGAGGTCCCTATTACCAAGAGAGCTAGCATTTTTTAAAATTTTACTTCCACAAGACATCACTTAAGTGATTTCCTAAGAACTGAGCTCTGCTATTGATGTTTAGTTAAAGGATATTTCTTGTCCATTCAAAAAAATATCAATTTCTTTCCAAAGAAATGATTTGAAAACGTGTCTTCATTCATGTATTTTTCAAGCCTAGAAGCCACAACATACTTATAACCAACACCTAATACATAGATATTCTTACACAACCATTTAACATGCTTAAGTATTAAAATTAATTCTATAGGATTGTATTGTTCACTATAGGATTGTATTGTTCACTATAGACATGGTAGTTGTAGTTTGTTCATGACATGTCCAAATGCGAGGCATGGTCATCAATGGGTGATCACATTTGTGTGCACTAACACCCCTAACTCCTATTTTCTAGAATATAACACCCTTAACTAGCTTGAGGTCCCTATTACCAAGAGAGCTAACATTTTTTTAAATTTTACTTCCACGAGAAATCACTTAAGTGATGTCCTAAAAACTGAGCTTTTCTATTGATGTAAGTGATGTTTAGTTAACATTGATGGCATAACATGCATTTTTGGTAGGGAGTCACTTATGAATATTATGTTCTTTGCTTTTTTGGTGTTTGCCTCTTAAATCACTAAGTTAAGTTTAAATGTATAATCTCTAAGAACTTGAAAAGTATGCTCTAAGACACATTGTTGAATAGTCTTGTTATTGTTGTTTATCTCGATATTATCCGCATACAAATTTATAAAAAAACAAAAAAGGAGAAAAACGAAAGATGGATATGGTAAAATACCTAAAGAGTTTTGGACATGGAAGTTAATGAGAGTTTCCCATGTGGTGTAATTGAGAACCCTAATGATCCATCCAAACTTATCCCCACTTTTTAAATAGTTGTGGACACAAAACATGATCACCATCAATGACGTGACAACACCCATTATCACAATCCTAGCTACCATCACAATACAAAGATAGATAAACTGGAAACCTGTGTAGGGACAAGGAAACAATATTATTACACTCCACTTGGATATGAAACCCTAGTTGTTGGAAATAAAAACATATACATGAAAGCAAGTAGGATTTATGGGGATACATTTGAACCATTGATTATCGATTTTAAATTATGAAAATTATCTATCTTTTTCAATATCCATTGATCAAATGTCCATGGATGAGCCATGTGAGTCAAAATTGAAGGACATACATTAAACTAAGGATGAGATATGTGATCCAAAATTGAAGGGCATACATTAAATTAAGGTCACTATATTAGAAAAAAAAATAACGCAAATCGAGAGAACCATTAATGGCATTAAATTCCACCTAAAGTGACCTTAATTCCATTTTATTAGGCAAAATATATCTAGCCTACGCCAGCCCATTTAATGCTACCGCAGAGCTGATGCGGGTCATTGGATCTCAAGTAGCTTGATATCCAACTGTTCACAACAACTCTGCGACAACATTAAATGGGCTGCCGCAGGCTAGATATTGATCATCATTTTAATATGTCTCCACAGTACAATATGTATGAATTTTCTCCCAAAGACTTAGAAATATGTTTGCATTGTAATATTCCCTGCCTTTAGGTTTGAAATCTTGAAAAAAGGATACGAAGATGAATTGCAGCCCATTGAATGCTGTTGCAGAGCTGATGTGGGTCATTGGATCTCAAGTAGCTTGAGATCCAACTGCTCGCAATAGCTCTGTGGAAGCATTAAATGGGATGCAATTCATCTTCGTATCCTTTTTCAACAGCTCTGTGACAGCATTAATGCTGCCGCAGAGCTGATGTGGGTCGTTGGATCTCAAGTAGCTTGAGATCCAACTGCTTGCAATAGCTCCACGATAACATTAAATGGGCTGCAGCATGCTAGATATTGATTATCATTTTAATATGTCTCCACAGTACAATATGTATGAATTTTCTCCCAAAGACTTAGAAATATGTTTGCATTGTAATATTCCCTGCCTTTAGGTTTGAAAGCTTGAAAAAGTATACGAAGATGAATTTCATTTACACAAGAGTCTTGTTAGACTCTTTGTTATAGTTACTAGCATGACAGTGTCATCAATTTTCATAATTAAGACTCTTTGTTATAGTTACTAGCATGACATTGTCATAAATTTTCATAATTTTTTGTAGTGAAGTCCATTTTAGCCTCTAATATCTATATCTCAAGTGACTAGTCTAGATACAAGGTGCAAACAACCATCATTTGGGTAGTTGATTCTATCTCGTGGCTTTAAACAACTTGGTCCATAGATACACATCCTATATATTATGCATGGTAGATGGCTAGTATTAAAGCATATGTTTTCTCCACATCCACATAATATTGAAATTGACCGATATTTGGTAATCACGAAACATGATTCATGGGTTTTAAGGCTATAGCATTTCATGTCATACAAAGACTTTTTCTAAGCTTGATCTCCTTTCGATCTTATAGTCTGAAACAAGTTTTTGTATTGCTTTCCCATGCACATGGACAACTATGGTGCCCTTGACAATTCTGACAACTAATGATGTATTAGAAACTATTTTGCCTCGAACTTGGTGAATTTCATGGAAAGTTGCATGAACTTCTCCAAAATGTAAAACACAACTCAAGTTTGACAAATCAACCTAATAAATTCTTAAATCCAACTTTAGATCAGATAAATTCACTCCATTATGTATTTTTATTACAGAAAATCACAATCATTCTCCCCTGCGCCTCTCTAGTCTCTTGATAATGATCCAATAGTAGGATTGAAATGTTGAGCATAAGAAATCAACTGAAATTAATGCAACATCCTTTTCTTTTATGTTATTTATTGTGTAAACAATGGTTTATAATAAGGCTTACATGATTGAAGCATAGCACATTGGTGCCATGTCACATAAAGCACAATCCATAAGAGCACAAATAAATGTTCCTTAAGTTATATTGCATAATGCTAAACTATGTCTTTGGAGACACAAAGTTTTTGCATAGTCAAGAAACAATTTTTGGGTGTTAATACTATGCATATGTCACAAATTTTGCATTACACGATAGTTGAGAGGTCGATGGCTACATAATATAATGTAAATTTTTTTGTAAGGCATTGGAAATAAAGAATTAGAAATGCACTAAGGCCTTACAATGGTGGTCATACTACTAAAATATATTTTAAAGCTTAGAAAACATATTTATATTTGTAAAAGAGATTTCTAATTATCACAACCTAACCTATCTAGGTTGACATTTTAAGACCAGCGCTTCATTAAAAGGTTCGAATAAGACCTTGTTGGGTAGGCATAATTCATATTAGAAAATTACAAGGAATTAAGGCATGCATTTTCAACCCATAATGTAATCTCTTTTGAACACAACATCATCACAATTTATGCACATATGAAATAGATCCACTTTAGAAACTAAACAATATATGGACATGATACGGTAATAGATTATATGCATATATGGAATCATTTCACACATAAATACCTAAGGGTTATCTCAAGTGCTCATGATCGAAACATGATATGTCTCCCTTAATATAGGTGAGGACGCATGCTTTATTATGTTAAATTCCTTTTGGGTGAGGTTCTTGAAAAGTTAGGAACCACCCTCTTTAAACTAGGTACCATCCTTAAAATGAAGCAAAGTGCTTAGAATTTTCTCTAGGAGTTATTTTCCAATGAAAAAAAAAATCATACCCAAAATGGTTTGCAATTTTCACCTACAACTCATGGTGAATATTAATTATAATAAATGCATTAGTTTCTTTTGCAAACCCCTACCTCCAACAAATTGATATAATTTTGAAGGTAAACATAAAGGAAATATATCATTCCTTCTTTTTTTCCATACCATATTAACCCTGACACAATGATCATACAATAAGCAACATGGATCATTCAAACTACCAACAATCATCCAAGTCCAAGAGGTCCTATCTTTTTAACTCACACTAATACCATGTGTAGCATTCTCTAAACTACATCAGCAAACATAAATGGAGATTGACACTTGTTACAATAACAACGTGATATTGATTCTTCACAATTAATTTGAATTAAATTCCAATCCATAATCATGAAAGAATCCACTTAACCAATTTCCAATACTTGGTTAACTCATTGCAAACACAATCATTACCTAAGTAAATTCCTTGCATTTGAAAAGGACATCAAGGTTTGTCCATGAAGGCACCAAGATTCACAAGTTCACCATTGTCTATGGACAACCAACACTAAGTTATTTAACTTACATGTAACTAATGCATGATTTTACTCTTATCACTGTATTATCAAAAAAAACTTATTTCAACTAGAAACAATCATCGAAACAAACATTATTTCAACTAGAAACAACTCAAGCAATTGTTGAACCAAACATTCATTCACTAAATTCCAGTCATTTTTCTTCACCTATATCATTAGTATTTTAGGTTCAAGTTGGCTCCATTCCACAAACATATTAGGAAAAAATAGACAATAGTTAAGGTCTTACATGTCAAATTTGAAATCCTCCTCTAGGATTACATAAGTTCCAACCCATTAGAAAATATAATTTTTTTCTTGAATCTAAGCTACAATATTCCCTAGTACATTTAAGAAAAGAGATATTATCTTCCACATAAGGGTATACAACCAACCACCAAGACTATTTCTTGTCCATACAACAACATATCAATTTGTTTCCAAATAAATGTTTTGAGAACATGTCTTCAGTCATGTAGTTGTCAATCCTAGAGGCCATAACATACTTATAACTAGCACCTAATAACACATATATATTCTTACACAACCATCTAACACGCTTAAGGAAGAAATTTAATTCTACAGGATTTGATTGTTCACTATAGACATGGTCGTCATAGTTTGTTCACGACGTGTCCAAATTCTAGGCATGGTCATCAATGGGTGATCACATATGTGTTCACTAACACCCCTAACTCCTATTGTCTAGACTCTAGTACCCTTAACTAGCTTGAGGTCTCTATTACCAAGATAGCTAGCATTTTTTCTAAATTTTACTTCAACAAGACATCACTAAGTGATGGCCTACCAACAACTATGCTATACTATTGATTTTTAGTTAACGTTGATAACATAACATGCATTTTTGGTAGGGAGTCACTTATGAATAATATGTTCTTAGCTATTTTGGGGTTTTCCTCCTAAATCACTAAATTACATTTAAATGTATAATTTCTAAAAACTTGAAAATTATGTTCTAAGTCACATGTTGAGTAGTTTTTTTATTACTGGTTATCTCAATATTATATGCATGAAAATTTATGAAAAACCAAAAAAGGAGAAAAATGAAAGATGGATATGGTAAACTACCTACAGAGTCTTGGACATGGAAGTTAATGGGAGCTTCCCATGTGGTGTAATTGAGAACCCCAATGATCCATCCAAACTTATTCCCCACATTTTAAGCAATTGTGGAGACTTGTGCCATTATAAAATAGAACATGATCACCATCAATGATGCGACAACACCCATTATCACAATCCTAGCTACCATCACAACACAAAGATAGAGAAACTGGGAAACCTGTGTAGGGACAAGGAAACAATATTATTACACTCCACTTTGATATGAAACCCTAGCTATTGGAAATACACATGCATGCATGAAAGAAAGTAGGATTTATGGGGATACATTTCAACCATTGATTATCGATTTTTAATTATGAAAATTATCTATCTTTGCCAAAATCCATTCATCGAATTCCCTAGGATGAGCTATGTGAATCAAACTTGAAGGATGTACATTAAATTAAAGATGGGATATGTGAGTCAAACTTGAAGGACATAAATTAAATTAAGGTCACTACATTAGAAAAAAAATGAACACAAACTGAGAGAACCATTAATGGCATTAAATTTCACCTAAAGTGACCTTAATTCCATTTTATTGGGAGAAAATTATCTACCCTACAGAAGTCCATTTAATGCTGTCGCAGAGCTGATGTGGGTTATTGGATCTCATGTAGCTACTTGAGATCCAACTGCTCACAATAGCTCTGCAACACCATTAAATGGGTTGTTGCACGCTGGATATTGATCGCCATTTTAATATGTCTCCAAAGTACATTATGTGTGACTTTTCTCCCAAAGACATAGACTTTGATGGACATACATTAAATTAAGAATGAGCTAAGTGAGTCAAACTTGAAGGACATACATTAAATTAAGGTCACAAGATTAGAAAGAAAATGAACGCAAACTGAGAGAACCATTAATGACATTAAATTCCACCTATATTGACCTTAATTCCATATTTTGGGAGAAAATTATCTAACAACCCATTTAATGCTATCACAGAGCTGATGTGGGTTGTTGGATCTCACGTAGCTAATTGAGATCAAACTGCTCGCAACAGCTATGTGACCTTAATTCCATTTTTGGGGAGAAAAATATCTAGCCTACGACAACCCTTTTAATGTTGTCATAGAGATGATGTGGGTCATTAGTTCTCAAGTAGCTAATTGAGATCCAATTGTTACAGCTATGTGACAACATTAAATAAGCTGCCACAGGCTCAATATTGATCACCATTTTAATATATTTGATATTGATTCCATTTTAATATGTCTCCAAAGTACATTATGTATGACTTTTCTCCCATTTTAATATGCCTCCAAAGTACATTATGTATGACTTTTCTCCCAAAGATGTAGAAATATATCTACATTGTAATATTCCTTACCTCTAGGTTTGAAATCTATTGTAATATTCCTTAACTTTAGGTTTGAAAGCTTGAAGAGGGATACAAAGATGAATTTCATTTAAACAAGAGCCAGACATTTTCACAATGTTTTGTAGTGAAGTCCATTTTGGCCCTCTAAGATCTATATCTCAAGTGACCAGTCTCAATACAAGGTGCAAACAAACATCATTTGGGTAGTTGATTCTATCTCGTGGCTTTGAACAACTTGGTTCATAGATACACATCCTAGATATTATAATGCATGGTAGATGGTTATTTTTAAAGCATATGGTTTCTCCACATCCAAAAAAGTATTGGAATTGACTGATATTAGGTAATCACGAAACATGATTCATGGCTTTTTAGGCTATAGCATTTCATGTCATACAAAGTGTTTTTCTAAGTTTTATCTCCTTTCCTTCTTATAGTCTAAAACAACTTTTTGTACTGCTTTCCCATCCACATGGATAACTATGGTGTCCTTGACAACTAACGTTATGATGCATTAAAAACCCTTATGCCTCGAACTTGGTAATTTCCATGGCAGGGGATAACTATGGTGTCCTTGACAACTAACGTTATGATGCATTAAAAACCCTTATGCCTCGAACTTGGTAATTTCCATGGCAGGTTGCATGACTACTTTGTGTGGCATTTTTCATTCAAGAATTAAACCTTTTATCTAAAGCACACGACAACTATGAGCAGATTCTACACCAACATAAACAACAATTACATAGGTCCACAACAAAAATATTAGTTACAACAGTATGACCATTACAACAACTTGCAACCACCATTGTATTTTGTAACAACATCATTAATTACACACATTTCCACAAAAATTATCTCAATTACAATAACAACAATTACAACAACATCAACAATAGAATTTGCAAGTTGTTGTCATACAAAGTCACCCGTATATAAGCTTCGAATGTGTGCTTGGTGATTGATGCAATGCATTTTTCATGGGAAACATCTTAAATATTAAATATGCATGTAGAGATTGGTGTTTATGCTTGGATAGTTTTCACAGTAATCTTCACATATTCATGTATTCCCATAATAATAACATTGATCTCTGGAGAACATTTGTGCCAAAGTATTTTGGTCAGCGCACAACATCCACATAAGCACTAGTGTGTTTCATTATATGGAACTGTTTATGAAATCCAAGCATTTTGGTTGACATGCAAAGAAGGAAAAGTGATTACATTATATGGAAGTGGCTGTGAAACCATTGGTGTTTTCCCTTAGGTAGTTATATGTTACTGATGTGCTTTTTTTGAATGCCTACTACTGTGCAGTAGTGTGAATGTCATTGATTTGTATTATATATTATACTCATTGGCCTAACAAAGTATGGAAATCACAATAATTTGGAGCTTTCCCTAGAATTTATTCCTTGCATAGAGATAGAAAAGAATTGCATGATATCAATATAACTATATGTTTTGACAACTTTGTTATAATGATACAAATGTATATTTGTAGGCCCTCACTTCCTATCCTCTAAGGAAACAATTATATTGTGAATAATTTCTCCTTATTGCCTTCAAGTTTCTAGGGCTGTTGTTATTATTTCAAGAATTAAGAACATTTGCTACGTGAATTCTTCCATGTTTTGATGGGTTTGATAGTTTGGTCCAATTGCAAAGAAAAATGTTGTTGCTGGTTCTTTATCTGTTGTTGTTTTTTGTGCATTTGTTCCAAGAAGGTGACTTGAGGGTTGTTACTTAAACATATTTCAAAGAAAATATATGCATTGTGGATATATCTAAATCTCATTTCTATATGTCCTTATAAACGAGTTCATCATGTTTTAAGCTCCATAACTGGATTAGTATACCAATTATTATCTCTATACACCTCAATATAATGTTTATACACCTCAATCGAATAGACTACTAATCATTATATTCTTTGTGCATATTGATGCATTTTTTAACTTCTCTTTTGTAATGTAATTTTATTATCTTATTCTATATGATTCACCATGTTGAGTATATTTGAGGATTACGATGGATGTTTCGATAAAATAGGCATTCTTTCACTTGGAGTAGTTAAGGGAACAATAATCACTAAGACTACTAGAAACAACAAGGGAAGGCCACAAAGTAGCAAGTCCCTACCTTAAGCTATAGAATAGTCATTGAAATCAGCATATATGCATGATCATGTGAACTTTGATCTTAAATGCATGATCATGTGACAAGCGCTATAGCACAGAGAGAAATTATTTGTATGATAGTGAGAGTGGGACGAAGGTGACGTGTCCTCAATCGAATGGGATGAACGAAGTCTCAGCACATTGTGTGCAGGGAATAAAGGGCCTTGAAATAGAGAGAGCTTTTAGCTTTCAATAGTTTAAAAAATAATTTGTGATTATTTATTATAATACTTGATTGGATGGCCCATATTGACGATTTTCACTTCAGTTAATTTTTGAATGAATTGTATAACTCTTATTTAAAGCTTGCATTTATAAGGACTGGTCTAAAGCCATTCGGGTACTCAATTCACTGCTCTGCCAGTCTTGCACTGTGCAGGACATCTGGTAGGGAACTTCATTTGCTTGTTTATTTTTGTCGTAATTTTTATTTTGCACTTTACGAGATTCAATATTACGTCCTATATCTTAAATTGGTAAGTGTGACAACTGTGCATTTAGTTATTGTAAAATGGAGCTGCACAAGCATGTAATTTAGGACAATGAGAAAGTTCTGGAGCTTGATTCATATAATATTAAAATTTATATACTTAAAGGTGAGCCACATTGACAAAATTCATCGAACAAATGATATAATTGACATACATTTTGCATTTTGTTTTTGGAGATATTCACACCATTGGCAATAGCATTTCATTAATATTGCAATTTATTGCAAATTGAACCATTAATACAATTCTCTACAAATGCTATAATTGACATACATTTTGCATTTTGTTTTTTGAGATATTCACACCATTGGCAATAACATTTCATTAATATTGGGAATTATTGCAAATGTGAACAATTAATACAATTCTCGGTCATCAGCTTTATTAGTTGTTGAATTGACTCAGGTCCAAAAAGTGACTGCACATATTATTCTATAACACCGGAGATTTCCACATTTAGGCCATTCAAAAACAGCATGCATCCACCAAATGCATGAGTGCCACATCCAGAAGCTCGACTAGTACATGTTGAACGGTGAGTGCATGTTGAAGGAGTCATCTTGTCTATCCATGGAGGCCATTGCTTGGAGCCAATTTCGAGATGGAGATCTATAGCCAGATTCACATCATGCTTGATATTGAGATTGCATTAACTCCATCAAACAAACCCAGTCGTGGATGTGCTCCATAGAAAAGAAAGAACGAGTATGTTTTCCCACTGTGTTTTCTCCATTCTCAGAGAGTTGATTTTAGCAAACTCTTGTGATTGAATTAGGTTTATGCTAGCTAAGTCAAATTAGTTTTTGACTCCAAAATCAAGCTTCTATGTTCTGTAGTATTGTAGCTACAATCCATGGATTCCATCGATGCTTCTACGGAAACTGTCGCTTCCATGGGCAAGATCCTAATACCATTGAAGAGAAGCACATCAAGGAATCCAAGGAGAAAAAGGAGAAAACCCCAAAGGAAAGGAATCCAAGGGTTCGAAACCCCCCGCCTGGAGGTACTGCTTGATATGTCTTTTATTGATTGATTCATTGAGTTTTTACTTCATTTTTTACATGCATTTATGATGCTCCTATTGCAAATGATTTCTAAATCCATTATCACTCTGAAAGATCCCATTTGTTCCAACCCTTAAGCGATAGAGAAATTCATGAACGAATAGATAGATACAAATGATATACATGTATTTATCTATCATTGAACGGATAGGGAATGATGGAAAACGTTCGAGGAATATTGTCACGACAGCAAAACGAGTCATCTTCGCATGGTGCTTATCTTTCAACTCCTCAAGACGAAGGAGGGATTGATGCCTCCTTTCAAAGAAGCCTGCAGATCACATAACTATCACTGCATATTGCGAATCATGCTTATAATCGCCTCTTCACTGGTTGTTACATGTATGATTTTTATAGTTATTTATGATTCTATGTCGATTATAGTCACCTCCACTTTAATAAAAGAAAACATCTTAACAGTTGAATGGAAAGAGACTCCCCTTGTATATCACTATTGTGTGCAATAGTAATAATTTTTAGTGTTTGAATAGAGCTATTTATCAAGCAAACTCTGAGTGATAGATCCATCTCATCTCGATTGCGGTTATGATTGTATTCTGATTTGTTTAAAAATATGTGTTATATGAAATTCTTTTACAAGCCGCTTTATATCTTCTATTTTTTAACTGTTCCATTGTAGAAATATTATTGTTCTTCATCATGGAGAAAGCCAAGGAGATCTGTGTTAGCTCTCCAGGACAAGGTTCTTCAAGTGCGGGGATAAACCTGGCCTTATCATATTCAAAGAAAATATTTAAAAGGTAAGTACAAAATGTCTGAGCTTAAAAAACATGTACGATTCGGTCCATCCAACTGACCAACAGCGAAGTCAATGGTTGACTTTGTTGTTGGTCCGTTGGATGGACCAAACGTACATGTTTGTTAAGGATGGCCATACAAAAATTGATACTTAGCTGCACAAGCCCAGGTGCCATTGAACATTGGTCTTGTGGAGTATATAGATACATAATAATATAATATTGTCAATTTTAATTTCAATTCGGTTCAGGTATGTTTCGTTGTTTTATTTTCAGGGCACCTATTGTTATCGGACTAAGGAGCTTTGAAAACCAGCCGCTACCTCCATTACTGTTGGGGTTTCTTCTCTCTTCTATTTTTTGACGACAGGAATCGGCGGAGACTTATTCTTCTTACTTTTCTTCAACGGACGATGGAGACGAGGACTGTTCAGGTAATTAGTTCTTCATTTTCATTAATTTTTTTGGCCTTTCACAACCCCCCAGGTTAGTTGGGACAAATTCAAATTACATTACAGTGAGTCGTTCGGATGACCTGTATTTTAGAAGAATATGCAGATCTCGATTTATCTTGGTATTTTGGGACAATCAACTCTCATTTACCTATTAAATTTAAAAAACCAAAATTTAGAAACTTGTTTAGATAGGTTGTTAGGTGAAAGTAAATTAAGGTCAACCTAGTCCTTAATCAGAGTGCATATATCAAACAACATAAGTTTGCATGTTAAAAAAGTAAGTTATATTTGCTTGTAACTTACATGAAGTTCTTGAAATTGAAATTGGTTTTGGTTGTCTTGCAGGTACAATTGTCCATTGGTCGCCAGTATTATCATTGGCATGATGAGTTACTTGATTCTATCCATTCATGTAGACAAAATTATGCCCTAGAGAAATATTTTAGGTACACAAGACCAACAACCAGATCTGCCGAAAGCAACAAAGGCAGCTTCAGAACCCAACCAATTGAAAATGGAGTGTTGGGTTGAAATGCGAAAATTGGAGTGTTGGGTAATAGGAAGTCTAATAGGTAGCAAGTAAATAGTTTCATATTGTGCAAATCGACACCTATAAGAAGGCTTCTTGGAAGGTGTGATCATGCATGCTTGGCAGGTGTGCTGGTAAGAGAAAAAGGCATGCTCACACAAAACACTTTAAACATTAAACATTTAATGTAATAGAATTAATGCTAATAGGATTGTTACCATTATTCAAAAAGTATAAGAAAGGTTCTATACCATTTATTAATATTTCAAAATGATCCAAGTATAAGCTTCCCCTTACCTTCGTTTACGAATGCGTAAAAAACTTAAAACTTATTATACTTGTGACATAAACTTAGTATAGGTGTAATAAATAGCTTTAATTTGTGTGAAGACTTAGGATATATGTGGAATATATGTTTTTTTTTTGTGTGCATGCTTATTGAAATGACGGCAAGCCCTTTCCTAGGGTCCTGTCAGCCTGAAGGAAGGGACTAATAAGAGATAGAGATAAAACCTTTATATTCTCAAATTTCAACCTCTGCCATCATAGTCTGAAGCAATCTATACAAACCAATAATTGCATTTCTATCTAGTCATGTTCGTCTTTTAAATCATTAGATCGCTTTCAAATTGAGAAAATCTCAACGATCAAAGAGTATGTTCTTATACGTTATGGGATTTTCCTCTTAAATCATTAAATTAAGTTTAAATGTAGAATATCTCAAAACTCAAAAAGTATATTCTGAGCATTTCTATCTAGTCATGTTTGTCTCTTAAACACAATAGTAATAAATTTTAGTGTTTGAATAGAGCTATTTATCAAGCAAAATTTGAGTGATAGATCCATATCATCTCCATTGCAATTATGATTGTATTCTGATTTGTTTAAAAATATGTGTTATATGAAATTCTTTTACAAGCCGCTTTATATTTTCTATTTTCTAACTGTTCCATTGTAGAAATATTATTGTTCTTCATCATGGAGAAAGCCAAGGAGATCTGTATTAGCTCTCCCGGACAAAGCTCTTCAAGTGCAGGGATAAAACTGGCCTTATCATATTCAAAGAAATATTTAAAAGGTAAGTACAAAAAGCCTAAGCTTAAAAAACATGTATGGTTTGGTCCATCCAACTGACCAATAGCTAAGTCAATGGTTGACTTTTCTGTTGGTCCGTTGGATGGACCAAACGTACATGTTTGTTAAGGATGGCGGTACAAAAATGGATACTTAGTTGCACAAGCCCAGGTGCCATCGAACATTGATCTTGTGGAGTATATAGATACACTATAATATAATATTTTCAATTTTAATTTTAATTCGGTTCAGGTATATTTTTTGGTTTTATTTTCAGGGCACCTATTGTTATCGAACTAAGGAGTTTCGAAAACTAGCTGCTGCCTCCATTACTGTTGGGGTTTCTTCTCTCTTCTATTTTTTGACAACAGGAATCGGCGGAGATTTATTCTCCTTACTCTTCTTCAACGGATGATAGAGATGAGGAAAGTTCAGGTAATTAGTTCTTCATTTTCATTAATCTTTTTGGCCTTTCACAACCCCCCAGGTTGGTTGGGTCAAATTCAAATTACATTATAGTGAGTCGTTTGGATGACCTATATTTTAGAAGAATGTGCAGATCTCGATTTATCTTGGTATTTTGGGACAATCAACTCTCATTTACCTATTAAATCAGCTCTCATTTACCTATTAAATTTAAAAAACCAAAATTCAGAAACTTGTTTACACAGGCTATTAGGTGAAAGTAAATTTAGGTTAACCTAATCCTTAATCAGAGTGCATATATCAAAATGACATAAGCCTGCATGTTAGAAAAGTAAGTTATGTTTGCTTGTAACTTAATGAAGTTCTTGAAATTTAAATTGGTTTTGGCTGTCCTACAGGTACAATTATCCATTGGTCGCCATTATTATCATTGGCATGATGAGTTACTTGAGTCTATCCATTCATGTAGACAAAAGTATGCCCGAGAGAAAGATTTTAGTTACACAATACCAACAACCAGATCTACCGAAAGCAAAAAAGGCAGCTTCAGAACCCAAAAAATTGAAAATGGAGTGTTGGGTTGAAATGCGAAAATTGGAGTGTTGGGTAATAGGAAGTCTAATAGGTAGCAGGTAAATAGTTTCAAATTGTGCAAATAGACACCTAGAAGAAGGTTCCTCGGCAGGTGTGATCATGCATGCTTGGCAAGTGTGCTGGTAAGAGAAAAAGCCATGCTCACACAAAACACTTTAAAAATTAAACATTTAATGTAAGGGAATTAATGCTAATAGGATTGTTAGCATTATTCAAAAAGTATAAGAAAGGTTCTATACCATTGATTAATATTTCAAAATGATCAAAGTATAAGCTTCCCCTTGCCTTCCTTTACGATTGGGTAAAAAACTTAAAACTTATTATACTTGTGACATAAATTTAGTATAAGTGTAATAAATAACTTTAATTTGTGTGAAGACTTAGGATATATGTGGAATATATGTTTTTTGTTTGCGTGCATGCTTATTGAAACGACGCTAAGCCCTTTCCTAGGGTCCCTGTCAGCCTGAAGGAAGGGACTAATAAGAGATAGAGATAAAACTTTTATATTCTCAAATTTCAACCTCAAACTTTTATATTCTCGAATTTCAACCTCTGCCATCAGAGTTTGAAGCAATCTATACAAACCAATAATTACATTTCTATCTAGTCATGTTTGTCTTTTAAATCATTAGATCACTTTTAAATTGAGAATATCTCAATGATCAAAGAGTATGTTCTTATACGTTCTGGGATTTTCCTCTTAAATCATTAAATTAAGTTTAAATGTAGAATATCTCAAAACTCAAAAAGTATATTCTGAGCATTTCTATCTAGTCATGTTTGTCTTTTAAACACAATAGTAATAATTTTTAGTGTTTGAATAGAGTTATTTATCAAGCAAACTCTGAGTGATAGATCCATCTCATCTCGATTGTGATTATGATTGTATTCTGATTTGTTTAAAAATATGTGTTATATGAAATTCTTTTACAAGCCGCTTTATATTTTCTATTTTCTAACTGTACCATTGTAGAAATATTATTGTTCTTCATCATGGAGAAAGCCAAGGAGATCTGTGTTAGCTCTCCAAGACAAGGCTCTTCAAGTGCAGGGATAAACCTGGCCTTATCATATTTAAAGAAAATATTTAAAAGGTAAGTACAAAAAGCCTAAGCTTAAAAACATGTACGGTTCGGTCCATCCAATTGACCAACAATGAAGTCAATGGTTGACTTCGCTGTTGGTCCATTGGATGGACCAAACATACATGTTTGTTAAGGATGGCCATACAAAAATGGATACCTAGTTGCATAAGCCCAACTGCCATTGAACATTGATCTTGTGGATTATATAGATACACAATAATATAATATTGTCAATTTTAATTTTAATTCAGTTCAGGTATGTTTCATGGTTTTATTTTCAGGGCACCTATTGTTATCGGACTAAGGAGCTTCGAAAACTAGCTGCTGCCTCCATTACTGTTGGGGTTTCTTCTCTCTTCTATTTTTTGACGACAGGAATCGAAGGAGATTTATTCTTATTACTCTTCTTCAACGAACGACGAAGACAAGGACTGTTCGGGTAATTAGTTCTTAATTTTCGTTAATTTTTTTGGCCTTTCACAACGCCCGGGGTTGGTTGGGTCAAACTCAAATTACATTACAATGAGCCATTTGGATGACCTGTATTTTAGAAGAATATGCAGATCTCGATTTATCTTGGTATTTTGGGACAATCAGCTCTCATTTACCTATTAAATTTAAAAAACCAAAATTCAGAAACTTGTTTAGACAAGCTGTTAGGTGAAAGTAAATTTAGGTCAACCTAGTCCTTAATCAGAGTGCATACATCAAACAAGATAAGTTTTCATGTTAAAAAAGTAAGTTAAATTTGCTTGTAACTTACATGAAGTTCTTGAAATTTAAGTTGGTTTTGGCTGTCCTGCAGGTACAATTGTCCATTGGTCACCATTATTATCGTTGGCATGATGAGTTACTGGAGTCTATTGATTCATCTAGATAAAAGTATGCCTGAGAGAAAGATTTTAGTTACACAATACCTACAACCAGATCTGTCGAAAGCAACAAAGGTAGCTTCAAAACCCAACCAATTGAAAATGGAGTGTTTTGTTGAAATCCAAAAATTGGAGTGTTGGGTAATAGGAATTCTAATAGGTAGCAGGTAAACAGTTTCATATTGTGCAAATCGACACCTAGAAGAAGGCTCCTTGGCAGGTGTGATCATGCATGCTTGGCAGGTGTGCTTGTAAGAGCAAAAGGCATGCTCACACAAAACACTTTAAACATTAAGCATTTAATGTAAGGGAATTAATGCTAACAGGATTGTTAGCATTATTCAAAAAGTATAAGAAAGGTTCTATACCATTGATTAATATTTCAAAATGATCAAAGTATAAGCTTCCCCTTACCTTCCTTTAGGATTGGGTAAAAAACTTAAAACGTATTATACCTGTGACATAAACTTAGTATAGGTGTAATAAATAGCTTTAATTTGTGTGAAGACTTAGGATAGAAGTGGAATATATGTTTTTTGTTTGCGTGCATGCTTATTGAAGCGATGGCAAGCCCTTTCCTAGGGTCCTGTCAGCCTAAAGGAAGGGACTAATAAGAGATAGAGATAAAACTTTTATATTCTCAAATTTCAACCTCTGCCATCATAGTCTAAAGCAATCTATACAAACCAATAATTGAATTTCTATCTAGTCATGTTTGTCTTTTAAATCATTAGATCGCTTTTAAATTAAGAAAATATCAACGATCAAAGGGTATGTTCTTATACGTTCTGGGATTTTCCTCTGAAATCATTAAATTAAGTTTAAATGTAGAATATCTCAAAACTCAAAAAGTATATTCTGAGCATTTCTATCTAGTCATGTTTTTCTTTTAAACACAATAGTAACAATTTTTAGTGTTTGATTAGAGCTATTTATCAAGCAAAATCTGAGTGATAGATCCATCTCATCTCGATTGCGATTATGATTGTATTCTGATTTGTTTAAAAATATGTGTTATATGAAATTCTTTTACAAGCCGCTTTATATTTTCTATTTTCTAACTGTTCCATTGTAGAAATATTATTGTTCTTCATCATGGAGAAAGCCAAGGATATCTGTGTTAGCTCTCCAGGACAAGGCTCTTCAAGTGCGGGGATAAACCTGGCCTTATCATATTCAACGAAAATATTTAAAAGGTAAGTACAAAAAGCCTGAGCTTAAAAAACATGTACTATTCGGTCCATCCAACTAACCAACACCGAAGTCAATGGTTGAATTTGTTGTTGGTCCGTTGGATGGACCAAATGTACATTTTTGTTAAGGATGGCCGTACAAAAATTGATACTTAGTTGCACAAGCCCAGGTGCCATTGAACATTGATCTTGTGGAGTATATAGATACACAATAATATAATATTGTCAATTTTAATTTTAATTCGATTCAGGTATGTTTCATGGTTTTATTTTCAGGGCACCTATTGTTATCAGACTAATTAGCTTCGAAAACTAGCTACTGCCTCCATTATTCTTGGGGTTTCTTCTCTCTTATGTTTTTTGATGACAGGAATCAGCGGAGATTTAGTCTTCTTTCTCTTCTTCAATAGATGACGAAGACGAGGATTGTTCAGGTAATTAGTTCTTCATTTTTGTTAATTTTTTTGGCCTTTCACAACCCCCTGGGTTGGTTAGGTCAAACTCAAATTACATTACAGTGATCCCTTCAGATGACCTTTATTTTAGAAGAATATTCAGATCTCGATTTATCTTGGTATTTTGGGACAATCAGCTCTCATTTACCTATTAAATTTAAAAAAGCAAGATTCAAAAACTTGTTTAGACAGGCTGTTAGGTGAAAGTAAATTTAGGTCAACCTTGTCCTTAATCAAAGTGCATATATCAAACAACATAAGTTTGCATGTTAAAAAAGTAAGTTGTATTTGCTTGTAACTTACATGAAGTTCTTGAAATTGAAATTGGTTTTAGCTGTCCTGCAGGTACAATTGTCCATTGGTCGCCATTATTATCGTTGGCATGATAAGTTACTTGAGTCTATCCATTCATCTAGAAAAAAGTGTGCCCGAGAGAAATATTTTAGTTACACAATACCAACAACCAAATCTGCCGAATGCAACAAAGGCACCTTCAGAACCCAACCAATTGAAAATGGCGTGTTGGGTTGAAATGAAAAAATTGGGGTGTTGGGTAATAGGAAGTCTAATAGGTAGCAGGTAAACAATTTAAGATTGTGCAAATCGACACCTAGAAGAAGGATCCGTGGCAGGTGTGATCATGCATGCTTGGCAGGTGTGCTGGTAAGAGAAAAAGGCATGCTCACAAAAAACACTTTAAAGATTAACATTTAATGTAAGGGAGTTAATGCTAACATGATTGTTAGCATTATTCAAAAAGTATAAGAAAGGTTCTATACCATTGATTAATATTTCAAAATGATCAAAGTATAAGCTTCCCCTTACCTCCCTTTACGATTGGGTAAAAAACTTAAAACTTATTATACTTGTGACATAAACTTAGTATAGGTGTAATAAATAGCTTTAATTTGTGTGAAGACTTAGGATATATGTGGAATATATGTTTTTTGTTTGCATGCATGCTTATTGAAATGACGGCAATCCCTTTCCTAGGGTCCCTGTCAGCCTGAAGGAAGGGACTAATAAGAGATAGAGATAAAACTTTTATATTCTCAAATTTCAACCTCTGCCATCATTGTTTGAAGCAATCTATACAAACCAATAATTGCATTTCTATCTAGTCATGTTTTTCTTTTAAATCATTATATCACTTTTAAGTTGAGAAAATCTCAACGATCAAAGAGTATGTTCTTATACGTTCTGGGATTTTCCTCTTAAATCATTAAATTAAGTTTAAATGTAGAATATCTAGAAACTCAAAAATTATATTATGAGCATTTCTATCTAGTCATGTTTGTCTTTTAAACACAATAGTAATAATTTTTAGTGTTTGAATAGAGCTATTTATCAGGAAAACTCTGAGTGATAGATCCATCTTATCTCAATTGCGATTATGATTGTATTCTTATTTGCTTAAAAATATGTGTTATATGAAATTATTTTACAAGCCGCTTTATATTTTCTATTTCTAACTGTTCCATTGTAGAAATATTATTGTTCTTCATCATGGAGAAAGCCAAGGAGATTTGTGTTAGCTCTCTAGGACAAGGCTCTTCAAGTGTGGGGATAAACCTGGCCTTATCATATTCAAAGAAAATATTTAAAAGGTAAGTACAAAAACCCCGAGCTTAAAAAACATGTACTGTTTGGTCCATCCAACTGACCAACAACGAAGTCAATGGTTGAATTTGTTGTTGGTCTGTTGGATGGACCAAACGTACATGTTTGTTACGGATGGCCATACAAAAATGTATACTTGGTTGCAGAAGCCTAGGTGCCATCGAACATTGATCTTGTGGAGTATATAGATACACATTAATATAATATTGTCAATTTTAATTTTAATTCGGTTCAGGTATGTTTTATGGTTTTATTTTCAGGGCACCTATTGTTATCAGACTAAGGAGATTCAAAAACTAGCTAGTGCCTCCATTACTCTTGGGGTTTCTTCTCTCTTCTGTTTTTTGATGACAAGAATCTGCGGAGATTTATTCTTCTTACTCTTCTTCAATAGACTATGGAGATGAGGACTGTTCAGGTAATTAATTCTTCATTTTCATTCATTTTTTTGTCCTTTCAGAACCCCCCAGGTTGGTTGGGTCAAACTCAAATTACATTACAGTGAGCCGTTTAGATGACCTGTATTTTAGAAGAATATGTAGATCTCGATTTATCTTGGTATTTTGGGACAATCAGCTCTCATTTACCTATTAAATTTAAAAAAGCAAAATTCAAAAACTTGTTTAGATAGGCTGTTAGGTGAAAGTAAATTTAGGTCAACCTAGTCCTTAATCAGAGTGCATATATCAAACAACATAAGTTTGCATGTTAAAAAAGTAAGTTATATTTGCTTGTAACTTACATGAATTTCTTGAAATTGAAATTGGTTTTGGTTGTCCTGCAGGTACAAATGTCCATTGGTCACCATTATTATCATTGGCATGATGGGTTACTTGAGTCTATCCATTCATGTAGACAAAAGTATGCCCGAGAGAAAGATTTTAGTTACACAAGACCAACAACCAGATCTGTCGAAAGCAACAAAGGCAACATCAGAACCCAACCAATTGAGAATGGAGTGTTGGGTTGAAATGCGAAAATTGGAGTGTTGGGTAATAGGAAGTCTAATAGGTAGCAGGTAAACAGTTTCAGATTGTGCAAATCGACACCTAGAAGAAGGCTCCTTGGCAGGTGTGATCATGCATGCTTGGCAGGTGTGCTTGTAAGAGGAAAAGGCATGCTCACACAAAACACTTTAAACATTAAGCATTTAATGTAAGGGAATTAATGCTAACAGGATTGTTAGCATTATTCAAAAAGTATAAGAAAGGTTCTATACCATTGACTAATATTTCAAAATGATCAAAGTATAAGTTTCCCCTTACCTTCCTTTAGGATTGGGTAAAAAAATTAAAACTTATTATACCTGTGACATAAACTTAGTTTAGGTGTAATAAATAGCTTTAATTTGTGTGAAGACTTAGGATATATGTGGAATATATGTTTTTTGTTTGCGTGCATGCTTATTGAAATGATGGCAAGCCCTTTCCTAGGTTCCCTCGCAGCCTGAAGGAAGGGACTAATAAGAGATAGAGATAAAACTTTTATATTCTCAAATTTCAACCTCTGCCATCATAGTCTGAAGCAATCTATACAAACCAATAATTTCATTTCTATCTAGTCATGTTTGTCTTTTAAATCAGTATATCACTTTTAAATTGAGAATATCTCAACGATCAAAGAGTATTTTCTTATACGTTCTAGGATTTTCCTCTTAAATCATTAAATTAAGTTTAAATGTAGAATATCTCAAAACTTAGAAAGTATATTCTGAGCATTTCTATCTAGTCATGTTTGTCTTTTAAATCATTAGATCACTTTTAAATTGAGAATATCTCAACGATCAAAGAGTATGTTCTTATCGGTTCTGGGATTTTCCTCTTAAATCATTAAATTAAGTTTAAATGTAGAATATCTCAAAACTCAAAAAGTATATCCTAAGCAACACTACTGAATAGTTTTGCCTCGGTTGGTTATCTTGATATTATCTACATGTAAATTTATGAAAAACCAAGAAAAGGAGAAAAACAAAAGAGGGATATGGTAACATACCTAAAGGGTCTTGGACATGGAAATTTATGGGAATTTCCCATGCATTGTAGTTAAGAATCCCAATGATCCATCCATATTTATCTCCCACTTTTTAAACAATTGTTGAGAGGTGTGCCATTATAACATAGAACATTATCACCATCAAGTATAAGGAAAGATTCAAAACTTTTATTGTAGAGCCCATTTTCACAATCCTAGCTACCAGTGCAACACAAACTCAGATAAACTATGCCACATGTGCACAGTCAAGGAACCGATGTTATTTCACTATCTTCTGGAGTTCTCCAAATAGGAATATTCATTCCTGTTGATTTTGGATTCATAGGATAGAAGTGATAGTGTCAAATCATCTATATATAATTGACTTAGTTGTTTCGCTTCTGGGATAGTTACAACTTTCAGTTTGACTCTACAATGAAGTGATATTAAACCCTTTCAACTACCCTTTGATCAGATATATTTTCACCATACATATATAATTGATTTACTACAAGAATAACCTAAGTCATAAATTGATATACTGTGTCTAATTCTTTTATTTTGAAGTTTTCAAAATATCTCCTTAAAATACGTAGCTTGGCTATTTGTACCTTACCCACACTCGTAATTGGTTGACAAGATGTCCAATGCTTATTTTTAATGGAATGTAGATGATACCATTGGAAATATGTTATACAAGGCATCTATTATAACTGCAAATTTTTACTGGAATGTAGATGATATCATTGGAAATATGTTATGCAAGGCATCTATTATAAGATGCAGTTATTTCACATCCTTCTTTATGTGAATCCACAATACTTCCTTTTATCCATTTGATAGAGCTTGCACAACTTCAACATCAACCTGTTCAAAAGAACCATGCACAACCTACTCCCAAACATCTTTCAATATTAAAACGATAGGCATCGTAGTATCCCACGTATCATAATCTCTTTTTTCCTTGTAAGCGTAGAAAGAGAAATCTACAATTGATTGATCTTTAGCTCGCTTTTTTTTTAATCTCTTTTAAATAAATTATATTTATTAAAAGAAATTTCACCTCAATCAAACTGAATAATTGATAATCAAATTACTATATGCATGTAATGATATATAATTTAACGTAATGTCAATACCATATCATTGCCAATCAAGTCAATCTTCGACTTTGAACAAGGGTTTCTTCCAACGTGTAAATATAATGTATAACCTTATAAATAGCTTGGAAAAAGAACCGATTTACATATGATTTCAAGGCCCTTGTCTCTCAAAGGATTTGTTTATAAATTCAATGCCAATGTGAGTATTCTTTTAATATTTCATAATCAAGATTGTAAAGAAAATATCTAAGTATACGTGGCACTCTCTTTACCATGCAAATCGTGATTTAAAAGTCTTCGTTCTAAAACTGGAAACGAATTAGAGTAACGTTAAAAATAAATCTTTATCTATCTTACGATCTTACTGATAAGAGACAAACAGAAGGGCGACATTAATAACCTCTATGATACAGACACTAGGTAAAATAGTATTATGAGTCAAATAAAAGAAACAAAACTTTAGCTTGCGGATTCTTGAGTCTTCCAAGTAGAATATTTACACTAGCAGTATATTTCTATGCTAAGAAGTATATCTGGTTCAAACTCCTTAATAAACTTTTAACTGGGTCTTAATTTACGTGTCAAGCATGTAAAGATGCAGAAAATCTAGATACGTTAGCAGATGCTAAGTAAGCCCTAACTAGAAAATGGACCTATGCTATTCGGAACATAAGCCTAACATGTCAAAACCCCAAATTTTCACAAAAAATTAAAATTTTGAGATAGCATAAATATGTTACAGTTGCAGTTAGATAACTGCTAGCAGCTATTATAAGATATGAAACAGACAAATAAAAGTAACCATTTAACTTTAACACATAAAAATTAATGTTGTTTTAATTTTGATATGTGTTGTAAGTAATCTGCATTTGATTAATTAGTTCTCCTAATGGTTTGAATGTCAAGTAGGTGAGGAGTCATTTTCTAGTCAGGGCTTACTTAGCATCTGCTAACGTATCTAGATTTTCTGTATCTTTACAGGCTTGACAGGTAAATTAAGACCTAGTTAAAAGTTTATTAAGGTGTTTTAACCAGATATACTTCTTAGCATAGAAAAGATATACTTCTTAGCATAGAAATATACTGCTAGTGTAAAGATTCTACTTAGAAGACTCAAGAGTCCGCAAGGTAAATTTTTGTTTCTTTTATTTGACTCACAATACTATTTTACCTAGTCTCTATATCATACAGGTTATTAATGTCTCCCTTCTATTTGTCTCTTATCAATAAGATCTTAATATAGATAAAGATTTATTTTTAACGTTACTCCAATTGATTTCCAGTTTTAGAAAAGCTCATGATAATAGTTCAAAACTCCTCCTTAGACATAATAGTCTACTGTTATTATTATCGTAATAATAAAAACACTACTTATCAATGTATAAAAAAATGGACCTATGCTATTCGGAACATAAGACCAAATCTTCTTTTTAACTCTAATTCAATTAGGATTCCACATGGTTAAAATTATCAGTTTATCATCGTGATTGGAAATCCCATTTTCTTTATGACAAACATTAGGTGATGACTCACATTACCGTACTATTCACTGAATTGTAAAAGTAGTGAAATGAAATCCTAGATAGTTTATTGTATTAAACTCTAAATTCTAACTTAACCTTGATCCAATTTGAATTAGAACTTGGTAAGCATTGTGGAGTTCAAGATTATGTACCTGTAAGTTTTATATCCTACATCTAGTACTTCAGATTCCTTTTTGAGTGAAGGAACTATTATTGTATACTAGTGTTATTATATCTTCATACTCCATATTAGTTTAATTCTATAATACCAAGTTATTTAAAGCATTTTAAAACATATTCAAGCTTATACTAACCTCTTAATCTTTTCTTTACAAGCTTGATTATGAAACATTATAAGAATCCTTATATCATTGGCATTGAATTTATAAACAAAGCCTTTGAGAGACGAGGGCCTTGAAATCATATGTAAATCGGTTCTTTTTCTAAGCTATTTATAACGTTATACATTATATTTACACGTTGGAAGAAACCCTTGTTCAAAGTAGACGATTGACTTGATTGGCAATGATATGGTATTGACTTTATGTTAAATTATATATCATTACATGCGTATAGTAATTTGATTATCAATTATTCGGTTCGATTGTTTGCAGTGATAACTATATAAAAGACCCACTGAGAGGTGAAAAGATCTGAGTATACGTGGCGCTCTCTTTACCATGAAAATCATGATTTAAAAGTTTTCGTTGCAACCCTAGCTTCTCATTGTTTTGTCGAGGGTTTGGTCTCTGCATGGTTTGGGTTTTACTGCGACCATTGAGGGCTTGCAGTTGCTTGCCTCCATCTCCACTATCTGTGCAATAACCTTGAAGAGTCGTTGTTTAGAGTGAGAGTTTACACCATAGCTCGTGAATAAATAGTTTTCTACAAATACTTTGTTGTGCATGTGGGTTGTTTTACACAGATATACAAAAAAATTTAAAAATAATTATTTTATAATAAAGGTCTTTGATATAAAAAACTCTTTAATAAAAGAAGACCCAATTTTAGTCTTTTATAATAACAAACTAGTAATGTGTAAAGTTACAACAACTTAATATTGCATATTCCAATTCAAAGAAATTTATGTGGATTATGGACCTTTACCACTTAAAATATTGCATATGGGTTTTAAAGATAAATGAACTCACATGGATTAAGTCCACCAATGCTCCTCATGTTTCAATGCAATGTTTTCCCCTAGATGTTTTCCTCACGATAGAGCTTATTCAAGTGGCCATATCTTCCTACTTCTTCAACCATGTCGTCGAATCACTCTCGGAATATTATCAACACATAACCCATTTTTAATAGGGACTAGTTGTAATAGCTTCAACTACTTTGGGTCTACAAATTTGAAAGCCTCCTTTGCACTCTCTGCTATATAAACTTGGAATATCTCCTTCATAAAATATAATAAAACCAAAAGCTTGTATTTATACACTTACTACACGTTAAAACCCTAGACTAAAAAACACATGGATGCTAATAAACTAAACTCAAAATGACTTACTAATAATAGGTATGCACGCTTAACTAAAGTCGATGGGTATAACTATAGTGTCTAACACTCTCCCTTAATTATGATCACTTACTACTTCAACTCTTACACTGTTAAAAAAATGTAACTACGGAAGGTATTCAATTTTGTATTATTGTTATTATTCCTCTCTTTGGAGATGTTGTTCCTCTGATCGGGGATGTCATTGATGTATTTGGTTATGTAAAGTCTTGAGGTAAAAAATCTGTTGTAAGTCGTGTTAGTAGTGCCCAAAAAAATATTATTAAAGTGTAATTTTGAGTCTCCCGAGGCAAGTTGACCCTAATTGGGAGGAGAAGTCGACCTTATTGGTTTATTAGGGCCCTTCATTTGGACACTCTCATAACTCAACCAATTGCACTAGTGAGAGAAGGAGCAGTCCATCTGGGAGAGAGGAAGTTGTTCAATCTCATTCTTGGATTCTTACAAGTCTTATTCTTGGGGTCTTACACTATACTTGGTTGAAGTCTATATCAAGAAATTTTTGCTAAGTTTTCTCCCCCACGAGGGTTTCCTAGTCTAAATCTTTGTGTTATTTTGTGTGGTTGTAGTTTTCTTTATTTGAGTGATCCTCTTGTATATGGTTATGATGTTATGATGCTAAATGTTTTAAGATATTGTATAACCATTAAAATATCAACATGGTATTAGAGAAACCCTGAAATAATTCTTTCTGCAACCGAAACACTGTTACTACTGCAGCTACTGGAGATTAGGGTTTCATGCTTGAAAACCGTAGAACAAAAATATGGTTGTCCTAAAAATTTCGTTATAAATCTATTTTGGCTAAGGCTTAGGAGCTTAAACTTGGAAAGTATTAAGATGAAATTTGTATTTACCTTGTGTGTGAGGTTGTGCAAGCCCTCGAAGGAAAAATATGGTCGTCTTGGAATTTTTTCTATAACTCTATTTTGGATCATAATTAGGGGCTGAAATTTGGGAAGTATGAAGATGAAATCTATATTTACCTTGTGTGTGAGTTTCACCCTCAGACTCATTGTACTTTAGAATATATGATCCCTCCAAACAATAGTTCCATCCTCTTCCATAATTCAGTCTTAAACATGTGACTTAGAGAGAATTGCTATATCTCAGCCTAAGAAGATCCAAATCAAATTTCATAAGATTTTACAGATAGGGATTGAACTGTAGTTTCATTGTGCAATTTTCATCACCTGAACTTGAAGAAATTACATGTCTCAGTCTGTACAAGTTCGCTATACTGAACTAGTCCACAAACAGGTTATTTGGGGAAACTTAGCATAAGTTCCACTTGTTGAATCCAATATTTCGCTAACCAATGGGGTTGGAAATAAGACAGATCATGATATATCAATACTATGTTTCAGAACTTGAGGAGCATGAATTTTAGGGATACATCATATTCAAGATTAGACAATTCTGTAAAAGAATTTGAATACACTAGGGCTTCATGTTTCGAGTACTTCCCTCCACAAATCAGTTGAAAATAGAATACCATATAACTCAACCTAGGAGGGTGCATATTTATATGGATAGAGTTTCTAATTATGTGGATTTTCAATTTTTGACCTAACACTACTACCGGGAAAACTAGGGCATCAGATATTTTCCAATTCTGTCCGCAATTCTGGGAAAAGGATTGTGTTGCTCAACTTTCCTTGAGGAGGCACATATTTTTATCCAATCAAATTTGAAAGTTACCTAAGTTGAAAAACTAGGTTTTCTATGTCAAACCCTTGGGCCCACCAGAAGCGGTCTTTTAGAAAATCATTGAAGCAATCATCCAATCGAAGTAATCTCATTGGTAAGTTCTATTATCTCTATTTCCATTTGAGGTTATCACTTTATCATGATGATAAATGGTACCTAGATTGAGGACAAGCTTGAAGGAGCCGAGAAATTCTAGTCATGGAAGTATAGAATGCTCCTCATACTAGAATAGCATGACTTGGAAGACTATGTCAAAGAAGAATTTGCATATCTAGAGGGAGATGAGGACAAAGCAATTATAAGAAGAACTTTATCAAATACAAGATAATTATTTCCATCCTCATCAAAGACCATTTGATCTCATATGTATTCTCTTTGAAGAATGCAAAGGAGATATTTGATGCATTGACCAACTTGTATGAAGGAAATAACATCAACATGAATATGACCTTGATAACCCAACACAAGGATGTGAAGATGTAGATGTTAGAAATAATTTAATCCCACTTCACAAGGGTCTCCCAAATCAAGAAATAGATAGAAGCTATTGGAGGCAACTTCAAAGAATAAAAAATGCTGATTACTACATTGAATGGTCTCCCAAGATGATGGGAATCATTTATTCAAGGAATTTTTTCTAGAAGGAAGATCACCTATGGAGGAATGGATGCAATAAGAAGCTTGATTGATAGAAAAAGAAGAAGAGATGGTGATGACGGCTATCAACCCTAACAACTCATGCCACCAAAGATGATGAACCAGGTGAGAAGAGAACAATGGAGAATTCCTCAAGTGATGATTAACATGTACTTTGATTCAGAATGATTCAACCCATGATGAATAAGAATATCTTATCCATATCAACCTTCTATAAGAAGGGATGAAGTTGTGATTAGTGAAGAAGAAACCTCTTATCGATCTCAACATTTGATAAGAATGGATGAAGTTGTGATTGATGAAGAAGAAGGAACACTTAGATATATGATTTATAAGACTTTATTAGCACTATTGATCATGAGAAAGACAAACATAGGTCCTCAAAATCAGAGACAGGGAAAATCATATTGTAAGAGACTCCATTTTTTCCTGCAAGTAGACAAACATCACGAGGGAGTTTTTTCATCATTTCCTATATATCCAGTTACCTTATGGATGAATGTTGTATTGGGTAAAATAGTTGCATGATTGTGTGAAGTATGCCTTTATGCATTAGAATTTGTCACTATTAATATGTTTTGGAAATTATGAAATGTTTCTGATCATGAAACTAAATCTAACTTGTAGGAAAGATCATGTGCAAAATAAGAATGGTGAATCTTGCTCCGAAGAACAAGTGACAACATTTCAACCATAACACTAATTTTTTTTTACTCATATAAAGAAAATAAAGAAGAACCTAAAGCTCCTATATCCAAAGGAACAGTTATAGGAGAGGGGACTTCAGAAGAACATGATGATCATGAACGCATACATGAGAATATAAGCTTGGATGTGAGAAAATAAATCCAAGAGGAAGAGAGATCCTTCCAGCTATAAAGAATCAATTGATAAGAAAGAATGATATAATCAAGCATGAAGAGATACAAAGTAAGGTTTTTGGTTTCCCTTAGAAAGAGGGAGTCGATTATGGTGAGAAATTTATCCTTTTACCAGAAACACTTATTCAATGAAGTACAACTACATATCAAACAAATTCTAGGACTAGGGACTGATCTATACATAGAACCACATGTGCACAAATTAAAGAAGGATTTGTGTGAGATCAGAAGGTACCCATGGGACAACACATATAGTTACATGGAGAGATTGAGGATCACCTACAGTTATGGATACCTCAACCTTTTCTACAAGTTTGAATATGGAATCATATAGAAGAAGAGAAGCTCATATATGGGTGCAAGAGGAACCTTCAACAAATTTCTAGATGGAGTATCTTGGTATCCAGTGACCTTGAGAGATGACATAAATGAATACACAGAAGATCAATAGCAAAGGAGGCTACTTGTCACTTGAGTGCAAAATGTCTCAATGTAGAGAGTACAAGATGAAGAGGGAGGATAGTGCTTTTCTATAGAGGGAGTGACTACCATAGATCTCAGAGTTTGAGAATCTTGACAATGATGATTCTTGATATTAGAAGTGTGGCAGAATCCAAAGGAGATTTTATTTAGCCAAGGATAATGTGTGGTCGAGATCCTAAAGAGTCTATGTGAAGATGATTAACACAAGCCCGGATATATGCTTTGTGGAGAACACTTTGTGCCAGTACATGGTGGATCTCAGACATGTTCACATGGTTTCCACAAAGCATGTGCTGAGGTACCTGGAGGGTATGATCGAGTATGGACTTAGATATGCGAGATATATGAGGATATTCCTATAGATATATGGTCTAGAGAGGAGCAATGATGTTCTAGTATATTGCAATGAATGAGCAAATAACTAATGTATTGTGACGAATGAGAAGATAACCAATGTATTGACCATTCCTATGGAAAGAGTGAAGTTTGAGTATTTCAGCGACAAGCTTGGAGTTTTTCATATTGATGTCCATCACAAGAGGAAGTGTCGAGTCCCAGTGGTATTGACATAAAGCATGAAAAAGAGTTGGCTCGGTGGAAGACATATGAGGTGTGTACCCAGTATGAAAAAGGATTGATCACTATAGAAAGAGATTGGTTGTATCTTCATGGGTAGATACCAACATGGTTTGTGACATCATTTAGGGTGGATCCTAGTATGAGTGGTCATATCTCTAAGGGTATATCCCAACTTGGTTGGTAGCATCCCCAGAAGGAGGATCCCAGGAAGGTTGGTTGTATCTTCAAAATGAAGATCCCAACGAGATGTGGCCTAACATTCACTTCTAGACATTGTGGTCTAGAATTCATTTGCAGACGATGTAGTCCCACAGAAAATAACACTCTCATTTGGACAATGTTCCTAGCATTTATATGCTGAGGATGGTCCTGTGAAAAATAGTACTCTCATGTGGACAGTGGTCCTACATTCATTTGCAGATGAGTGTATCCTAGCATTCGCATGCTGAGGATGGTCCTACAGACAAGAAAAATCTCTTATGGAGAGTGGCCCTAACATCTACAGGATGAGGATGGTCCTAAGAATGATAGTACTCTCATGTGGAGAGTGGTCATGCAGTAATTTGAAGATGATATCCGACATTCATTTGGAGACGAGTGTATCCTAGCATTCACATGCTAAGAATGGTCCTGCAGACAAGAACACTCTCATGTGGAGAGTGGTCCTAGAATTTACAGGTTGAGGATAGTCTTGTAGAAAATAATACTCTCATGTGGAGAGTGGTCCTGCATTCATTTTTGGATGAGATCCGACATTCATATGTGGACGAGTATATCCTAGCATTCACATGTTGAGGATGGTTCTGAAGACAAGAACAATCTCACGTGGTGAGTGGTCCTAACATTTACAAGGTGAGGATGGTACTACAGATGATAGTTCTCTCATATGGAGGTTGGTCCTGCATTTCATTGCATACTATGATGTTACTGCATTGTTCATGTTGTCGGTGATTTAGCTTACCATTTGTATAGTGATCATATTACATGTGATGCTCGAGATTATGATTCCCGTGATGATGCTCGAGATGATGATTATAGAGATGATGATGATGCTCATTATGATGTTTGAGATGATGATTCTAGATACGATGATGCTTGCTTGAGATGATAATTTTTTGAGATGTGATTCTTGCTTGAGATTATAATTTGTCGGGGATGCTTTTAAAGCTTGATATTTCCAACGAATATGATAAATTAAGTTGGCAGTATATTAGGTAACTTCTTAGGTCATTTGGTTAAAGGAAGACTGGATCAGATGGATTATGGGTCTTATCACAACTTGTTTCTTCTACATCTTGGTCAATGGGGCTCCCACGGGGATAATCAAACCATCTAGAGGTATCAGACAAGGATATCCTCTCTCCCCATTCCTTTTCATCCTAATTGTAGATAGTTTAGGTCTATACATCAAAATAATGTAGACCAGTAATGATTTAAGGGGGATCAAATTTCATCCCAGGGTGACTTTCAATTCCCACCATCAATTTTTTGATGACAACATGCAATGGAGCACCCCTCAGTTAAGGAGGAACAAGATATCAAACAATGTCTCATTCAGTTTAGTTCTTTGTGCCTTGAAGTCAACTAATGAAAATCCCATTTTTTCTTCTTCAACATCCCTCAGATAACCAGAACCAATATTTTCTAAATTCTAGAATTTCAGGAGAGCTCCTTACCATCCAAATATTTAGGGGCTTTTCTTGCAGACTCCATAGTTCAGAAAGGGTCTTGGGTTGATCTCTTGGATAAAAAGTGGCAAATATTGAGGAGTTGGACCTTCATACCACTCAATTTGGCCACTATATTGGTCTTGGTCAAATTTGTCCTCCAAGCCATGCATATCTATATTTTCTTGGCCATGGAAGCTCCCAAATTGGTGCTAAAGGAGATCAATAACATTTAAAGAAAATTTATGTGGAGTTGGGGCAATTACTAGAGGAAATTGGACCTCATTAAATGGGATACTATGTGTGCTCTAAAAAGGCTTGGAGGGATGGGGTTGCAAGACCCTGAAAAGATGAAAATCATCTACGGGGACAAAATATGGTGGAGATGGGAAACCCATAGCAAGGATCCTTGGGATAAACTATAACACTACAATATGTGAATGGATGGGATAGTTTTGAACCAATCATGTACTTGGAGGATAAGAAAGGATCTCATATATGTAAAACAATGAATCTTGAAAGACTTTTGGTTCAAGAAAAGTGCTTTTGGGAAATCCAAAATGGGGACTCGACATTGTTTTGTGATGGTTCTTGGAAACAATTTCCATCCATAGGCCTAGATATGGATGTGCCCCATATTAGGAAAGAAGGCACTATACAAGGGAAGACATAAGGGAATATAAATTTTTGAACTTGGAACAAGGAGGAATGTTGGGAACAACTAGGTTCCAGATAGGAAGTGAATCCAGTGTTGGACATGCTTCAGGATAGAAGAATACACATTCATGAAGGAGAGGATAAACCTCATTGGGGTAATAGAAGAAAATAGGTTTTCTCAATTAAAGAGGACTATAGGATATGGGTGGGGTCTAATAATCCCCCCCAAGATAAGACTTATAAAATCCTATGGGAAGCCCAACTATGGATGAATATTTGTACCTTTGTTTGGATCACAATCAAAATAAGAATATTGACAGTATACAACCTGATAAAAACAGGGTTCAATAGGACTTACAAGTGTTTTCTCTATGTGAATGTTGAGGAAACTCTAAACCATATCCTAGATCAATACCCATTCATTTAAGAGATCTGACAGGGAGAGAGGAAAATCATTTGTGACTTTGAAGCAATGGTCCAAAGAACCTTTCCAAAACCCTATTATGAATAGACTCTGGAAAATATTTCCTGGAGTTTTTCTCTAAGAATTTTGGAGATAAAGGAACTGTAGAATCTTCAAGGGGTAGTCCAATTCAAGAATTAAGGGTCTGGGAGATTATGAAAGCCAAAATCATGGAGACCAACGGAGCACAAGCATGGGATAGTGGTGATTGGTAATCCAGTGGGAATGAAACCCTCATCTTGCAATACCCATGGGAAATGCTAGGACCTCTATAGTGTTATGTACAACCTCAAAAATGATCTCTGACCCCTTCTAGTCCTTCGCACTGGTTGGACATTCCTATCATTTTCCTTAAAATTAACTTCAATCGAGCGTCAAAGGGAGATCCCGGTCTTGTAGGATTTGGGGACATTGTTAGATATCACACTAGAGGGATGTGGGATACAACTGAGGATAAAGTGGAGTTGATATGAATAATGTTGCTGAGATTGAAGGGATGATCCATGAACTATTTATAGTGCAAAGGCGACGATGGACCCCCCTCATTGTAGAAGGAGACTGAAATATTATCGTGGACATGACAAAGTGTATCCACATTAACATTTCCTACTCAAAGGTGGCTTCGAACTAGCGGTAGGAATGTTGAGTGGAGATTCTAGCTAGTCTCTTGAATTCTTAGCTAGTAATTTCATTTTTCCATGTTTGAAGGGATGCTAATAAATTCATCAACTTAATGGATAATATCGGGACCCAGAAGCATAAGAATATTGAGGCTAGTTCATGGGAAGAATTAACTGATGTGATGCTATGGGAAATATGCAAAGGGAAGCTAGCTCGTGACATGTATGATCATGTGGAATAAGGGACAGGTGGTCACCAGGAGAGTCAGTGATCAACATTGTGGTGAATTGAATGATGTACTAGCACATAATTTTGCAAGGTGGGAAGGTATGGAGGAAAGGCTTGAGGCCTTAAGTGACATTAAGAGGAGGAAAATAGTAGTAAGTTTGCAGTGCATAGTTGTAGGAAAGACTATAAATATTTTTGCAAGAATATTTGAGACCTAATGGATCATATCAAGTGGTAGGTGGGCCCCACATGAGTTCCCCATCAAACTAGTGAGGTGGAAATAGACTCTTAATCTAGGAAATCGAAATTAGACTATGGTGGTCAAGGGAGGATTAATAATTAATCCTAACACCCCCCCTTAATCCTAACTTGGAAAACATGGTCCCTGGAAACTAAGACCAAAGGTCACCCATACAATCTAAATACAAAAATAACTTCTCAACAAACTGAGTAAATGGGGAAAACCTCATGGGAAACCCCCCCCCCCCCCCCTCAAAATGAACAGTGGAACCAGGATCAAGCTTTCACACCAAGATTTTTCCTCTTGAGTAAAAAAAATTTAAAAATTTTCTGCAGTCTGCATCTCTATGGAGCAATGATGCAGTGGGATGGTCCTTGCGTGCATTAGTTCCCTAGTATAGTGCATGTGAACCTCTCCACCTTCTTCCAATTTGATGAAAGATAGGAGAATCAATGTTGTTGCTTATGCAACCAAAATTGCATCTTTCAATTGTATTTGAAATTATGGAAGAGATGAAATTGGGATTTGATTCCCTGGGGGCTTGCATGAGCTCATTCAATGGATTCCTTAGCTTGCATGTCAAGAGAGAATCAATGTACCCTGGGGGCTTGCATGAGCTCATTCAATGGATTCCTTAGCTTGAATGTGAAGAGAGAATCAATGTACCCCTTAGGATTTTCCATGTATATTTTTTCTTCTACATTGTCATATAGAAAGTTACTTTTGTCTCTTCTTTATAGAGGAAGAGTGACATGATCCAATGTCTCATTGTTCTCCTCTAAGCAAAACTGTTGATTAGACCTCACCATCATGTAGTATCTCTCTAGGAGTTTGTAGAACCTCTTTCGAAGAAATGGATTTGCTTGACATAGAACAAGGCTCTCATTTTGAAACTAAGATCTTATTCTTCTCGTGTCAGATGACTCTCCAGTCATGTTCCCAATATCCTCAATGACCTTTTGAGCCCATTTAGGCCTACGATTGGGAGTAGGAACTGGATCTAAATCTAGATCCGATGGAAATTTATATTCAATTACAAGAACTGATTCAACTTGGTCCTTTGCCTTGGATTCTAAATCTAAAACATTAATGGCAACATTATCATATGCAAAAGGTTTAGGTAGAATGATTTTACCTTCCTTTTCAAATGGTAGTTGAGATTTCACTGGATCTGAGTATGGAAGAAAGTGTGAGAATTCATATGTCTCGGAGGCATGGTTTGCAACATGTTTCTCTATCTTCTCCCTAGTTGAGATATCTATGATATCCACTAATTCAGGATCAAATACAACTCACTTTGGTGAGCCAGTACGAGTTATATGGTATACAAACAACAAATTTGTTGCTAAGGAGGGAACATAGAGGACATCCTTGAACACTCCATGCTCTAATTTTATTGAACCCTTTCCTTCAAATTGGATTTGAGTATCATCTCCCATGTGAATACTTGGACCATCAATATGTTTTAATGAAGATAATGATTCTTTGGATGTGACCATTTGATTGGAGGCTCCTGAATCGATGAGGAGGGAATGAGATTTTGAAAATATAGCCTTCAGTGCATGCCATCTCTCACGATATTCAGTAGTATCTACAGAATCAGCCTTCCTTTCTCCTTCATGGAGGGAAATATTATGTTGTTTAAGGAGTCTGGATAGCTGATTTATGGTCTTCTTCATACAACATTTCTCTGTATGGCTTCCTTTATGCTTCCTCCTTGCTTGCGCATTCTTTGTCTCCCCAGCCAAGAGAGATTGATTTGTGGAGGATTTGAGGGATCACATCTTGATTTAGGAGGATCTCAAAGTTAGATCAAGATAAAATTATTCAAACTATGAATTAAATATTACATATGCAAATATATTGTCAAGATCTCTCCGACAACATTCGTTTCGCATGAAATGACCTCCAGATATAAAGGTTATTGCGGTTTGAAAATTCAGAAAAAATATTAAAATATGATGGTAAAAATGGAAAAATGGGGGTTAATGTGGCACACCCACAAGGTGTCACATGGAAAGTACAGTCAGCGTATAGATGCCACATGGAAGCACCATAGGGTTCTGCGTGGATAGACTTGAGGAAGTGGCAGCATGACGAGAGGCAACATGGGGGTGATTTGGCAGACATTTGGATATTGGATAGACTAACAGGTGGACCAATCATCAATTGGCATGTGGCAGCCCTATTGGCATTCAATGGGATGGTTTACTAAAATCGTTGGGGTTGGGGAGGATCGATCCCTCGACCTCCACTCTGCTAAATCCTCTGTAGATCCACATAACCATGTTGTCGTCTGTTGGTTCTTAACCATATATAATGCACCCTTACTTCAAGTTTATGGGTGGATTTTTTTGAAAAAAAGTCGGGCCGAGGGCTAAGCCCTTGACCCTATATTCATGTTAGTTTTTTAACCAACAATATTAACGTAGGAACCATTACATTCCACCACATAAACCTTTTCCATGGTTTATATTATATGCCATTTTCCAACATATGCCACGAACCATATAAGATATAACATGAAACAAAACCACTAGGATATGGGGAGAGGTCTGTGGGTTTGAAACTGTGACCTCCTCCCCCTTTTCCAAGAGCTTCAACCACTACACTTAGGCCGCCACATTTGGTGTGTTATGGAACATAATATTTTTAAATTAAAGGCAGGATTTGGGGCCAAAAATGGATCATGTGGCCACCATTTCAAGGCCCAAAAATGTTATTAAAACCACAAAATTTTAACATCGAAACACAAATTTTTTTACTATTGTGTGCACAGATATCAAGGAACGGGTACATGCCATTAGTGGGCATAGTTCTTGATGCAAAAAAAAAGTACATTTCCGTACATATCTGTACAACACAGTCGGATTTGTTTCAATTTGGAGTGGTGCAGTATGTTTTTGCTAGTGATTGACAGACAATAGAGGTGTTTCCAGAAACCCATTTATGCAATCTTTGAAAACTTAATAAGATAGGACTTCTCATTGGAAGTGGCTTGTAGACGTATCCCAGGAGGTATAAACTCCATTATCAGTTCTTGTCTTTCAATTTCATGGTTTGCATACTGCTTATTTTCTTATGTATGTGTTTTAAGAATTTAAAATTTCAGTTTTAAGCATGTNGGGATAAACTCCATTATCAGTTCTTGTCTTTCAATTTCATGGTTTGCATACTGCTTATTTTCTTATGTATGTGTTTTAAGAATTTAAAATTTCAGTTTTAAGCATGTTTATGAGTTCTTAACATACAAATTTCATATGCATTTTTTAAAGGTTAAAAAAGATCCTGAAATTTCATATCAAGTTTGGTATCAGAGTAGCTTAACCATTGCATTGTGAGTTTGTGAATGTTAACAATATTGAGCCTACAACATGGTGGATATTTATCAACATAGAAATAAAGGTGAACAAGGAGGGCCATCTCATGCTGAAGGTAAGAAATAAGGAGTTGGCGAGGAACCTCCTAAAACTCCAACATCTTATCTGTCTTATCTTGATGGTTCTATACATTCTCCATTTGAAAAGAAAAAGAAATTGGATGGAAAATTTAACTTTAATGTGCCTTAATTAAAGCTATATATTAAGTTTGGATTACCCATGTATAATGGAGAACTTAAAGCTATATATTAAGTTTGAATTACCTATTTATAATGGAGAACTTAATGCTAATAATTTGGACAATTGGATCTATCAAATTGAATTTTATCGTAGGATTCAAAAGTTTAATGAATATAACATTAAAATTCAGTTAACTTCTCTCCAAATTGGAGGGACTACTATCATATGGTGGAAGAGTATATCTCAAGAGGATCTTTCTACAAAAGATAAATTCATGTCCTCTTGGTATGAGTTCACATTAGCATTAAAAAAACAATTTTATCTATTGGGGTACATGCAGCAAGCTATGATGGATTGGAATAATTTGAGGCATGGTAAGGGACAAAGTGTGCAGGAGTACACACAAGAATTTATGAAAAGAGAATTGGTACTTGATATACGTCTCTAGACCCAAGAAACTCTTCTCAAGTATATAGGAGCAATGCATAGTTATTTATGTCATATAATATTAATGTTTAATCCTACTAACATTGATGAGGTATGGTTCAATAAACTCATATAGAGATGAAGGGGAAGAATACAAAAGAAAACGTTTCCAAGAAACCTTTCAAACCTGATGGAAACAAGTTTACAGGTGAGGGAAAAGGTAAACACACAGCTACTATGAATAAAGAAGTAGAAAAACCTACATGTACTCATTGTTCGAAAAAAAATTCATGATGCTTCGAAATGTTGAAAACTTCATCTGAAGCTTAAGCCTGCGAAGTTTTAGAATAAAGAAGATAATAATACTATTGCAACAACAATCCAACATGATTTGGGATATTATTCTGGGATGAAACTAAGGTGGTTGCTACAAGAATTTAAGGTAAAAATACTTCTAGTTATGTTTCAAAGAATGAACCCCTCATTGATGAAAGAAAGATGAGTGAGTTATTTCATATTAGATCAATCTATAAACATACAAAAATTGATACTCATTTTTATGGATCACAAACAAACCTCATTTTAGAAGAAATAGTTAAGAAATTACACTTGGAAACTAAGTTACACCCTAAACCATATCCACTTGGATGGGTATGTGATAATGCACAATTAGAAGTTACAAAACAATGTAGACTTAAGTTTTCCATTGCTTCTAGATCTTTTGATGAAGTATATCTAGATGTGGTCTCGTTGGATATTTGTGGCATTGTGTTGTGTAGTCCATACCTGTATGATAGGAAGGCTATATTTTATAGGGAAGATAACATGTATCCTCTCATTAAGTATGGTATCGAATAAATTTTCCATTCACATCACATGAAAAATAATCTTTCTTTAGTTTCTACAAATCAAATGAAGAGGTTGGTAAATGCAAGTAAGAACTTTGTTCTTATGATAGTAAAATCAAAAGATGTTGAACAAACTGAATATTTTAAAAGTTGTGATCCAAAACTTAAAAAGGAATTGATTAAAGTGGTATCCAATTATGATATTGTATGTCAAGAACCTAAAGGGTTAACTCCTTAAAGAAAAATTCAGCATGAAATATATTTACAACAGACCGAACCTCTTCATAATATTGGTATGTATAAGTATTTCATAATTGAGAATGCATAGATAAAGAAATAGGTTCAAGAATTACTTGAAAGAGGGGAAATTTGGCCAAGTTCCTCTTCGTGTGGTTCACCAATTGTTTTGGTTCCAAAGAAAGATGGCACATGGAATATGTGTGTTGACTACAGGTCAATAAACAAAATCACAATTAGTAACATACATCCTCTTCCTCGAATTGATGATATTTTGGATTAGCTTAATAATGCAATATTTTTCACTAAGTTAGACTTATGAAGTGGCTATCATCAAATCCGTATTCTTGACAATGATATTTGGAAGACTGCTTTTAAAACTAAACATGGATTATATGAATGGATGGTAATGCCCTTTGTTATTTGTAATGCACCCGTAACATTTATGCGGGTGATGAATGATGTGTTTAGGCCCTTCATTGATGATTTTTTCATAGTCTACTTAGATGATATTTTGATTTTCAGTCGAACTTGGGAAGAGCATGTCAAGCATGTAAAACAGGTGTTGGATGTAATTGAAAGGGAGAAATTGTACTTAAAGGTGTCCAAATGTGATTTTGGAAAGACATATTTAGTTTATCTAGGTTACATTGTATGGTGTGGTGAACTAAATATTGAGGACCTCTAAAGTGGAGGTCATTGTAAATTGGCCTAAACCAAATAATGTAAGTGATGTAATAATGTTTTTGGGAGAAACTCAATACTGGAGGAAGTTCATAGTGAAATTATCCATCATAGATTCTGCTTTACATGCTTTCACAAGTGTGAACAAATTACTTTAATGGGAAGGCAAGGAACAAAAATCCTTCAACACAATGAAAGAAAAGATCAAGACAACTCCAGTACTTGCACCATCGGATCTACAACAACTAGTTGAGATAGAAACTGATGCTAGTGGATATGCAATGGGGGGAATATTAATGCAACATAAGAAACCAATATGCTATCATTCTGAAATTTCTCTAAGCCAATAATCAACTATCCAGCCTATGAAAAATAGTTGTATGCATTAGTGAAAAGTGTAAATAAGTGGAAACATTACCTAATGGGTAAAGAAACAATCATACATACTAATCATCAACCTCTACAATATCTACAATCACAAACTAAGCTAGAACAATCAAGGAATTTCAAGTGGATTGGTTTTGTACAACAATATCATTTGGTTATTAAGTATAAGAAATGTATTCAGAACAAAGTTGCAGATATGTTATCTATACCTCCAAAAAATGCTTCTATTACCATTCAATGAATTCCTCTAAAACATGCAATTTATGTTGAACAATATTTAACTAAGTATATGAATAACTAAGGCATGGTTATCAAAATGAAGAATTGAACTATCATATCAATGACAAGTTGTTGTATCATCTTGGAAAAATCTGCATTCCACAAAGTGAAAGAGTGCATGTGATAAGAGAAGCTCACACTTCTCTCATTTCATGACATTTTGGAATAGGAAAAATTGTAGCACAATTAAAAAAAATTTGTTATTGGCCTCGAAAGAATGATACATTGTCCAAATATGTAAAAGTATGTGTCATGTGTGTAACAAGAAACCAAGTAACAAAAAGTTAGGCTTGTACACTCCGCTTCCAGTTCCTTCTCCTTCATGGTAAAGTGTTTCAATTGATTTGTAGTAGGGTTACCAATGTATAGAAAAGGACATGATTATTTATATGTTGTTGTGGATTGATTTAGTAAAATGTACATACTCATGCCTTGTAAAAATAATATGACGACTAAGATGAATTCTCATTGGTTCTTTCAAAATGTATGGGTCCATTTTGGACTTCCTACTTCTATTATATATGATCGAGATTCTCGCTTTATTCATAAATTTTGGTCATATTTATGGGAAGGTATGCACACAAAGCTGAAGAAAAGCACAACATTTCATCCAAAAACTAATAGATAAACTGAAGTGGTCAACTAGACTATTGTACATCTTCTTCAAGGGTATTGTTATAAGTATCCGAAGCTTTGGGATGAAGAGTTGCATTATGTTAAACATGCTTACAACAGAGCTATACACTCTTCAACCCTTAAGTCTCCATTTGAGACATGTTTTGGGTATTTTCCAAAGTCACCTTAGAATTTTTTTTGGGAAAGATTCAATGGAATGTGGATAGGTTGATGTGGATAAAGCTCAGAAGTTTATTCAAAAAATCCGATTGATTCATCAAGAAGTGCAGGAACATTTGGAATCAAGTCAGGGAAAGTACAAAGAACGACATGAAAAGAATTGAATAGACCATCATTTCGATATTGGTGATTGAGTATGGCTTCATATCAGCAAAGATCGACTCCAAGGTGGAGGTAGAAAGTTGAAACCTATCAGGTATGGACCTTTCACAATTATGGATAAAGTCAGTAATAATGATTTTCAGTTAGAATTTCCTCGTTATATGCAAATGTAATCTGTTGTTAATGTGGAAAACTTGAAACTGTATGAGCCTCATATTATTGTAGATCAAGATGTACAAGTTCAAGTACCTTCTGTGGACGAGTTTTCTCCTGCATATATCAATGAACTTAAGGAAGATGTAATACTTGATAATAATGTCAGATATTCACAAAGAGGTGACATGGAATTTTTTCATGTGTGGATTAAAGGAATTCATCCAAGAAAATCTTGGCTGCTAGAGTCTAGAAGAGTGAGGTAGTTGTACCATCACTTATTTTCTAAATAAATTCATGCTTTTGGAGGCCCAAAAACTTCCTAGTCGGAAGGTTTGATCCAGGAGGATCTCAAAGTTCGATTAGGATGAAAGTATTCAAACAATGAATTAAATCTTACATATGTAAAGAGCTCATCAAGAGAATTCCAGAAAATTTTGTTTCATGTGAAACAGTCTCCAGGTATAAAATTTATTGGGGTTTGAAATTTTGGAAAAAAAAGTTTAAATCTGATGGTAAAAATGAAAAAAGGGGGTGCACATGGCACACCCACAGGATTTTACATGGAATGTACATTCAACATATGAATTCGACATGGAGGCGGCACAAGGTTCCATGTGAATAGGCTTGATGAAGTGGCAACAGGATGAGAGGCCATGTGGGGGTGATTTGGTAGATATTTGGATCTTGGATAGACTCGAAGGTGGACCAATCAACCCTATTAGAAATAAATGGCATGGTTGACCAAAATGGTTAGGGTTGGGGAGGATCGACCCCCCGAAATTCACTCTGCCAAAGCCTCTGTAGATCCACCTAACCATGCCGTCGCCCGTTCGTTCTTAACCATATACAACACCATTGCTATTTAAAGTTGATGCGTGTCTTGTTTTGAAAAAAAGTCAACCTATAGTTATGTTATGTTTTTAACCAACAATATTAACAGTGAAACCATTACATGCCACCAAATAAACCTTTTCCATGTTTTATATTATATGCCATTTTCCAACATATGCCACGAACCATATAATATATAACATGCAACAAACCACCATGATATGGGGAGAGGTATGCGGGTTTGAACCAGTGACCTCCTTCCCCCTTTCCAATCGCTTCAACCACTACAATAAGGCCATCACATTTGGTGGGATATGGAACATAATATTTTTAAATTAGAGGAGCGATTTAGGGAAAAAAATGGAGCATGTGGCCACCATTTTGGGGCCCAAAAATGTTATTTAAAACCGCAAAATTTTAACCTCAAAACATAGTTTTTCGACCATTGTGTGCACAGATCCTGGGGAGTAGGTAGATGCCCTTAACGTGCATAGTTTATGAGGCAATAAAAAGTACATTTTTGTACAGATCTATACAACACAGTCAATTTACGTGGCATAGGAGGACTCAAGCAAACATGATCGATTTTATTCTCATTTTTCTTGAAATTTAGAGGGGATCATAGTGGTGCTATCAATTTTTACTAGTAATTTGCATAAAATAGAATTAGTTCCAGAAACCCATTTATGTAAGATTTGAAGAATTAATAAGATTGACCTTATCATTAGAAGTGGCCCAGAGACGTAGCCCAGGAGGGGTGAACTCTTTTATCAGTTCTTGTCTTTATATTTCATGGGTTGCATATTGTTTATTTGCTTATATATGTGTTTTAAGCATTTAAAATTTTAGTTTTAAGCTTTTTTATGAGTTTTTAACATACACATTTCATATGCAATTTTTAATGGTTAAAAAAGATCCTGAAATTTCATATCACAATAATATAAGCTTGTCTTCTCCCTGAATAAGAGATTCTGTGAAGGAATCAAGCGATGGCATTTTCTAATTAGGAGTTGCCAGACTCTTGAAGTGAAAGGTAAATACAAACACTGAGAATTTTGGTCCAAGTTTTCTCAGAATTGAGAGAACCAATTGCTCATCCTTATTGTCAATCCCACACTACTTACACTACATGACAAGGGATTTGAATTTTGAGGATAATTGATGTAGTTTCGAAGTTTCTAGGATGAAAAGAAATAAGCTCATTCTATAGAATATGGCATCTCAACTCATCCTTCTTGCCAAACATAGATTCAAGCTTCTTCCATACTTCTCTTGGATTTTCTAATCCATCAAGATGGAAGAGTAACTCCCTATATATATGAATGCACATGAAGTCAAAGTGTTCATCCAACTTATTCAAATAATTTGAATTCTCAAGAGGTTGTTGGGGTTCAACTTCATTTCCCAAGGTAACCCTGTACAGACTTTTATTGCACAACACCATATGCATATCATTCCTACAATCAAGATAGTTGAAGGGCATGAAGATCCTGGGTGTTAAGGATGTTGATTTGTCCATCTTGTAGCTTCAAGGAGCAACACAATCTTCAAAATTATTCAATTTACCTACAAAAACACTTCAATTCAAAGTCAAACCAATTTAATCTCTCTCTACATCGACATGTGCACATTCTCTAGGTGCATCACACCTAGATAGACTTCTCTAGACAAAATCTAGAGGGAGCCAGGAAAGACTCCTAGGAATGATGTGGAGCCCAATTGATGTTGGTGCATCAATGGAATTTTCTAAGGATTGAAGTTGTCCTGATTACCTACTCTGATACCATGTTTAATTTAACAAAGCTTAGGATCTTTAGGCCTTCATGAATTCAATTGTAAAAGAAGGTTTAAGGAGAAAGAAACAATTTAATATACACTGATCAAACATTCATGGAAAAATTCAACAACCAAAAGACAAAATTGGTTAGCATAACATTACATCCAATATCATTAACTCGTGTGTAATACAATGATGATACAAATAATAAAATTCAAATATAGTAGGTATGATTCAAATTCACCAAATTGGACTATCTCCAATGCTAACTCAATGTGAGAAACACACCACTAAGAGCTCGTTAATATAACTCACGACAACTAGATTAGTTCACATCTAATTAATTGGACAAGGTAGGTAGGAAAAGGTGCCTAACCTCCTTGAAATGGGGAAATGTGGTGCTAGAATAACTGGATATTAACTCACTGATGCCCAACTAAGGATAAATCAACACAAACTAGGGTGAACTGATGGTCTAACTCCCAATGTGGGTTCCTAAATTATATGGATTGACCTCTGTAGCTCCTAAACTCATGCAAACCAACACATCAAGTGGTAGGTGGGCCCCAGATGAGTTCCTCATGGCACTAGTGAGGTGGCAATAGACTCCTAATCTAGGAAATGACAATTATACTATGGTGGTCAAGGGAGGATTATTGATTAATCCTAACAAATTTATGTCACAACAATGCCATTCTCACACTCAAACATAACGCCTAAAAATTGTTGAATTGTTACGATCTAATAAAAAATTCGATAAACATTGCAGAGACGAATCTAAATGGAATAATAAATTAATTCAATAACATTTTATTACATTACATTCAATCTCGTAATGCAACAAAATAAATTAAGGAACATAATCATAATACAACATAACCATCGAGGAATAACATAATCCAACATAATCCTTGATGAACATTGCCACTCAATATAACCCTCGATGTATGTCACAATGGAACAAAAATCTTCCTAATATGACTAAACCCAACCCTTTTGCAATGTTATAATCATTTATGTAATGCGACAAAAACGACTAAGGAACATAACCATAGTGCAACATGATGATGAAAGAATGTCGCAATCCAACTTAGCACTTAACCAATGTCGTAATCCAATATAGCAATTGATAAACTTCACTATGAAACAAAACCATTACATAATGAAACACTTTGGAAATATTTCAAACAACAAAATAAAAAATTATGCAATAAACACCTATTTCAAGAAATCTAGAAAAATTCTATTACAAGGACTTCTATGGCATTGAATTTTTTTGTAAACATTTTATTTATTTCATTTAATTTGTAAAAATTATGCATTAAAGAAATATTCCATTAAAATTGGAAAAACTAATCCTAGAAAGAATGTTTTTATTGATCAGAAATTTTATTTAGTCTAAGTGTTTTTAATATACAATCATAAAAAACTGAAATGTTGTATCATTTATAACTAGTTCGGTATGCCATAAATTAGGAGGAGTATATGAAAATCTGTAATTTGTTGAATCATGAGAAATAATATTCATGAAGATATAAAATGTAGGATTAATGAAGTTAAGTTGCACACATAATTGCATGTTTTATTACAAGAAGATCTCTATCTATATTTGAAGTGAA
>LPNX010598537.1:8367-23853 GCA_001517045.1 Pseudotsuga menziesii
GTAGCAAGTAGTGAATTTCTCAATATAAATTAATCAGCCTGCCGCACAGCAATGATTGTTATCCCAACAAGTTCATAGTTAAATCTTTCAATCTCTTAAAATTTAACAATCAACAATAAGCATAATAAACCTGTTACAAGGTAATAAACCAATCTATATATCTTCTTCTAAATTTAATTATTACATCAAGATTTATTATAGTTTCAATAATGGGTGCAGGCGGCCACACAATAGGGACGTCTCACTGCAGTTCCTTTAGCAGCCGGTTTTACAGTTTTACAGGGAAAGGAGATATGGATCCGTCCTTGGACATGTTCTACGCAGCTCAGCTCAAAACAAAATGCAAGCCCGGGGACAGTAAGACAATAGTAGAGATGGATCCAGGTAGCTTTCGAACATTTGACACGCACTATTACGTGAATTTAAAAAAAAATCGAGGCCTCCTTCAATCCGATGCTGCGCTTCTGACCAACAACGAGGCACAATCATATATCAATAAGGCATTGGACAGCGCGTCGTTTTTTAAGGATTTTTCAACGTCGATGGAGAAGATGGGAGGAATTGGTGTTCTAACAGGCACCGCTGGGCAAATCCGAAGACACTGCGCTTTTACAAATTAACTAGGCCTTTTATTTTCTTTGAATATTTGACGGCGAATTATAATCCCTGGATTGAAGGCATTACAGCCTTAATATTGTAAGCTGTCCAATTTCAATTTGTGTAACATCTGTCTGGAGGCCACCTTCAATTTCTGTAATGTCTGTCTGAATAATATGAGACAAGCCTTTGATGAAAGAATCACACTAAAAGTATCATGCATACACTTCTGCATAAATCATTATTTAAAATTTTATATTTAAATATATTAGTTGCATCGAGAGAAGCTAGGAGAAGCTAGGTACGATTTAAAATTGAATTTTTTTTGTCTTTTCAAAAGCTTTTAGCTCTGCCCATAAGTGTAAAGTTAAAATTGTCCTTAAAAAAAATTAAAATCTGAATTTTATCTTTTCAATTAAGAAGAGCATAATTTATATCAACATTTCAAAAGAAGGATAACATTTTAAATTACCCATCCATATAAATTTGTAGATGTTGTAATTACTGTTCTATAAAGTTCAACTCATCATTCAAAATATTTGAAATATGATAAATTATAATCACTCACTCACTCATGCCATGCACTCACTGCTTAGTTGTACAAGATGTCAACTAATCATTGATAGAGATGTGACTTTGACTCCCAAGTCACTTGGGGTTGCAATTTAAAGTGTGACAATGTGTCGACAACTAATGTGAACCTCGCTATCAATGTCCACTCAGTTTTCATCAAAATGAAATTCAAAAGGCCTCTTTGATAAGTCCTCCTCTACAAGACTTCATTTCTTGCATGAATATCATGGACTCACGACAACTATAAACAACACTCATGTCACGAAAAATAAGAATAATGACATATAGATAGGATCACAAAGTGTGGAGAGTTCGATTTATGCATTGCAATAGAGAGGTTTCATTAGGCACACCATATGGAGAAACAATAGTTATTATAAAAAAATAAAAAAAACAATTTTTGGCTCAAGAATAGTCTTCAATTTGATGGGTGGCATGATCATGATGTAATCTCCTTCTGTCCTTCCAAACATTTTATGGTTTCTCACAACATTTGTCCTCGGCGCCACCAAAATGCATATAAATATTGGTTGTCTTTACATCCTTTTCTTTTTAAATCCTTATCTCGTAGTCATAACTAAGGATTATTATGCATGCACATCCTCACCTTATAATAGGAATTGGGTGAAGGCCCAAAGACAACCATAAAATATTAAATGTGCCAATAAGCAAAGAGTAAGAGACGACTATACGTATGTATTATATTAAATTTACCATATAAGTCTTTAATTAACATTATCAACTGAGATTTGACACGTTGGATTGTTGTGATCTTCTTATCACTCCTTACCAATGTGATTGCAAGGCATTTTTTTGAAGGTGAAGTCCATAATCTTAGGTCTTCTTCCTAAAAAAAACTGATGCACTGAGTAATGTTAGCTTTGCTAACTTGCTTGGTATGTAGGAATTTTGTTTTAAACGTTTTCTGAGTTGTGTATTATTTTTTCTTAGGTGTCCAATCCTTATCATTCTTACATTATACACATATGACAACTTAATGTGTTCAAAATAAGTTTTATTGAAAATATATCATTTTTCATGTAGATATTAAGGATGCTCAATTGTTTAAAATTGTAAAAATTTGAAAGAATAATATTTGGTTTTTTGCATTTTTTTTTGGTGAAAGAGTTTAGTTAATTTATACTTGTCAAATGAAGTATAATTATTTATATTGCCCTTCATCTCTGAAAGATTCATAAAGCTCATAAAGAGGTATCCAAATGGTAAAAAAATGTACAACTCAATAAATTGGATCCCTCTCAGTGTGGATTTAAAATGGATCTATGCTAGTATATAGCCACTGATTGTGTCAATTTAAAATGGATCTATGCTAGTATATAGCCACTAATCGTGTGGTGGTTCTTTAAGTGCCATAAGTATGTCTTATATCAATACTCAAATTATAAATATGCAGTGTAAATATCTCATCATAGTGAATTCATAAAGCACCGAAATATTTTTAATTTATTGACTTGTAATTTTTTTAATTACTTTTTATTTGGTTTTAAGTTTTTTATTTTATGAGTTAATATGAACTTTTTTAATTACATTTTATTTTTGGTAATTGCAGAGGCGCTTTCTACAGCCCAAATGGGTGGGGTGAGATGTGTCCCGTATGTAACGCTGACGTGTCACATGTTGGCTCATTAAAATAATAATAATAAAAAGTAAAACAAAAAAAATTATAACATGTGGGCTTATAATTTAAAAAATAAAAATATTATACTCATATAAATATACAACTATATTAGGGCAATACTTACAAACTAACTAGTAAATTCAATTGAATTTAGTAAGAAGATATTATAAAACCAAGAACATATAAAATTTAATAAAACCTCGTAGGGAAAAACCAAACTTCAATAATAGATTTATTATTGGTGGGCCAATGATAAGATCATCTCTCATTCTCACTTTGGCAAAATTCAACTAGCAAGAAACCACAGGCCACTAAAACCATGTGCTTTAAACCACTAGTCAAGGTTAACCCTAACATGTAAATGTTCATTTTTAGTTATAAATAAAAACTTAGTCATTTCTCAAAAACATTTGAATAAATGTTTAAAATCTTCATTTGATGGTAAAATGATTTTCAAATTCCAATTTATTCTCGAAATCTAAATTTTAAAAAATTATATGGATTAGTTTACTCATTAACTACTCTTGACATTCATTATTAGTTTTAAAGAAAGACAAGTAAAACAATTTTTGGAAATCTATTTGATTAAATAATTATTAATTTTACTCACCTCATTTTTTTAGTGATATTTACCCTATTTTGAAATTACTTTTAAGCAAGTTGACCATTTCCAACTAGGAATACTTATTAGACATTTTTGTAAATTAAAAAGAGTTTGCATCTCAAGAGAACTTGATCCCTCTCAACACTTGGTAGAGCCATAGTTAAGATGGATCTATACTGGTGTAATGTTAAGTTATCTTCCATCTTAAACTTGAATCTATTATGCATTAAGAGGAGGGATCCAATTTCCTCAAGTGTGAATTTTTTTTAATTACTTTTATTTTTTATAGCTGATATTAGTCAACATGGATTTTTTTTGGGTAATGTGTGACCTTACATGGCTTATATAATTTATAAATGTGTAATTTATTTTTTAAATTACTTTTCATTTGATTTAATTTTTATTTTATAAGTTGGCATAAATTTTAGCTTACATTACAACATTTATGTGGCTTTTCTCTTTGCAAAAATGCATTTGCTTCTCTAGTTTCAAAAATACTTGCATAGATTCATCTTAAACCACAATATACCAAACATTGAGGTAAATCAAATTTATTGAGATAAAATTATTTTTGACATTTAACTCCAACCCATCACCTTAATCAATTTGATGTCTAAGCAACATAAATCCATCTTAAACTCCAATCCATAAACATAAAAAGAGATCCAATTTAATGTAAATTTTTTTAATACTTTTTATTTTTAATAATTTATTAATCAATATTAAAAAATATAATTATTTTTTATTTTTATAATTTATGAATAAACATAATTTTTTAATTACATCTCATTACTCTTTATTTATTTTTTTAAAAGTAATTTATTTTTTTAAATTAAATTATATGACAACATCCCTATACTAAACTATACAACACCTAACATTACCCAATAAGAGACTACACAACCTAACATTACATGATAGTACCCCCCACACTAGATTTTACACAACCTTCCACTATACATTAACTTTTTAATGTTACAAATTGTAAATATATTAACTAATTATGGTAAGTGGAGTGGATACTTAGACTTCATCGATTTTTATAATTAAAATAAAATAACGGAAAGCGCACTCCACTTCTCTGTCCAATTAAAGTATCGACAAAAGCTTTGGCCACTCGCGACTCTTCACGAGTGGTATATGTTAGCAGGCAAACATTATCAAGTCACGGGCGTGGCATTAAACTGTTTTTGATGTTGTATATTTTTTGAGATTTAAAGAAAAATATAGTTAACATGCACACTTTGTATCATTTAATGCTTAGCTGTTTGGTGGCTAATATTTCTCCATGTTAAGAGTTTATACATGTTCTAGGTCATAATGTTAATGGTAAAAGTTAGATGGAATAATGTTAAATTAACCATTGTATGTGCAAATGAATGTGGGACAATTTTATAAAAATGAATGTTGGATAATTTTATAAATAAAAATAAAAATGATTTTTAATATTTAATTTAAATTTATGAATATTTAGTTAAAAATGTATTTGCATATTTAATAAATTTTAGTTATATTTTACTTATATTTGCAATTTTGTGTATTTCATTTAAGTGTATGTTTATTTAATGTGATGTTGTGAGTTTACAATAAAAAATATTTGAAGACTGATGTTTTTAAATAAATGAATAATAAACGTTTAGGTGAGATTTGTTATGACAAAATAATAAAGGGGCCATTTCGTTTATAAAGTGTGAATTTTTTTTGGGTGATTTTGTATAACTTCGTCATTAAAATTAATTTTAATATTATATTTCATAACAATCAAATTTAATCAATGGGTTTAAACATATAATAATTAGGTAGGAAATTTGTAAGTGTTTAGGAGTAAATACTCACCAACATAGTATCAAAAGAATCATGTTCACAATGTTATTCTTTGTATTTTAATATTTATTTTAACAAAATATTAGTATCTACTTTACAAGGAAAGGCTTACACAACTATTTTAGTATAAGTTTATGATGGTGAAATATATTTTAGTGTGTTATTTTTTTATTGTGTACACCTAGTTGTTAAAAAATCAATTTAATACTATATTTAATAATAATAATAAATGTTATAATGACTTTAAACATATGGTAATTAGATATCAAATCTATAACGTGTTCAAAAACAACTACTCACCAACATAGTGTTAAATGGACCATGTTCATGATGTTATTTTTTGTACTTTTGTTAAAGTTTGTCCACTTTAGTCAAAAACCCAATTAAATGGGCCATGGTCATGATGTTAATTTTTGTCCTTTAGTTGGAGTATGTCCAAATAGTCAAAAACCCAACCAATATCGTGCCATGCTCATAATGTTAATCTTTGTCCTTTCGTTGGAGCCTGTCCAAATAATAAAAAATCAAACTAAATGGACCATGCTCACAGTGTTATTTGTTGTCCTTTGTTGGAGTTTGTCTAAATAGTAAAAATCCTAACTAATATGTGAAGAAGAAGCCCCATGTTATTTTTTGAAACTGGTGTTTCGGACTACCAAACCTAACAAATAGCTTGTCCTTATGATTTTCTTTATAGAGCCAATATAAATTCCCTCATATTGGCAAGATCTCTTCTTAGGAACCAATGTGGTCCTTCACTTAATTCACCAAGTATACCAACTTTGATTTGGTCTTAAATTTCTCATTTTCAAGCCATTGCTCCCACCCAAACTAATGGAAATCCTTACCCAAATGCTCTCCATTTGATCCATGCACTAGAAAAGGCACAACACAGTCAAACCCTTCTTCATTTTTAGTATGTCTTGTAAGACATTATCATCCAAAACATCTAAAATCTCTACCAAAATTGATGGGGACAACTGCATAGATTTTGAGAACATAGCCTATAAATATTTTATCTCTTGTAATGTAGGAAAACTAAATGGGGTTGGGTCATTTTCACCTTTTACTTCCTACAACCTCTGGGTTATGATTCCTTTTAGCACTAGCAAAATATTATGTTTGATGCATGGGTGTTCCTGTAGGATCTAGAAGAAATAAGTGAGTGTGATGGTCATACAATCCTTGCTTTCCATTATGATGATTACCCATATGAATCTCAAGTACTCCTTAGAATGTGCACGACGTCGTTCATCCCATTCTCTGTTAGGATTTATAATCCTCCCTTGTCCATACTTAGTCTATTATATTATAGTTGCCTAACTTAGGAGGCATTAATTAATATTGGGTCCACTAGTACCATTGGGTCCACTTGGATTATTGGTGCCACTAGTACTAGTTAGTAGAGTGTGGGGAAAACATATAGAGATTAACTGCAATTGACTGCATGTCCATGCCTCATTTTATGTGCCTCTGAGACCAATCCCTACAATTTTGGAGCCACTGGGAGTGCCACACCAACCTCCTTCAGTTGTTGGTAGTTGATAACTAGTTAAGCTAAGTTATGCTCCTGTTACATTCAGTTAGATGTCCTCCAGTTCAGTTAGTGCCAGTCTTGCATGGTTGCATGGAGTTAGGCGCCTATTCTCACCTACCTCATCAGTTTAACTGGTTTAACTGATTGAGAGACTGAATTAGACATATGGAGTTAGACTAGTGAGCTCCAATAGTGATTTAGACACTTCTAGTTAGCCAATCATTCAGTCTTGAGTTGGTAGATTCGAATACTATCCATATGATTCGAATTCTCCTTTATGTAACATCAATGTATACTGTTGGAATGAATGAAGATAATACTATAATTTTACTGAGAAATTCTTATCAGTTTTCTATGAAATTTGTCTTGTTCAGTGTGTATTATTCATTCCATTCCACTGCACAATTAAACCTTTCAATTTCCCTCATTTCTTGTAGATCAATGGCACAATAATTCAAACATGGTATCAGAGCCTACTCAAGCAAGCAACAAGTCTGTCCAATCTCCATTGTACACCAGAAGCAGCTGGGTTTCCACATAAGTCCCTCAAAGTGTGCATTGCTAACTCTGGATTGGTTCAGAGAAGTATCTGTGAGAGTGGCGAACCCTGATAAAGTGTACATGTCGAGATGGAATGATTGGTTCTAACATAGTGCAAATTTTATTTGTTTTTGCAGTTTTTTCTTACATGTGCTACCTAGATTAATTGAAGAAATTGATTGTTCATAAGGAAGAATTAATGGATTGACCTACTTTCTTAGCCGGATTCTAACACCCTTCAACTATGTTGATTGGAGGGCACATATGCAAGTCTCCTTGCGCAATATTGGCCTGTACAGGATGACTATGGGAAGAGAGACAGAACCTCATAATCCTACTGAGAAAAATAAGTTCTTGAACCAGTTGGATGAAGCATTTGGATTCCTTTATGCTCACATCTCCAGGGATCTCCTATTTCATCTTGAGGGATTGAAGACTCCCGAAGAATCTTGGGAGAAGCTCGAATTCTTGTTTAGAAAACAAGATGAGCTTCGAGGACACATCTTGGAGAATGAGCTAATATACTTATAGCCCAGCAGTTTTTTACAAAATTCAAGTCTCTAGCACTACAATATAAGCAATGCGGAATAAAGAGGAAGGATGAGCAACTTGTTCTCTTTGTGCTCAACAAACTTGGTTCTGAATACTTTGTCTTCGTCTCTACCTTCCATTCTGGAAGAGATTCCATCCCCAATTGGAAGATGCATTCACTTGATATCTTTGTCGAGTCTTTAATACAGGAGTAGGATAAGTTGGTCCAAATGGGAGTCCTCCAAACTTCCAAGAACCAAGATATTCTGATGTCAGACTCTACCAATGCACAAGCTAAGTGGAAGCACAAGGGGAAGGAGCCTAAATCATCTAATTCGAATCCAAAATAGAGTCGAAATTCTTCTGAAGGAGCTTTAGGATCCAAGAAGAAGAAAAACTTTGAAAATACTAAGTGTCCTTATTGTATGAGGGGATTTCATCCTAAAATATGGTACATGAAGAAGAAGATCGACCAGATGTCTGCCCACCTTAAACATAACCATATTGCTCTTCCACAAAGAGCAAAGAAGTCTGATGCTGGACAACTGACAGAAGATCATGAGAGCTTCCATGCTTTGAAAGTTGGCCTCACTCGGTCAAAATCTTACTTGATAGATTCTGGAGAATCCAACCACATGGTTGCCTCTAAGGATTCCTTCACCACTCTCAACCTCACAGGCGGGCCTACTATTCATATGGGTGTTTACTCTCAGATCCTTACAGCATGAAGAGGTTCCATTAAAATACAACATTGTGAGTTCAAGAATTTTCTATATGTGCCCTCTCTTGCAGCAAATTTGTTGTTTATATATCAGATGACCCACATTGGCTCACCAAAGCAAGTGGTATTTGGCCCTAAATTAGTAGAGATCACAGAAATCTCAACTGGGAAGAATATGATGAAAGGAATTGCAAATCATGCCTCCAAGGCATATCCTTTCTATCATTTCATGCCATACTCGGATCCAATACAACCATAGCCTCTATTCAAAGCAGATAAAGGTATCACAACTCCTTTACTTCCTATTGCAGATATAGAATCATAGTCTAACATTTCATATTCAGATTCAAAAGAAGAGGAAGAATAGCATGAATCTAATATTGAGTTTACACCTCAAAGAGATCTAGATATAGACCCAACATCCACTTCATCTTAGCAGTCTAAATGGGCTCAACCACTCATTAAAGCAGCTGGGGATGGTTCTAGGAATCCAGATGATAAGAGAAGAACAAGGTCCTAGTATCAGAAGGAGAATGTTGCATTGTCCCACACATATCCACCTCTCCCTTAGAGGTGCTTCATGATGTTGGGGTCAGATCCTCAAACATTCAAGGAATCTTTCCATGATCCTAGATGGCAGGAAGCTATGGATCAGGAATTTGATTCGCTACATGATAATAAAACTTGGGAACTTGTCTCCTTACCTCGAGGGAGGAAACTTGTTCAATGCAAATGGGTCTACAAGACCAAGATATCCTCTAATGGAACCACAACCAAGTACAAGGCTCGTTTGGTGTCCAAAGGATACTCACAAGTTCAAGGATTGGACTATAATGAGACATTTAGTCCAGTAGCAAGAATGGATTCCATCAGACTTGTCTTGGCAATTGCGGCTTCCGAGAAATGGGAGGTACATCACATGGATGTGAAAAGTGCCTTCCTCCATGGTGAGTTGAAGGAATAGATTTATATTAAACAACCTGAGGGGTTTATTGAGGATCCTTCCTTAGTCTGCAGACTTAGGAAATCATTGTATGGATTCAAACAAGCCCCAAGGACATAGTATTTCAAAATGGATTCCTTCCTCATGTCACAGAAATTTGGAAGATGCAAATCAAATTGCAATGTTTACATGCAGAAGAAAGATGGATCCTTGCTATTGATTGTGTTGTATGTGGATGACTTGCACATTACTAGCATCTTTGTTGCTGGATTGAGAAGCATCAAGTCTGCTCTGAACAAAGCATTCGATATGACGAAGATAGGAATGTTAAGAGAGTTCATTGGTCTCGAAGTAAGCCAAAAGACTTTGGGAATCATGATATCACAGTCCAGATACTCATTAGACATGCTCAGAATATTCCACATGGAAGATTGCAAGGCAGCCCCTTTTCCCTTTCTATATGGCATCAGGCTAGAGGAAGGTGTCTCTACACCATTGGTAGACATCACTCTTTACAGACAACTCATTGGGATCCTTCTATATCTCACACATTCGAGACCAGACATATCCTATGTTGTGAGTGATGATTCCAGGTACATGCAGGAGCTACATGAGTTGCATTGGAAGGAAACAAAGAGCATCTTACACTATGTGCAGGGTACTAGAGATTATGGGATTTATTATGCAACTGGTGCACAACTTGATCTCATAGGATTCACAGATTCAGACTGGGCAGGAGATGTGAATGATAGAAAATCCACTTCAGGATTTGTATTTATGATTGGATCTATGCCAATTTGTTGGTCTAGCAAGAAACAAGCAACACTTGCACTCTCTTCAGCAGGAGTAGAGTATTAAGGAGCTGTGAATGCAACTATTTAGACAGTTTGGCTACATGTAATTTTGATAGAATTTGATATTCGCACTTCACCTTCAATGGGAATTTATTGTGACAACTAGAGCACCATAAAAATTTCTAGTGATCCAGTTCAGAAGCAAAGGACAAAGTACATTGAGGTTCACATGCACTATATTCAAGAATTGGTGCATGAAAAAACCATCACACTGCATTACTGTCCTACAGAGGATGAAATTGCAAACATATTCACCAAATCCTTCACAGAAAAGAGATTTTTCTTTCTCATATCTCTTTTAGGTGTTAAGGCTTGATTCACAGTTCATGTTCTTGCTTATTTTGAGGGGCGAGGTTTCCCATGAGTTTTTCCCCTATTTCCTTAGTTTATTAAGCAACATTTTTTAATTCTTTTAGATTGTAATTTGGGTGACTTTTGGCCTTATTTCCAGGGCCCACAGTTGTCCAAGTTAGGATTAGTGGGGGAGGTTAGGATTTATAATCCTCCCTTGTCCATACTTAGTATATTAGATTATGTTTTCCTAACTTAGGAGTCATTAATTAATATTGGGTCCACTTGGGCTATTGGTGCCACCAGTACCAGTCACTAGAGTGTGGGGAACACATATAGAGCTTAACTGCAACTAGCTGCATGTTCAAGCATTATTTTATGTGCCTTTGATACCAATCCCTACAATTTAGGAGCCACTGGGAGTGCCACATCAACCTCCTTCAGTTGTTGGTAGTTGGTAACTAGTTAAGCTAAGTTATGATCTAGTTACATCTAGTTAGATGTCCTCTAGTGCAGTTAGGCACCTATTCTCAGCTGCCTCATCAATTTAACTGGTTTAATTGATTGAGATACTGAATTAGAAACATGGAGTTAGACTAGTTGTCACGTCCCCATGCCTCCGACCGGCGAGGAGGACGCGACTACAAGCTTCAAACACATGGACTAAGAGCCCCATGCACATGTACAGGCATAAAAATGCTGAAACAGAATGCTTAAACATACACACATGAACATTTGTCATGCACAGATGCAAACATCTATCAGGCATAGCGGAAACATCATACATTTAAGCAAGCATTCATTTAACATGTTCATCATGTTCATTAACAGAATTTACAGTTGCAGAAGTAAAATAGGCAAGATCACTTATCTTATGAAAACTCCTTCCGCAACCAGCTACGTCGCTGCAACGTTCCACCAAACCATAGGCCAGCGTGCTCCTTAATCTCTCAGCAGCGCTGCCACCCCCGAGATGGGCATGATTATCCAAGGAATAAGGGAACTAGCAGGATTACACATAGCCAAGGATACACAAAACACACAGCCAAGCTAACAGAGTTGGGTTTATCAGGCAATTCAGGAGCTGGAGAAGGCAAATTGCTAAGCTGGTGAGCTCATTACAGAGCCAAGAACACCTACACTAGAACTAGCCTGACCTCTAAGACACCCAAACACACCCAACACAAGGAATCAGTCCCTTCTCTGCTACACAGTCCCTCGGGCCCTACATTCCCTTCCAGTGCTATTCAGGGGTGATGGAGAAGAAGGCCAGCCCTCTAGCTCTGTCTGTGTGGGTTCCAGCCACCAGGTTTATCAAGCAAAACTCATCCCCATCCTTTCTCCCTACACAGTCCGAAGACCGACCATTGCACTCAGGCAATCACTCAAAAATTACAGCTAAACAGGGGGAACAATTTCTTAGTCGTTCTTGGCTCTTTCGTGGCCAAAACGACTCCCAACAATCGAATTACACAGTCCCAACTAAACAGTAAACATGTGGGAAGAACAGCAGTTCCAATCTCAGCATTAAAATGAGGGAAATTACACAACCATACCGGTCTGTAAGGAGAACATACAACTGAGGACGTGAATGGCTCTTCTCAGGAATTTCATGGGTGAAAACGCACAGCTTTCAGCTCGCTATGTGAGCCCAAAACAGAAGGATACCTGTGCGTGGAAACAATCCGACCCTGTGAGGAAATGAACAGACAATGGAGGTCCTGTGTGAGGAAAACAGCTCCGTTTTTGTCCGTGGATGAACAAACAACAGCAAGGACGTGAATTGGAAGTGTGTGAGCTTTCAACACAGTCGTGGGAGAGTCGAATTTCCTGCATGAGTGATGGCAGTCATTTTTCCCCAGCCATTGTGAAGTCAACCAGGGTGGAGTGTGCGTGTGGGTGAGGACTGACAGTCCTGCCACACCCACTCCTAGACAATAACTGCCTCAACTGCCAACAGAGATTCTTAATGAAGGTGGTGGGAAATAATACAAGGGAAGACGACACATGGGTTTTCTCTCATTGGCCAAGGTTTAACAAATTCCCCCACATCCTTATCCTTGTGAAAATCATGCCCCTTTCTCATTTTAGTTGTCGCGATCATAGCTGGTCGGGTTCATTTTTAGTTATAGATGCATATTTACATGATGAACATCATAATATATGCCGCATGCCCCGATATACCATCGGTGACACTTCAAATAAAAAACATAACATAATCGATCAATGGTGGGGCCTTGGCCTTTAGCTCCACACCCTGATCATTTACAATTTATACATCATATACATCTAATGTAACGAGGTCAAAACCGGGACATTACATTCCCCTCCCCCTTCAATAGCACTGTCCTCAGTGCTTTACAAAATTTGAACAAAATGCTACACTGGTATCGCCTCAGTGTTCCGCAGAATTGAACAAAAATGGATGTGCCAATCGCATGGCATCCTCCAGCTCCCATGTAGCCTCTTCAGGTCCGAAGTGCTCCCATTGCACCTTTACCTGCCCTATGGCTCGGTTTCGAAGCATGGTGACCTTCCTGTCGAGGATGTGCATTGGCTCGATTCGGAACTCTCCCTCGGGTTCCACCTGAATCACATCCTAATTTATCACATGGTTAGGATCATGTACATACCTTTTAAGCAAAGAAACATGAAAAACATCATGAGCTCTAGTGCTAGCAGGCAATGCAAGTCTATATGCAATTGGCCCTATTCTTTCAAGCACTTCAAATGGCCCACAATATCTTGGTGACAACTTGGCACAACTTCCAAGTTTCAAGGAACTCTTCCTTGCCCTCACTCTGAGGTAAACATGATCCCCAATACTGAACTCCCTGTTCACCCTATGCTTATCTGCATAGCTTTTCTGTCTGTCCTGTGCTACTTTCAGCTTCTGTCTGATCTTTACAACCTCTTGCTCCATTTCCTTGAGCAACTCTGGTCCAAGCACAATCCTGTTCACTGGGTTATCCCAAGTCACTGGTGTTCTACACCTTCTTCCATACAAAGCTTCATATGGACTCATCCCCATGGATGCTTGATGTCCATTGTTATAAGCAAACTCTACCAAGTGTAAGTAATCTTCCCACTTGGTTGGTTTGTCCATTACGTACATGTGAAGCATATCTTCAAGCACCTGATTAACTCTCTCGGTCTGCCCATCTGTCTGAGGATGGTATGCAGTGCTGAAGTTTAGCTTTGTACCTAGATCTGCAAACAACCCCTTCCAAAAGTTGGAAGTGAACTTGACATCCCGGTCAGAGACTATTGCCTTCGGCAATCCATGCAATTTGAATATCTCCTTCATGAATATCTTTGCAATGTCGCCAGTCTCATATGTAGACTTAACCGGTATAAAATGTGCTGCCTTAGTCAACTTGTCTACCACAACCATAATAGAATCATGTTGTCTCCGAGTCATCGGCAATCCTGTAATAAAATCCATGGAAATAACTTCCCATTTCCATTCTAGAACTGGCAAAGGCTGCAACAAACCTGCAGGGTGTTGATGTTCAACCTTTACCTGTTGACACTTCATACACCTTGAAATGTACTCAACCATGTCCTTTTTCATACCTGACCAAAAGTACTGCTTTCTAGCTGTAGCAATTGTCTTCTGATATCCTGGGTGACCAGAATACAGAGCTTGATGGATTTCATCCATAACAACTCTCCTCAAATCTGTTACATTCGGAATATAAATTCTGCCTTTATAAGTGAGAAGTCCATCTTCTTCCAATTTATATCCCTCATACTTCTTCTCAAGACTTTGCTGCTGCAATTTGTCTTTTACTTGTTCATACCATTCATCTCCAGCAACGTGACTAACAATCTGCTGCCTCAAATCTGATTGGCAAATACTAAGAGATGCCACATGCATTCCATGCACCTTCCTGCTGAGTGCATCAGCTACCTTGTTCTATTTTCCCTTTATGTGCTTGATTTCGAAATCAAACTCACATAAAAACTCCAGCCATCTTGCTTGCCTAGCATTCAGAGTAGGCTGATCAAATAGATACTTCAAACCACAATGGTCTATTCTAAGCTCAAATCTCCTGCCCATCAAGTAATGTCTCCACATCTTGAGAGCATGTACTATGGCTGCAAGCTCTAGATCATGAGTGGCATAGTTCTTCTCATGTTCCTTCAGCTTTCTCGACTCATAGCATATCACGTGGTTGTCTTGCATAAGGACTCCTCCAAGCCCTTGTCCGCATGCATCGGTACACACCACAAAATATTTCTCTAGATCTGCAACCTTCAACACTGGTGCACTGGTGAGAAGACTCTTCAACCATTGGAAGCTTTCTTCACACCTCGATGTCCATTCGAACTTCATCCCCTTCTTTTGCAAGGAAGTGATTGCATGTGCAACTTTGGAGAATCCCTCAATGAATCTCCTGTAGTATCTTGCAAGTCCCATAAAAGACCTTACATCTGTCACATTTCTTGGAGTAGGCCAATTCATAATGGTTTCAATCTTTTCAGGGTCCACAGATATACCCTCCTCTGAGATAATGTGACCCAAATACTGAATTCTATCTCTATAAAAGTCACACTTGCTCAGCTTTGCATACAGCTGATGCTCCCTAAGCAATTGCAATGTCAATCTCAGATGCTCTTCGTGCTCCACCTCATTCTTAGAGTAAACAAGAATGTCACCAAGGAAAACAAGAACAAACTTGTCCAAATACCTGCTGAAGACACTATTCATAAGGCACATAAATGTAGTTGGTGCATTGGTGAGACCAAATGGTACCACTACAAACTCATAATGCCCATACCTTGTCCTGAAGGCTGTCTTATGAATGTCTTCATCCTTGATCCTTACC
>LPNX010598537.1:24058-60749 GCA_001517045.1 Pseudotsuga menziesii
GCAACCCTTCCTACAGAACTTATTTAATTGCATAGCTGAAACCTGCCTTACTGAAATCACCTTTGGAATGCCTTTCACAACTAATAGGTTACCTTCTTCATCCATGCATTCGAAGGTCTTATTGTAACAGTCAAGCTTCACCCTGTGAGCTTATAACCAATCCATTCCAATCAGAACATCATAGGAACCAAGCGATAGAACATTCAGGTCTATACAAGTGACCAACCCATTCATGACCAATGGACATTTCTCTATCACTTCACTGACCTTTCTTTTAGTTCCAGTAGCTAGCTGAACTAACCAAGACTTCCTATGCTTTACTTTCTTAAAAGCACAAATCTCCACTATTCTAGGAGTAATGTAACTGTGCGTAGAACCAGGGTCAATCAAAATAGAAACAGATTGCTCATCAATCTTACCTGCTACTTCAACCACCAATGACTAGTGATCTGCTTGACGATCCTCCAGTGCTACATAGATCCTAGGAACTGCCCTTGCCATTTGACCCACTGTTTCTACTTCTTGAATGTTATAAGTTGTCCTTGCACTCTCATTCTCGAGTGGACAATTCCTACGCATGTGGGGTCCTCCACATTTCCAACATTGAAGTGGCCCTCTATTCTATTGTGGATCTTTAGGCTTTTCTCCGGTCATTCCAACTGGCTTACTCGCAGCTTGAGATGGCTGCTTCTGTTGATTCCTGAAGCTAGAAGGTTTGAAACGTTTCTTCCTTTGGTCAAAATTCTCGTTCTTCTTGTCCTCCATGCCTTATGGAAATCTGGCTTACCTTTGCTTTGCTCATAGCAATACTTAGCCTTTCTTATCGCTTCTTCAAGAGTTCTAGGTTCATAGAACTCAATTCTATCTTTGTGAGACTGAGGTAATCCACTCAGAAAACGCTGGACCTTCACTTTTTCATCTCTGATATACCGGACATACCTCAACAGTTCTAAAAACTTATTTGCATACTCTTCCATGGTCTGCTGTCCCAATCTCAACTCATGGAACTCCTTAATCTTATCATCATAATACCTGTCAGATAGGTATTTCTGCTTAAAATACTTCTTGAATTGTTTCCACTTAAGCCTCCTTTCACTGATCTTCTTCACTTGCTTGAAGTGTTCCCACCAAATGGATGCTCTTCCATTCATATCGAATATGGCAACTCTTGCCTTCATGTTGCCTGAATAGTCATGCACTTGAAAGTATTTCTTTATCCCAAGAAGCCAAGCTTCAGCTTCTTGTCCAGTCTTTACCTCGCCATCAAATGTAGGAGGTTTAGCTTTCTTAAATTCATCCCGAGAGCGATCCCTATGGTGCCTCTGTCTTTTCCTTTTATGAGAAGAGGAACTTGAATCCCCGCTAGATTCTTCAGAATTAGATGATCCACTGGAAGTCCTTCTCCTTCTCCTAGCACTACTCTTACTACCTTCTGGTCTTGCGGTACCTCGTTTAGAGTCTATCTTTCTCTGCAAGTCTGTCAAACTTTGCAACATAGCAGCATTCAACTGATGCTGCTCTTCCTAGGCTTTGATCAAGCTTCTCATAGTAGCTGCAACATCTGACGGTGTCTCTTGGAATCTCCTTCCATTAGACTCTATGTCATCGTTCCTATTACGTACATTTTCTCCCATGGCATCTTCTGCTCGCTCATAAGAATCCCGAGCATCATACCCATCATGAGTTCTCATACTGAAACACCACTTGCTTATCAAATGCACTATCTGGAATACTTCCCTTGAAGGTGACTATAATTCTGCAAACGTGTTAGTAACACAACCGTTAGATGCATAACATATAAATAAAAAACACTTACCTTCTCTGGGAATAACCATAAAATAACAATTGACCCAAATACAAGATTTTCTTCACCAAAGAACGACTATCTGAGGGGGACGACGGGGGTCAAGGGGGCTTTCCCCCCTTGTGGCTTCCGGGTCGAGGGCAGCGCCCTCGTTTTTTTTTTTTTGTAAATCATTGGTTTTCGTGCAATCTGGTGCATAAGATCGCTGCCTCTTTTCTCATTTTCAACCCTGAAATCTCACTGAGAAATAGTCCAAAAATCACACTGGGAAATAGTTAAAATCTGCTGGAAAAATCTCATGGAAAACTCAAATTTTCCCCTTGCACAGAATCGGATCTCTTCCCCTATTCCTTCCGCTGAATTGGCTCCCGGAACCCTTCTTCCTTCCGCAACGGTGGCTTCTCGGAAGCTCCAATCCTTCTGTAATGGCGGCTTCTCGGAAGCTCCAATCCTTCCGCAACGACGGCTTCTCGGAAGCTCCAATCTTTCCGCAACAGCGGCTCCTCGGAAGTTCCAATCCTTCCGCAACGACGGCTCACCAAAGTCCGACTCCTTCCAACATCCGCTCTTTCTTGGAGAAATTTTTAACTTCGGGCGTCGGCGGACTTCTTGCATCGGAAGCCAAATGACTTTGGCTTCCGCAACGGCGGCTCACCAAAGTCCGAATCCTTCCGACGTCCACCCAACACTTAGGAATTTCCATGATTTTCTTCACGCTTCCTTCTACCGTCGGAAGAATTTGCGGTTTGGGATTCCGCAATGGCAGACGGGAAAACACTTTCCCTTCCACAACGGTGGAAGAAATTTCCATGAACTCTTCCGACTGCTCCAACACTTAAACTATTTTTTTGTTGAATTTGCAGTCTGATTTCCACTGGGCAGAGAGGAATACTACCTCTGTCACTGCACCCTTCTTGGCCCATAAAGGCCCATTACTGCAACCCAAGCTCTGATACCATACTATTACGTCCCCATGCCTCCGACCGGTGAGGAGGACGCGACTACAAGCTTCAAACACACAGACTAAGAGCCCCATGAACATGTACAGGCATAAAAATGCTGAAATAGAATGCTTAAACATACACACATGAACATTTGTCATGCATAGATGCAAACATCTATCAGGCATAGCGGAAACATCATATATTTAAGCAAGCATTCATTTAACATGTTCATCATGTTCATTAACAGAATTTACAGTTGTAGAAGTAAAATAGGCAATATCACTTATCTTATGAAAACTCCTTCCGCAACCAGCTACGTCGCTGCAACGTTCCACCCAACCATAGGCCAGCATGCTCCTTAATCTCTCAGCAGCGCTGCCACCCCCGAGCTGGACATGATTCTCCAAGGAATAAGGGAACTAGCAGGCTTACATATAGCCAAGGATACACAAAACACACAGCCAAGCCAACAGAGTTGGGTTTATCAGGAAATTCAGGAGCTGGAGAAGGAAAATTGCTAAGCTGGTGAGCTCATTACAGAGCCAAGAACACCTACACCGGAACTAGCCTGACCTCTAAGACACCCAAACACACCCAACACAAGGAATCAGTCCCTTCTCTGCTACACAGTCCCTCGGGCCCTGGATTCCCTTCCAGTGTTATTCAGGGGTGATGGAGAAGAAGGCCAGCCCTCTAGCTCTGTCTGTGTGGGTTCCAGCCACCAGTTTTATCAAGCAAAACTTAGCTCCATCCTTTCTCCCTACACAGTCCGAAGACCGACCATTGCACTCAGGTAATCACTCAGAAATTATAGCTGAACAGGGGGAACGATTTCTGAGTCGTTCTTGGCCCTTTCGTGGCCAAAACGACTCCCAACAATCGAATTACACAGTCCCAACTAAACAGTAAACATGTGGGAAGAACAACAGTTCCAATCTCAGCATTAAAATGACGGAAATTACACAACCATACCGGTCTGTAAGGAGAACATACAGCTGAGGACGTGAATGGCTCTTCTTAGGAATTTCGTGGGTGAAAACGCACAGCTCTCAGCTCGCTATGTGAGCCCAAAACAGAAGGATACCTGTGCGTGGAAACAATCCGACCCTGTGAGGAAATGAACAGACAATGGAGGTCCTGCGTGAGGAAAACAGCTCCGTTTTTGTCCGTGGATGAACAAACAACAACAAGGACGTGAATTGGAAGTGCGCGAGCCTTCAGCACAGTCGTGGGAGAGTCGAATTTCCTGCGTGAGTGATGGCAGTCGTTTTTCCCCATCCATTGTGAAGTCAACCAGGGTGGAGTGTGCGTGTGGGTGAGGACTGACAGTCCTGCCACACCCACTCCTAGACAATAACTTCCTCAACTGCCAGCAGAGATTCTTAATGAAAGTGGTGGGAAATAAGACAAGGGAAGAAGACACATGGGTTTTCTCTCATTGGCGAAGGTTTAACAATTTCCCCCACATCCTTATCCTTGTGAAAATCATGCCCCTTTCTCATTTTAGTTGCCGCGATCGTAGCTAGTCGGGTTCATTTTTAGTTATAGATGCATATTTACATGATGAACGTCATAATATATGCCGCATGCCCCGATATACCATCGGTGACACTTCAAATCCAAAGCATAACATAACCGATCAATGGTGGGTCTTGGCCTTTAGCTCCACACCCTGATCATTTACAATTTATACATCATATACATCTAATGTAACGAGGTCAAAACTGGGACATTACACTAGTGAGCTCCGATAGTGATTTAGACACTTCTAGTTATCTAGTCAGTCAACCTTGAGTTGGTAGATTCAAATCCTATCCACATCATTCGAATTCTCCTTCATGTAGCATCAATGTATACTGCTGGAATTAATGAAGATAATATTGTAATTTTAATCAGCAATTCTAATCAGTTTTCTATGAAATTTGTCTTGTTCAGTGTGTATTATTCATTCCATTTTACTGAACAATTAAACCTTTCAATTGCACTCCTTTTCTGTAGATCAATGGCACAATAATTCAAACAATCTCTTCCTGAAGAAGTAGAGGGAAACTGTCAAGAGGTCGACATGGTTGGTCGTCCACGAAATTGTTATACACATGCATCTCTTTCCTCTTCATAGAACATATATCTCCCACATAGGCATACACAACTCATTGATCCTTAAGCATTTTTTGTTCCATTTTCATATACTTTGATGGTGTAGAATTGACTAAAAAGCCTAATGCTTGTTGTTCTTGTGCTTTGCAAGTCTCCATGTTCTTTCTTCCTTGTACTATTTCTTTTAATAGATTTTTAGAGATACTCCATTGTATTTCTTGTTCTTTAATGCATGTCTTATAAATTTCTTGTATTTATTTATTGGAGGCATATTCAGGTACAAATTCTACTTTCAATCAATTACTTTACTCTCCTTTGACTTTAATGATTGTAAACATTTTCTTACCTTTCTCTTTTGCTTTATTTTGTTTTTTATTCTTGTTACTTCCTTCTACCCTAGGTGTTTCCTTTTCTGTCAATTAAGGTTCTATGGGTGGCTACATCGACTCTGCCAATCCTAATTATGGTTGTTATGCTAGTTGACCCGAATTGATGTTTGCTTGTGTGAATAAATCTGCTAAGAAGCCAAATATTATGTCTTCTAAATCAATTGATTAGCATTCCATTTGTTGTTATTGTGTATGCTTTTCTATTTTAATAGGGGTTTTCCTTTGTTTTCCTTGGATTTTTCTTGTTGGTTATCTTCCTATGACCCTAGTTATTATTGATGTGATTGGGACCCTAGTTATTTGTTCTTCTATGTGTAATGGTGTTTGAGGAAGAAATTGTTCCTCCTACTAACCGAATGGTGCATTATAAGTTTTTTTTTTGTTTCTTGGTCAAGGTTTATTTATTCAGGATAGGTTCAATCAATCCGATGTCCTTCTCCATCTTTCCTACTTGTTATTTCTAGTAAGTTTGTTGTTTTCCCATCGATTTCTCATGTCTTTGTTTTGTCGTCTATTTTTTCTGCCATTCTTCTTCAACTGGAAGTGGTTTTGGTGGTGATGGTGTCCCAGTCAAAATAGATGGAATTTTTGAATCCCCTACACCTCTTGTTCATGGTTGAGTTGGCACTTTAATGGTGAACTTTGTTCCTTCTATTTTCTTCTACTTGTCCTGATGGGATGCATGTTCCTCCTTCTCCTTCCTTAGTGCTTCTATATTATTTTGGAGTTGATTCTCAATTGTTACGTTATTCTTCATGGATTCAATTATTATTTCTTTGACTCAGTCAAGTGCTTTGGAATATTTTGGATTGACACTAGATTCCATAAATTGCTTCATTTTATTTTATTGTTCCATGGTAAACTTGCCTTTTTCCTTTGAATCTTTGGCGAATAGTACCTTGAGTGCAGCTTCATCTAGTTTCTTTTTATTCGAGGGTCCGCAAAGTCGATTTATTCTATGTTTTGAACTTGTTTCTTGAGGTAATCCTTAGTTGATGAAGTGGGTGAGTGAGGATCGGTATGTTTTGTCTTGGTCTTTCACTTTTTCTCTAATGGGATCCTTGGACTAATGTTGGTCAAAATACCCAACTATTGTAAGAACAAAACTGTAAAAAATGTTTCTTGGGTCTCTTCCTTTATCTCACCATCAATCAAAGGTGTTATAATTTGTGTAGTTGAATTCCTTGTTGATGGTGGAATTGGATAAATTGTTGGCCTATCTTGAAACTTCTTGAAATACCTCCTCTTGTGGGGCAGTATTCTGATTCATTTGGTACTCCCCTTTTCCTAGATACATACTAGACCTTTTTATAGTCTAATCCTAGTTGAATATCTACCAGCGATATATATTTATTATTATACATTGGGGAACCCTCTGTATGTTACAAGTCGACTTCATCGACTTAACCCACTCCTAAATATTTATTGTGGTGATAATTATGGTTATGTCTGACCCTTCCATTTTGTTGCAAAGCATTGAAAGTTCCACATTTTTGGAGACATCTTTACTATAAAAGTTTTTTTTTACACTGGATTTATTTTCAACATGCCTTTCCATATTGACAAATGGATGTCTAATTTCTTTACTTTCATCTTGGCACTCTTTACAATTAGGTTTTACAACCTCTATCAAATGCTTTTATCGATTATAAATCTTTCTGTTTTTTACTACTTGTCTGGTGGCCTCCAACATATTCAAATTTGCATCTAATGCTTGACCAAAACTAGTTAAGAAAAGGGTGACTATGATGCAAGTCCACTAGGGAAAAATTTAAGGAACCATATTATTTTTAAAGTGTAGAAATCTTGGAGAACCTTGCTAATTCTTAAAATTCCAACCATAAAATGTTTGGAGATATTTTTGTAAAATAAATAAAATTTATAAGGATTTTACATAGTTTTTAGTATCCCATGGAATTTGGGCGAATTAGTTTAGAAAAAAATAGAAATTGGTGGATTTATTTTGGAAAAAAAGGTAAAAATATAGCCCATGGGAAAATTTAGCCATTAATGTTTTCCCTAAATTCCACTTAATGTGTTCTTCCTTTACCTTGCTCATAACCATGCATTTTGAGTTCATTATTGAGGTTGACCTTGTAAATCTAACTATCCACTCCTTTGCATCAATTTCCTTTGGTACGGGGTCACCAATTTTTGGGAGTCCTATTATTCAACTTATCAAGTTAGAATTTAAAATTGAAATCAGATCATTGAGCCATATTTTTCTACCATGGTGCCAACTAATAATGATTTTTGTAGCTTCCTCTTTCCAACCATTGAATCCAACAACTTGGGGGGAACTATGTATGCTTGATTATTTTCTTTTTGTAGGATGATCGACTCATCCCAGCATTTACCATTTCCCACTTTCTAAAATTCTACTAATGCTTGTCCCTTTCAATCTCTTCAATATTATCTTATTGGATTCTATTCATTTTGGCATCTAGCTCTATTTATGGTTCCTTGTCATGGCATAATTTGGTTTGAGGCTCTATTGTTTTACTCCTCAGTACTAGTAAGAGAGATAGAGTCTCTCATTTTAGTTGACATGATTTCTATGTAGGTCTCTTTCAAATCAAGTCGATTGTGCTCAAAATTATAATCATTCTTATTAACTTTTCCTTAGTTGACAATTTTGGATGATTTTGGAATGGAATAGATCGTATATATAGGCGATTCGATGTTGGGGGTAGTTGGTCTCTCACACAAGAATTAATTTGATGGAGTATCTCATTTTAAAATCCGTGCATTAATCACAAAGGCCAATCTTTTATTTGACTCGTCTAGCTTCCATCAAACGGTTTCTTCACATTAGTCAATTTTTCTTTTAGTGCATATTCTTCACTTGATTATGTTCTATGTTCCTAATTGTTAGGCTTGGTATGGGATTTATTATATGCACAATAATGACTGATAAAATTTCTTTTGCCTTTCCTTTTCTAATCTTCTAGAGTGTTTTGATCATTGTTCAACTTGTATTTGGATATTTCGTGTTGTTCTAGTAAGTTTTTTTTTAATTCCAAATATCACTTGCTTAAGACTTTTCCTATTGTTACTTGTTGATTGTTTCTCATAATCCACCATCACGATCCTTAAATGCTCTTCTTATGTTGGTTCACATTATTTGTATTCCTTATAATAAACAACTTTTCAACCAACTTTCTCAAGTGACTATATTTCATTTCTTCTTGTTTTATTTATTGTTTTGATTTCTTTTTTTCAAGCATGGTATCTGCTTAGTTAGGCACCATTAACTACTTTTCTAAGGATATTTCTTTGTAATATTCTCAATTGGACAACCCCATAAGGTTTTATGTCTTCAATTACAAAAGGACCTAACCATGTTGTTTACAATTTTTTTAGGATTCCCTTTTTTTTTACTATCATTCATAAGGATAATATTCCTTATTTCAATATCTTTATTTTTAATCTTTATGTCATTCCATGCTTTTTGTTGTTGCTTTTGTACTTCTGGATGATGAAGGGATATTGTTCTTTCTTATTCAAGTTTGTTGAATTGGTAGTGTCTATCTTGTTTTGCTTGGTTGTAATCAAACTTTAATACATTTGATATTTTATCTGAGTTTGTTGTGAAACGTAAGGGGATTACAATTTCTTTCCCATAGACCAATTTTAAAAGATTTTGACCAATTGATATTTTATAAGTTGTTCTATATGCCCAAACGACAACAGGTACTTTATCATCCCAATCATCTCTATCCATGAAAATTTTAGGGGTGAAATCTAGCCCATGAGCTTTTTTTATTTTTTTTCCAAAAAAATATTCACCATTTTTCATTTTTTTTCTAAAATGATTTGCCCAAATTTCATTGGATGATTTTTTTAACTCTAGAAAGCCGCACTTGGGAAAGATGACTTCATCGACTTAATCCACTCCTAAAACATTTATTGGGGTGATAATTATGGTTATGTCTGACCCTTCCAATTTGTTGCAAAGCATTGGAAGTTCCACATTTCTTAAGACATCTTTACTATAAAAGTGTCTTTGTTGAATGGGGTTATTTTCAACATGCCTTTCCATATCCACAACAACAGATGTCTAATTTGTTTACTTTGATCTTAGAACTCTTCACAATTAGGTTTTACAATCTCTATAAATTGCTTTGCTCGATTATAAATCTTTCCATTTTTTACTACTTTTCGTATGGCCTCCAACATATTCTCACACACAAGGGTTAATTTGATGGAGTAGCTCATGTTAAAAGTCGTGTATTAATTGCAAAGGCCAACCTTTTATTTGACTCAAAGAACGGTTTCTTCACATTAGTCGATTTTTCTTTGAGTGCGTCTACTTCACTTGATTATGTTCAATGTTCCTAATTATTAGGCTTGATATGTGATTTCTTTGAGTGCGTCTACTTCACTTGATTATGTTCAATGTTCCTTATTTTTTGTATTTTATTTTCTAATCTTCTAGAGTGATTTGATGATTGTTTAGCTTGTGTTTTGATATTTCGTGTTGTTCTAGTTAGGTTTTCTTTGTTCCAAACCTCACTTGCTTGAGACTTTTCCTATTGTGAAATCATGTTGTTACTTGTTGATTGTTGCTCATAATCCACCATCATGATCTTTAAATTCTCTTCTTATGCTAGTTCACACTATTTTTATTCCTTATAATAAATAGCTATTCAAACAACTTTATTGACCGACTCTATTTGATTTCTTCTTGTTTTTATTTATTTATTTTGATCTCCTTTTTTCAAACATGGTATCTTCTCATTCATACCTCATTAACTACTTTGTTGAGAATATTCTCTTGTAATATTCTCAGTTGGACAATCCCATGAGGTTTTATATCTTCAATTACAAAAGGACCTAACCATGTTGTTTCCAATTTTTAAGGCTTCCCTTTTATTTTACTATCTTAAATTTCTTGTTTTTAATGTTTATGTCATCCCATGTTTTTTGTTCTTGATTGTATACTTCTTAATGATGAAGGGCTATTGTTCTCTCTTATTCAAGTTTGTTGAATTGGTAGTGTCTATCTTGTTTTGCTTGGTTGTAATATTTTATATGAGTTTGTTGTGAAATGTAACAGGATTAGGATTTCTTTCTTATAGACCAGTTTAAAAGGATTTTGGCTAGTTGATATTTTATAAGTTGTTCTATATGCCCAAAGGACAACATGTACTTTATCATCACAATTATCTCTATCCACGGAAAATTTTAGGGGTGAAATTTATCCCATGGGATAATTTTCAAATTTTTTTTCCAAAAAAAGATTCACCATTTTCCATTTTTTTCAAAAATGATTCACGCATATTCCATGGGTTATTTTTTTTAACTCTAAAAATTTGCCAAAATTGTCCAAAAACTATATGAAGTTCTTAGAAATTTGAATATATTTTGAAAAATTTGCCAAACATTTTATGGTTGCAAATTTAAGAATTAGTAAGATTCGCCAAGGTCTATACACTTTAACAAAAATTATGGATCCTTAAAATTTTCCCCGTCTCTATCAATGTTGCATATTTTTGCATATTTATGTTAAACCCTTATTTAGAGTTTTATTATTTGACATTCTTCATCTCTTTCAAGTGGAAGATTGTAAATCAATCCCATCTCCCTTTCAGTCCAGAGTTAAACTTACCACATGCACCTACACTACACCCAAAGTGCATGCAACCTTGTACTGTTAGTTAGTTGGTAGTCTTTTATACTTCACTCACACCCATCCTAATATTTCCTTTGTTGTTGGTCTTGTTACCCAGTTTATGACCCCCCCCCCCCCCCCCATGAAGTCATTGGAAAGCATAGAAACGATTCTTCAATATATTCAAGGTACAATTCTATTTAGGATTCATTACAACTCGTGGGCACTCCTTCATTAGTTGGTTCACCGATTCTAATTGGGATGGAAACCCTTTATTTTAGGTTACGTTTTCAGTCTTGGTTATGGAATTGTCATTTGGGATTATGTTGGAAGGGGTTTTGGATGCAGGAGTTTCCCAGCATCGTAGATGCTATGCAAGCTCAAAGACACCGCGCAAGTGGAAGATGGAGCGCAAGTTGGAAATTGAATATTTTATGTAATTTTGTGTCACCTTTGTATTTTTGGACCATATTTTGCAGATATTGGTCATTATTTTGTAGAAGCAGTTAAGAATTAGTTAGAAGACGTTTAAGTGGACCTCGAATGTAAAGGCACAAGCCTATAAATAGATGTTGAATTTCGAACGCATGTATCTGGTTTTGGAGATTTATCTTGATCTGGAAGAGTATCTTTGAGCATCTGACTGAGATCTATCGATCTGTGAACTGTGATTTTTTAGCAGAAGTAATATGACAAGGCGGAAGTTGATCTGAATTACTGTGTCTTTCTATTTTATTATTTTACTATTTTCTGCGACTCCATAATGAATGTTAAGTGAATGTGCGACATGGATATATGATGTGATGTTTTCCTACTTTGGCTGATGTTCTTTTACTAGATTTCTTTGTGCATCAGTATGTTTACTGCACTTATAATGGAATGATACGATATGTTGAAGAATAATGATGAATGGTTTTGTTGATGTTTAAGTGGATCTTATGATTGTGCTAAGTCCATAAGAGGATGCACATAGTCCCTCCCCATTCTACGGAAACTTGGTTCCGTCGAGTCCCCCTCGAACATCTCGGGTGACACTTCATCCACTCTACGGGTGTTACTGAATGGGGTAAAACCTGCCTAGGCCGGTGCTTAGGGAGATCGCGGTGGTTTGGGTGTCGGCAGAGTAGGAACCCCTGTCAACCAGGATTTGTTGGTTGGGTTTGTGCCAACAAATGGTTCAGTTGTCGGGACCTTGTTGCAACTAAAGGGAGGACATGTTGTGGCATCCGATGAGACCAAAAATCCAAGACTGGTTCTACTAGAAGCTACAAGAATTTGCTGAGACGGAAAATGAGAACCCTGAACTGATGACGGATAAGTGGTTGACAAGATACATACACAACGGTCCACACGAGTATTTTTTCTCTGAATTCCCGATCATTGTGTACGAGTGGCTGGCATGGTTTACCTATCGCAAGAACAATTTTCAAGGAGGCAAGCCAATGTCCTGGACCCGAGAATTGATCCAAGAGTTGCAGGAAACTAACAACAAATCATCACAAACTGTTGAAGTCTAGATGGATAGCATATTAGAAGGATATATCACCGAGTTCACCGTTGATACTACCATGTCCTACATTGAAGCAGAAAGGGAATTTTTCAATGGACCCAGAGGTAGGTTCTTATTGTCGTTGCAATTGTCAATTAAAATGCTTGTATGTGAAAAAGGCATACTAAAGATGCACCTTGAGTATTAGAACTCTGGTGTGTGGGGGTTGTGGATACTGCGATGAAAGGGGGGAAGATGAATGGAATGGTAAGGGGTATATGGGTGCAAGTTGCGATGTGATTGTGAGGGAACTTGAGGAAGAAAGTGGTCTTACAAGAGGAGGAGAAAGGTTTCAACACAAGAAGAGGCAGAGGACACGGTAAGGTCTCGCTGCAATCAAAACGCAAGACCATGAAGGAATACCACACGGGACGAAGAGACCCCACAATGATGAAGAGACCCCATAGTGACGAAGAGAATGACCAGACCAAGACTACGCCCAGGGTAGAGTTAATATCAACCCCCAGTAGCAATGTACCCACGCCTCCACGCACTACGTCGCAATCAGGACGAAACACAAGTATAACACCAACTTGTCCGACGTGTCAGTAGCACTCTCATAGTAGCAATAAATCAGCATCTATAGGAAGAAGGCCCAAAATGGCAGGCAATGAAGCAAATTTACCGTTGTTCTATGGGAATGGGATCGAGGATATAGAACAATACTCATTCCTGTGTGAAGCAGTGTGGACTGTAAGACAAGCTATGGATGATGATGTTAAGAAGGGAAAATTGTCGAAAACCCTACAGGGTTGTGCACTGGATTGGTATATGAAATTTGTACAAGTTCCTGCAGGGACTCCGGCGAAAACATTGGCAAAAGTCAAGAGAGAATTTTTTGCAAAATTCAGAAAACCGAAGTCCGAAGCATAGTACATTACAGAACTGAAGGAAATTAAGCAGTATCCTAATGAGACTGTTTGGGATTTTGATCAAAGGTTCAATACACTCATGGAAAGAGTTAGTTTTGAGATGAGCAACATTCATCGTAAGGAATGGTTCATCGCGGCATTGTTAACTCATATCAGACTATCGCTTATATAGCAAAAGATTATGACACAGAGCGAGGCTCTGGAGATCGCCATGAAGCTGAAAGCTTCCCCCATTGGATAAAATGCAGTTGGTATGAACCAAATTCAGATGCAGTTAGCAAACTTTACACTTCAGTTACAAGAAATTAAGAAGGGAAAGGAACAACATCAGGATCTCTGGTGCACTTGATGTCGTGCAGATGGACATACCAAGGATACTTGCCTAGATTTCTGAAACTATCTGTTTCTAGGGGTGCCGAACCCTTTGAGTTGCGGAAGTGTACCATGGTGCCACATCTGTCAAGTATATGGGCATCAACATGAGGAATGTGGATACATGCAGAAGATGGTGATGAAGCCGACAAACCTATACTGCTCATTTGTATATCTGTCAATCATGAATATAAATATTGTCGCACATGCGACTTACTTCAGGAGAGAACATACGAATCGTATTATGTGAAGGGAGAGGATCACCGAGTGATACAGTTGCCACAACTGCAGGTGCTGCAACAACCACCTCAACTGCAGTATGTACCTCCACCGTAGATGCAATTTATTTCGCAACAGCAGATGCAACAACAGTTTGTACCACAGTCGCAGTACAATCAGATGCAGATGGCACCGTAGCAACCACAATATGTTCAGTTAGCACATTATGTTCAGCATCACCTGAACCCTCTACAGTAGTAATTGGCTCAACCGCAATACCAACAACAAGGAGGATTCCGTGGAGGATTCTGAGGACGAGGAGGAGGCTTCTGTCAAGGAGGAAGATGAGGTCATAGACCTATCCAATGTTACAATTGTGGCATGTTAGGGCATTACCAAAGAGATTGTCCACAGCTATAGTGTACATGCATGTATTGTACCACAATTGATCACACTATTGAGAACTGTCCACAACTGATTACGAGGTGGCATGCCAGAAATGTACCGCAGTTACAAAATCAGAATCAATTACAGAACCAGAATCAGTTGGAGAGCCAAAATCAAGTACATAATCATCCTCCATTGTAGAATCAAGCATAGAACCAAATTCCAATTCAAAACCAGAATACAAATCAAAACGTGGGACAACTTGTGAATCCACCATTGAACCAGAATAAAGGACCAATGGTTGCGACAATTTTAGCGGAACCAAGGACACGGGATGCTGATGTCTCAGTCATCACGCGCGAAGGTGCGACGACGGGAGAAGATGGGCCCTGTCCACAAGCTTGGTTGGATATGAAGAAGAAGGAACAGAAAAATACAATCTTTGAAGCATGCGATGAAATCAGAAGAAATCCCAGTAAGTCACCTATCTATGAAATGCCCACTGCTTTTGATTCTTCTTTGAAGGCAGGACCATCGCGATAACATGGTACCTTGCAGAGCTTCTTTGTAAGTTTTTTTTCACTGGAAAGATATCCCAATTCTCTTACCGAGATGGAAAGCTTGTTGTATCGACTGGCTAAAGGACAGAAGGATTCCGCGGTGAATTCTCTGCATAAGAAAAATATGGGGAAAGAGATGCGCATGAACATTCAGATTGGGGACTATGAAGTAGATTCAGTTATCCTAGATATGGGCTCATAAGTTAATATCTTGACAAAACAAACATGGCAGAAGATGGGGAAGCCAACATTGGGTTGGTCTCTAGTGCAGCTGCGATTGGCTAATCAAGCCAAGGTTCAACCAATCTGGCACATGTCGCACCTAGTAGTGGATGTTGAGGGCATGAAGACCTATGTTGATTTCGATGTGATTGAAGTTCTCAATGGTGGAGGCTCCTATCCCACATTGTTGGGGATTGGATGGGCCAATGACAATATGGCAATGATCAATTTTAAGAAGTGAATGATGACCTTTGAGAATCAAGACATTAGAGTCATTGCTCTGATGGATCCAAATGAAGGGCGAAGATATATTGAGCTGGTGAAAGATGAAGTTGTTATAGGATGGGATCATGCTTATAATACTTTAGAATATTATATACATCCGATTGCTGATGGGGAACTTGGTTGGTGCAGAACTAGCTCTATGTCCTCTGACTCTGATGATGCTCTAGAGAACTAGCAGAACCACTTGCATGAGGTGTCGCTACAAAAATGCGGCTTGATTATGCAGTCACTATGTCACGTCGCGATAGAGAACATTGAATTGTCATTCTATGAAGGACTACCAAAGTTATCTGAGTTTCTTGTTGCCTTTGAATATAAGGTGGAAGAACCACATCGGTTGTTGGAATTGGAGGAAGCGTTGAAAGCTACTCCCGCACGTCGGTGGGAGACACATAAGAAGTCGATCATTGGATGGTCACAGTGTCAAAGGCTAATGACAGACCGCTTTGGAGATACAAATGTATATCACATAGGAAGATATGACGGGAGGAACAGTCCTAGTGATCATCTGATCGAGTGTCAAACTTTGTGGGCATTGTGACCCAAGGATGAATGTGTTCATGCATTTGTCCACACTTTGGAAGACATTTCGCGATCTTGGTATGTTTTGGCTGAGCTGCGTAGAGATATCACCACTTGGGAGTTGCTGACAATTTGCTTTAATCACAACTTCAGTTTTGTGGATGCCCATCTGGATGTTCACAATGTGCTACAGCTTATCCGCGATGTTGTCCTGAAGGTGATGTCAGTCACATATCCAATGGATCTGCATGTGCATTGTCACACATAATCGATGAATCAGCCATTGAGGATAAGAAAGGTCAACATTGGGACAGAATATAACCCAAAGTTTGCAAGTGTTGGAGACTACTGGGATGAAGAAACGATGGCAAAGATTACATACTTGTTTCATGAATTCCAAGATCTATTTCCTACAAAAAAGTTTGAGATGAAGGGAATACTAGGAGATTTAAGAGATATGAAGACCCCATTGAAACCCAATGCAAATCCAATAAGGCAACGTCTATATCGCTTGAATCCGTGATACAAGGAAAGGGTAAAAGCTGAGCTTGATCAGATGTTGGATACTGGAATAATTGAACCAGTCAAAGAATCAGAATTGATCAGTCTAATGGTTGTCCAAGACAAGAAAATGAGCGAGTTTCAGATCTGCGTCAACTTGAGAAAATTGAATGATGAATGTATGCATGATCCTTTTTTGACACCATTTCCTGATGAAGTTCTAGAAGGAGTAGGCGGTCCAAAGATGTATTCCTTCACGGATGAATTTTATGGCTATCACCAGATAAGGATCATACAAGAATATCGACACAAAACCACATTTGTTACTGAATTCGGTTGTTTCCAGTATACTGTGATTCCTTTTGGATTGAAGAATGCACCTGCAATATTTTCCCAAGTTGTTGTCACTGCATTCAAAGATTTCATTCAGAATTTTTTGCAAGTTTATATGGATGACTTGACAGTTTATGGGTTGATCAGAGACCATTTGGAAAACTTGCGGCTGATGCTGGAGAGATGTCGACAACATCAGATCGCACTAAATTCTAAGAAGTGTATTTTCTGCGCACCTTTCGAGATTATGTTGGGTCACATTGTTTGCAAACGAGGACTGTTGGTTGACCCTACGAAGATTACGTTGATTTTGAGCTTGCCACCGCCTACAAATGTAAATATGCTTAGAGAGACATTGGGGCACACAAGGTATTATCGCAAGTTCATACGTGGATACGCTACGATCACATTACCGATGGAAAATTTGTTAAAGAAAGTTGCAACATTTGTATGGAGTCAAGAGTGTGAAGGGAGTTCCGACACACTGAAAGCCAAGATGGCTTCTGCACCAATACTAGCTTTTTCAGATTGGGACAAGGAGTTCCATTTTCATGTGGATTCATCATCTATTGTGTTGGGAATCGTTCTTTCGCAACCAAGAGAAGGAAATCTAGATCACCTGATTTCTTTCACTAGTCGGAAGTTTTCATCCGCAAAGAAGAACGATACAACCACAGAGAGAGAAGCTCTGGTGATGGTATATGCGCTGCAAAAATTTAGGCATTATCTATTAGGAGGTCATTTTAAGATGTTTACAGACCATTCTACTTTGAAGTGCCTAGTCAATAATCCTATGTTGGGGGGGGGAGATATGTCGTTGGCTACTTCTGTTTCAAGAGTTTGATTTTGAGATAATTGTGAAGCCGGGTCACTTAAATGCAAACCCTGATCGCTTAAATGTGGACCTTGATCATTTATCCAGAATTGAGACAGGAAAAGAGCCAACAAATATTGAAGATGGACTAACAGATGCGTAGTTGTTCAAAGTCGACATGGAAGATGATTATTCATTAGAGGAATTTTGGGGTCTAAAATGGGCCTCCTAAGGAAAATAATAAAATAATAGTTAAAATAATAAAATAATGGTTAAAATAATAAAATAATATTAATTAATTTTGGAGGAAGAAAGAAAAAAACTACTTTTTGTGTTCGTATTTTCGACATATCTCTCTGTGTTTTTACTCAAATTTCGATCGGGAGAGCTCGTTGGATGCAGAATTTGATTCCATATCCAACGAGTACCCACACTGCATACTTTTGACGAACCCCGCTACCCCAAAAACAAGAAATACCTGAAAAAATGTGATGATGACATCATCATCACATTTTTTCAGGTATTTCTTGTTTTTGGGGTAGCAGGGTCCGTCAAAAGTATGCAGTGTGGGTACTCGTTGCATGCGGAATCAAATTCCGCATCCAATGAGCTCTCCCAATCGAAATTTGAGTAAAAACACAATGAGATATGTCGAAAATACAAACAAAAAAAGTAGTTTTTTTTAATGACAAATATGCCAATTCAACCATTATGGTTGACTTATTTTATTGAAATTCTATTGGTTCTTGAATTCCAACTCACAAAAACTTATTTTGGCACGTTTTCTTATAAGGCCCATTTTAGACCCCAAATTTCCTCTAATGATGATCAAATAATTCAGTTTCTGGTGATGGGAAGCGCACCGGAGGATTTCACAACGAGTCAAAAGAAACAGTTGGTGGGCCTAAGATTTCCAGTTGATCGATGGTCAACTATACAAACTAGGACCAGATGAGATTTTGTGGCTATCTGTCATATCGCATGAACAAGGGCATATTTTAGAAGAGGCCCATGTGGGAGTTGTTGGTGGACACTATGGAGGATGAGCTACTATGAGAAAGGTGCTTCGTGTAAGCATTTGGTGGCCCACTCTACATAATGATGCGATAGACTATGCAAGGAGTTGTGATGTTTTTCAATGAACTGGAAAGCCATCGAGGAGAGATGTGGTGCCTCTAGTACCTCAGGTGACATTGCAGTGATTTGATAAATGGGCTATGGACTCTGTGGGGCCAATCAACCCACTTGGAAAGAGAAATGGTGCATGGTATATCATTACAACGATAGACTATCTAACAAGATGATCGGAGGCCGCACCAGTCTTGGAATGGGCAAGGTTCTTATTTGACAACATTGTGACGCGGTTTGGATGCCCAAAAATATTGATGAGTGAACAAGGGATTCACTTCACCAATCACACACTCAGAGCATTGACAGAGGAGCTGTAGATACAGCACAATAAGAGTACCCCGTATCATCCAAAAGTGAATGGGATGGTGGAAGCATTCAATAAAATATTGGAGCATACGCTTACAAAGGTATGCAATGCGAATCACAATGACTAGGACCTGAAGATTCTAGCAGTTTTGTGGGAATATCGCAGCACTTGCAAAAGATTGAAGAGACATAGACCATTTAAATTGGTGTATGGGAAAGAAGTAGTCATGCCTATGGAGTACATTGTTCCAATCTTGCGCATTGCCACAACGACGGGCATGGATGATGAAGCTGCACTAGAAGAATGACTGGACCAGTTAGTCCAGCTTGAGGAAGACCGATTCATTGCAGGTTTCCACCAACGTGTTAAAAAGGATTGACATAAGACTTGGCATGATCGCCACATAAAGAATAAACCGTTTCAGCAAGGTGATTTGGTGTTGTTATATGACAGCAAGTTCCTAAAACATCCAGGTAAGTTGCAAATGCATTGGTTAGGTCCATATCTTGTTAATTCCATTACTTCAAGAGGTGCAGTCCAGATACAATAGTTAGATGGTGCGACGCTTCCAAATCTAGTGAATGGTAGAAGGGTGAAGCCCTATAGGATAGGTCCAAAACCATGCGGTGCTTGAGGCACAATGCAAATAAAAAAAAGGGTAGGATGATGGATGGAAGGCGCACCAGGAAAAAGTGGATGCGCAGGAGTAGGAGTCAGTGATGCGGTTAGATGGTCATGCTGCGACATAGCCACAAGGCCATGCACAAAGTCAAATCAATAATAAATGAATATAGTTAAAAGTCATTAACCGATGGCGCTTGTGGAAGTGACATGTAATAATGGCGGATCCAACCGTTGAGTTGGCAGGATTGACGATGGATTCGAGTAGTTAATGCATGATTTAGTCATGATGATCGCATTGATTTGGTAATGATGAGTATGATTTAATTTGGAGCTATAAAAGGGGAGCTCCACGTGGTCGGAATACACCATTGTGCAGAGTTGAGTTGATTTGCAGAGCTGCCGAGTTGTAGAGCGAGTTGTTGAGAAAGGGTGAGGAGATTTAGGAGGTTGTTAAGTCTTGAGAGGGTGCGTGATTATTAAGTCTCGAGAGGAATTGATGCGGCATGTAGATTAACCTATACACTGTAGAGATTTCAAGTGAGTGAGATTCACCAATCAGACCAGTAGCAATCGTGGAAGAAGTAGCCAGTATGCAAGTTGAATCGTCGATGGTGTCAAAGAGGAAGAGAAAGGGGCAGAATCCTAGCTCTCCGACACCACATAAGAGACAAACCAGAATGTCTACAAGGGCACAAGGAGAAGGAACTATGCATATGGGGGCATCAAGCTCAGGAATGGTGGAGTCTGCAGCTAGAGCAAGGGTGTTCGTTAACGACATCCCTGGATATATACCTCCTAGTCGGCCTGGTGCGAAGGCCAAGAATCCCATGAAGTATCAGAAGTATTAGATAAGGATGTCGACGACACCACAAGGGATGGTATGCACTTCTGATGTTGTTCCTGCGCTGATGCAAATGAAATATGAAGACCATGACCTGCTTGCACTAGAAGACCTTGCACGTGAACCATATGTGCTAATGGTAGCGGTCGGAGGTGGGCCAATAGAGTGCATTTCGAAGGATTGGGCGCATGGGCTGGATAGAGCTGGACTACTTGGGTTGATCAACATGCCGTACTTTGGGAAACTGACTGAAGTGAATGCATGCGTGAAGTAGCTTTTGACATGCTTCCATGGCAGGTTTTTGTGGTTAGATGAGCCAGTTGAAGTCACAGTGGGGTTAATTTCAGAGATAACGGGGCTACCCAAGGATGGGTTAGACCCCTCACAATATTTCCACAGAAAATATAATGACAAGAAGTTGGTGGCAACAATGAAGAAGCGTTATGCTCTAGAGCGCGATAGGAGGGCATACCGCATTGATAGTATCAATGACCGCGCGGTACATATTGGCGCAAGGATTTTGGCCAGTAAAGTGGTCAGGAAGAACCGCCCAATTCAATGTAATTCAGGGGTGGTCGCATGTGTTAAGTTGTGTGCACAAGGAGTACAAATGAACTGGTCTGTTTTTCTTATGAACCAGTTAGCGGAGGATGCAGTGGTAGCAGAGGTGGGTGAAAGGCCATTTACATATAGTTGGCTCCTCATTTTGATTGCGTTAATCGCTTAGATGGAGCCAGATGATTATCAGGGCATGGATGTCAAAGAGATCGAGGTATGCAAGGGTGTGAGATATCAAAATTTATGGTGGGTAATAGAAGGAGAGAGATTGATAAACTGTTCAACCCAATTTTGGATCTATTGGGAATCGCTGTAGGCAGCAGCGGTAAAAATTCCAAGACTGACGGAGGAAGCCGCAACAAAATATCAAAGGATTGCGCAGTTCGCAATTAGAAGCCATGCCATTCACATTCAAGTGCGAAGGGACACCACCAAGCAATGGTTGCTAATGCAGTACAAGGTGTCTAATGCAAAGCTAGAGGAAATGATCAATGATTGGCCTGCGGAATGAAGAGAACTAGTCAGTGTAGCAGAAGTCTTGACGAGACCCCCAACGGATGCACCTGATGATCCTGTGTGCAAAGATGACAAACAATCTAATTAAGAATCATCTAAAGAGACACCTACTGACCTAGAAGCACAGCACATATTCAATGAACTAAAAACAAAGAGGTACATGGACCAGGTTGCGAGTAGTAGCACCATGTCAGCAATGGAGGCATAGTTAAACCAACTCGTCAAGGTCGTTAACGATGCAACCGATGCAACGACAAAGGAAATGAAGAAATAAACACAAGATGGATTCGTAGAGGTAAGAACCAAACTGGATTGTGTATATGTTGTTGTTTCGAAAAGAGCACCAGAGAGTGTGACTGTGTAGGAGTTTGCATCAGTCAGCACTAGGCCCCGGGCTAGGAATGTCCAAATTCCACCGACTGTGATTGGTGCTCGAATCGAGGACTTGAATACCTTAATACAATAGTTGTAGAACATATCACTGGATATCAATGCATTATCCACGTAGATGTTGGTACTCATGCAACGATTTTATAACCAAGAGTTGGCAGACAGGCAGAAAGAGATCAACGATCAATTTCTTCAATCGCAAGAGAAAGAGGAGGCGACGCAGAAAAAATTCGATGTGTTGCAGCGCGCTAAGGAGAAGTTGATGGAAGAGAAAGCGCAAGAGATAGAAGAACTGAAGAAACCACAAGAAGAGTTGAAGACGAAGAATGTTGAGGCAATCACAGAGTCGAAGAAGGAAACAAATTGTCTCATTGTTGAAAAGGCCTGCCTTTTCGACAGTCGAATACAAGTGGAAGAGGCAGTTGTGAATTCCTATAAGCACATCTGTGAAAACACCGTGGAACTAGATGCAGTTGCAAAATCAAAGTGAGTTGGGGAAATTATTGTGCAGTTGCAACAGGACAACAACATTTTGAATGCTCGGGTATATCCAGACACACCTCCTGAGAAAATTGTTGAGCGAAAGAATGCCATAGAGGAAGTGGCGACACAATTTGAAGAGCTGGAGCAAGAAGCTAAGAAGATCACTGAGGCAGCGACACAATTTTGGGGCAGCGTCGTCCAAGACAAGTAGTTACAGCAACTGACCAAGTAGTTGTAGGAAGCCGAAGGGAAGCTAGCAACACTGAAGACCGCATTGAGAGCAATGTCTCCAGTCATTCATATTACATGGTCTGCCGAACTAAGGGAGTTGTAGCAGCAAGTTAGAAAGGCTCAAGAGCGACACAGAAAAGAAATGACCAACTCAATGAGTTCCAAGACATTGGAGCACAACTGTCTGTGAAGGTAGTTGCCATGCTACAAGCTGTATAGGAGGGTAAGAAAGAAGTTACCAAAAAGATGGTGGAGCACCCATTGAAGCAAGATTTGGCAGGAAATCAGGACATTGCTAAGAGAATTCAAGCGCAAGTGAAGGAGATCACTCAGCAGTATGAGGACTTCAAACTGAAGATCAACGAGTACACCATTTCCAACCGACGTGGCTCAAGGATGAGCCACAAGATTGTGTTGGGGGGCTATTGGCAGGGTTTTTGGATACATGAGCTATGCAGCATCTGCAAGCTCAAAGAAACCACGCAAGTGGAAGATGGCGTGCAAGATGGAAATTGAATATTTTATGTAATTTTGTGTCACCTTTTGTAATTTTGGACCATATTTTGCGGATATTGGTCATTATGTTGTAGAATCGATTAAGAATTAATTAGAAGTTGTTTACGTGGACCTTGAATGTAAAGGAACAAGCCTATAAATAGATGTTGAATTACAAACGCATGTATCTAGTTTTGGAGCTTGATCTTGATATGAAAGAGTATCTTTGAGTATCTGACTGAGATCTGTCGATCTGTGAACTTTGATTTTTTAGCAGAAGTAATATGACAAGGTGGAAGTTGATCTGAATTACTATGTCTTTGTGTTTTACTGTTTTATTGTTTTCTGCGACTCCATGATGAATGTTAAGTAAATGTGCAAAATGGATCTATGATGCAATGTTTTCCTAATTTAGTTGATGTTCTTTTACTAGATCTATTTGTGCATCAGTATGTTTGTTACACTTATAATGATGTGATATGTTGAAGAATAATGATGAATGGTTTTGTTGATGTTTAAGTGGATCTTATGATTGTGCTAAGTCCATAAGCGGATGCACATGGTCCCTCCCTATTCTACGGAAACTTGGTTTCGTCAGCTCTCCCTCGAACATCTCGGGTGAGACTTCATCCGCTCTGCAGGTGTTGCCGGACGGGGTAAAACCTGTCCAGGCCGGTGCTCAGGGATATCGTGGTGGTTTGGGTGTCGACAGAGTGGGAACCCTTGTCAACCAGGCTTTGTTGGTTGGGTTTGTGCCAACATATTACAAGAAACAACAAACTCTTGGTATTTCTTCAATGGAAGTAGAGCAACAAACTATAGTTAATGTAAGTCAAGAATCCCCATGGCTTCAAGGAATCCTTTAAGAACTTGGATTCAAGTAGTAGCATCCAACTACCCTCTAGTGTGACAATCAGAGTGCCATCAAGCTCATCAAACATTAAATTCAACATAAATGCACAACAAACACATTGAGCTATAGATGCACTTCAATTGACAACTTATTTAGGATCACCTTCCCAAAGTGTTATTTTTCTCTGCAAATGATCAAGATGGAGACATCTTCACAAATTTTCATGCATAAGCAAAATTTTCTAAACTTTGATCTATGTTAAGAGTTTGAGAATTTGTCATTAAGTGGGGATAGAATCTAATGTCTCCTTCCTTCTCCTATTGTGTCACCTTTCTAAATCCTTCAATCATATCCCAAGTTGTTCCTACGTGGATGGTGTTAGGATATTTAGACACTTAGGATTTATTTAAGATCAACTTGGACCGATGTGTCTTTAGGTAAATGTTGTTTCTTTAGTAGACATTAGTATGCATTTGTACTTATGTAATCCAATGGTCATGTTGTGTTCTAGAGATAAAGTGATATGATAGTTCATCGTCACCTTGATCTTAATGACTACTTATTCTTGGCTTCGAACTTCATTAGTCGATGATCTCTATTTAAAGAGCATGGAGGCCCCATTTGCTTGATGATCGATTAAATTCCTTTTTCTTTTGCATTAATATATTGCCTCAAGTAGTTGTTTGGATATGGATGTGGATTGTTTCCCTCTCTAAGAATTTTATCCAGATAAAACATCAGTGTGTCGCTATCTGATATGTTTGTGTGAGCAGTTGCTTAAGGTGTTCATCTTATATGGAAGTACATTATTTTAGTTGAACAATTGTCCTAGTAACAAAACATACTTACAAACCATATACTAATGTTGGAAATTTAAAAAGGGCCTTTCCCATAGCAAGTCTTTCCATCATCCTTGGAGGCTTGGGACTCCTTGGACTATTTCATTTCTCAATTTGTTGTGTATTGTGTTTTTGCCTCCTCTTCTTCTTTCCATTTCTTTGACCAATAGAGACCATTTGAATGTGATGGAGAAAAATAAGAATGTGTTACTGTTTTTGCTAAATTCCTTCATACTTCCATTTGCTCCACCCTCTCCAAAATCCCTTTCATCTCTTCCTCCATTTTCTTAAACCTAATACTATTGTTTCCCCTTATAATATATGTTCTATGTTGCCTCACTTTTATGCTTTCTAGTTGGGATTGCACCTCCTCTGTCTACTGGTTCCAGGAGTATTTTCATCTTCATATCTTCTCTCCCAATTTCTTCTCCATTTGTCCAATTTCCTTACTAATAAACCATGGCATTTCTATATCTCTTTTGTGTGCCTCTCACAATGCTTGATGAATCTATGTAGGTTAGATACTTCACACAATGCACATCAATTTAGATGGATATGGTTTTACATGCTTCCAACTTGGACCAAAGCTTCAATGCAATGGATACAAAATGCTTTGTATATCCCAAATCTCCTAGTATGTTCATGACCATTGATGCAAAGTGGAGGGTGCAAAGGTCCCCCATGCATAGTGTTTAACCTAGCTTCAAAGGCTCCTAAGTAGGAAACATAGAGAAAATAGAGGAGCTTTCTATCAACATTGAATGAGGCCATCTAATCAAACAATATCCCAACAATGCATTAGTCTGGCATCCATTTCACATTTGAGTTAATCACACATTTTGTGTGGTGTCCCATCTCTGCTGCAAATAAGTGGAAACCATGAGGTAATTGAGTACTAGGCTCGTACGAGCCTTCGTTGCCACCTGTCTTGATTATGGGACTATATTTTGACCTTGGTTTAAATTATAAGTCTCATGGGAGGTGGCTAAGGTCTAATGCTCCCCCGTCCCCACCTCTTTTTCTTTTTCTTTTTAATTTCCCTCTCTCTAAACTTGTTGCAAGATTCGCTTGTAGGTCTACCTTGATGTTTTGCTTTCTCAAGACTTAATAATAGGCTATAAATTCAAATCCTTTTGCCAACAATTGTGCTCATTGGACTAACACATAAGAGTAGGATCCTTCGGGCTTGAGTTGTGATACATGTGATTGATGATTATAACTGAGTCACCTACAATTGTTAATTTCTTAATCCCCGCCTAATTGAAAAGCAACAATCCTTGATATATAGATAGAAACTCTTATTGTTTATAATTAGTTATTTTGCCAAAACCCAAACAAAAACAATTTTGTAAGTTCCTCAAAATGAAAAATGATCCCCTACTCCCCACTCCTATCTTAAGCATTGTGCAATGTTATTAAGCAAAATAAATAGAGATAATGCCTACACTTTGCATGTAATGAACAATGAAGAAAGATAAATAAAGATAATGCATACATTTTGCATATAATGAATAATGAAGGAAGGAATTATAGAGCATAGTATTACATAATAACGAAATTAATTGAAATATTATTTTATTACTCTTTTAGTTAATTCATTATAACAAAATTAATTGAAATATTATTTTATTACTCTTTTAGTTAATTTTTTATAAGTATTTCTGAGGCTTTGGAGAAAACCAAGTGAATACAATCGGAGTATAAATATCTTTGGGGTAAGTACAGTTTTATTGTTCTTGGTCTTTCTCCTTTTCACTTCTTTGTAAAAGGATCCCCATGGAGACGAATTTGAGCAAAGAAGACGAACTGAATCGCCAAAATATGCAGGCCATGGTGCGCTCTACCAGAGCTCTTCATCTACTGCTGTCATTGCAGTCCTTGTCCTCAGGTATGCAGAGATTTCTCTGACCTGACCGTCGTCGCCCTTAATCGTCCTTCATTTCTTTACTATGTTCCATCTATTCTCAAGCAATTGCAGGAAGGAACCTAAAGTCTAAGCACAAGATTTCTGAATATGCTGAAGAGTCTCAAATGTATTCAGAGGTACAGATAATAGAATGAGGCTAGGCATGAAATTTTTAGATTCAAATGAATTTCAGTGATAATGCTTCCGGTTTCTGTTCTTTTCGGGTTAAAGTAATCTCATGAGATTTCTGCATTAAATGACAGAAATATGAGCGGCTGATAGGAGCAATAAGGGTGCTAGAAGACGATCTTCGAGCAGAGCGCTGCAAGCTTAAACGTCTGAACACCTGCAATGCGTATGCCGATATCGCCCGGCTTTGTTTATTCGTAGCTGGAATCTGTGCAATACTGGTTTTCCTTTGTTAATTTGGTTCTTGCCTTCATCTCTGTCTTAATAACAGGCTTCAAGTAGCCATTTCGCCCCAATTGTATTTTGCTTAAGAACGCAAGGGTGAAGTTGAATCGAATGAACTTTCATTTGTCTCAGCAATTTACAGTACTGTACTTCTTGGGGTTTGGTTTGGTTAGTCGCGCAATGGGCTTTTTTTATATAACAGAAGTGCGAATTTTTTAACAACCTGGATCTCAGGAGTAGCGGGAATTTTTTTACAACCTGAATCTTTTCTTTTAGATATGTTTGTTTGAGAAATTAAGCTAATCTTAAGAATGTTTCCTTAAATATCACTATCCTTTGGCTGACTGTCTGCCAAAGTTTATGGGATCTTTGGTGTGTGAGGGTAAATTTTTGGATTAATTAAACACATTCTTCGACCAGAACAACTAGTATAGTAAATAGTCATTTTTTAAGATGGCTCTTTTTTTCACAATCTTACAGGACCAGACCTAATGAGATAGCACCATGGTGTGCCTAATACTTTTATTTTTTTATTTTTGCATAGATTTGTGTGAAAAATCAATGCCGCAAACAACCAACATAAAGGGTGAAGAAAAAGATCATTCACAAAATGGATAATCAAGCCCTTGGGCATAGCATTAAAGTTTGAGATTTGTACAAAGTAAGTTTTCTTTCAAAGTTACAAATGTTGTTAGCCAAAACCAAGCTGACTAAACTTGAGTTTACCGCTCAGTTAATATTAAAATATAATTTTTACTTTTTCACGTTGATCTTTTTTTTACTGATTAACTTCTACTTACTTGTCGGTTCTAGCGACTGATTTTACCTCGACAACTTGTCACTTCAAAGTAGGCTCACCTCTTCGACCTACCTCTCAAGTCGGCTTACTCAACCGACCTTGTCGGTTCACTTTGGTCGATATCTACAGAGTATTTTTCTTAGTCTAAGAGACTTAAGAAATTACAAATGTTTTTCACCTGTGAGTAAGATGAAGTAAAATCGACACATTAACAAATCCAAATAACTTATAAAAACATATGCCCAAATATGTAGGAAGACTTGAGTCTACCAATGTGCCTAAAACCTGGAACTTTCACCGTGTGAGAAATTTATGGGTTCTTTGATCTTTCACTTAACTGGTAAATGTAAACAACATTTACACAAGTAAATCTGGAAATAATGTGCAACCAAATAAACATGCATTGAACCATAAACTATTTCATATAATAGCTATGCGGAAATAACAAAGGTATGACTTGTTGGCTCACTAACTTATCCTTTTACAGAGCTTCGGCTCTTCGACTGAATCACTTACACAGAAGCTTGAGCTTTAACTTCACTATGTGCTCAGAGTTTTCTCTTTCTCAGCCGGAGTTCTCTCTATTGTCTAACTTGTGTCTAACCTGATTTACAATCTGCTTCTTCTATTTATAGGCAACCTGAAAATTGCTTCTACATGAGTCTACTGACTCTCCATTAAAGACTGTAATAACTATCCACCTAACAACTTAGCTTCATAAATTAATTCGATTAGATTACATTGCCGAATCGTGGACTCTTCCCTCTTGTCAAACTGACCGACAAGATCTTGACTAATACAGACTCTGACAGAGTCGGCTGAGAGTCAGGTACAGATCTGCGAGTGATTAATATTTCCAACACTCCCCCTTAATTATGAGCAGATCGTAATTAAAAAATATATATATCACAAAATGTTTCAGAGCTTAAACATGCTTTGTTTATGACAGAGTTCACTGTGCAAAACTTGTCATTCCAAGATAACTACGTAGATACTGAAAAGTATCATTTGCCAATGCCTTTGTAAAAGTGTCTGCAAGTTGATCTTCAGACCTGCAAAATTCCAAACAAATTTCTTTGTTGTTCACCAACTCTCTTATGAAATGAAACCTTGTGTCGATGTGCTTGGTTTTCTTGTGAAACACATGATTCTTTGATAATGCTATGGCTGAATTGTTGTCACAAATGATAGTTGTCGATTCTTGATGGTTCTGTGACAAGTCTTTTAACACTCTCATCATCCAGACAACTTGACATGCAGCACTTGTTGCTGCAACATACACTGCTTCAGCTGAAGACAAAGTTACTATGGGCTGTTTCTTTGAAGCCCATGAAACAACACCTGTACCAAAATGAAATGTGTACCCAGATGTGCTCTTCCTGTCATCTATGTTGCCTCTATTATCACTGTCAGTGTAGCCAATGAGTTTAAAATTTTCTGAGGTTGAATACATAATACCAAGCTCTTTTATGCCACTTACATCCCTCAAAATTCTTTTACCTGCTCGCCAATGTGAGTCTTTTGGTGACTCCATGAACCTTGAAAATAGACTTACTCCATTCACGATGTCTGGTCTTGTCGCTGTCAAATACATAAGGCTGCCAACAAGCCTTTTGAACAGCGTAGGATCAACAGTTGATCCTTCATCATCCTTGTTCAATTTTAAACCTATTATTACTGGTGTTGGGGTTGTCTCGAAATTAGACATGTTAAACATTTCTAAAACTTCACTTGCATATTTAGACTGTGATATAAAAATACCACTTTCAAACTATTGAACTTCAATGCCCAGAAAAAACTTCATAAGCCCCAGATCAGTCATTTCAAATTCACTTTCCATGACTGCTTTAAAATCTGCTATGCCATAATCACCAGTAAATTTTTAAATCATCTACATACAAGCAGACAATTAACATCTTACCTTGCTCATTGACTTTGATGTACAAAGTCGGTTCACTTTCGCTTCTGTGAAATCCATTTTCAGTGAGATAGGAATCAATCCGACTGTACCAAGCTCCGGGAGCTTGCTTCAAACCATAGAGTACCTTTTTCAATCTGTACACTTTATGTTCTTGACTTGGAACTTCATACCCTTATGGATGTTCCACATATACTTCCTCTTCTAGATAGCCATTTAAGAATGCCGACTTGACATCCATTTGATGAACATGCCATTTGTTTTGTGCAGCAATGGCCAAAACTGTTCTGACTGTATCCATGTGTGTAATAGGTGCAAACATTTCATCGAAGTCGATGCCAGGTTGCTGAGTGAACCCTCTTGCTACCATTATTGCTTTGTGCTTCTGCACATTCCCATCAGCATCTTGCTTTGTCTTGTAAATCCATTTGATACTGATTACATCTTTGTCTTTTGGTACAACAACCAGTTCCCATGCCTGGTTCTTCTCAATGCATTCTATTTCTTCATCCATGGCTTGTGCCCATACTTCTTCTTCAACAGCTTCTTCAAATGTTAGTGGATCATATATAGGAGAAAATAATCCAAAGAGAGAGAATGAATTTGGTGTACCAGCTTCATATATCTCCCGCAGACTTCTTGTCTTCACCAGTTTTGTCGATGTCGACCTTGACGAAATGCTTGATGGAGTCTGTTGTCCTCTTCGTGTACTTGTCAGTGTAGCTTGAGCTGCTACTTGTGTCGATGGTCCTTGTGCTGAACCATGTCGTGGTGTCATGGGAGTCGACGGTGCTGCGACTGATTGAATTACATGTGGTGTTTGAACCACTTCTTCTTCCATATCATCATTGTCGACATTCGACACAATGTTGACATTTATGTCGACAGTTCCATCCCATGATTCATTCTCGACAAATTGAACATCTCGACTGATTATCACTTTCCTTGCGACAGGGTCATACAATTTGTATGCTTTTGTGACTTCAGAATAACCAACAAAAATACATTTCTGTCCCTTCTTGTCTAGCTTCCTTCTCAGCTCATCTAGAACATGAGCATATGCAAAACAACCAAAAACTTTTAAATGTGAAACACTATGATTCATACTTGTCCATGCTTCTTGGGGAACTTTGTTCTTCACACTCTTTGTCGGACACCGGTTCATAACGACAGTTGCGACTGCTTCACCCCAATATTCATTTGGCAAATGCTTGGCTTCCAACATGTTGCATGCCATCTTCATGATGGTTTTGTTCTTTCTTTCGGAAATATCGTTCTACTGAGATGTATACCGTTCAGTGAATTGTTTCTGTATGCCATGGGTCTTGCAAAAATTCAAAAATTCATTTGAAACATATTCACCTCCTCTGTCGGTCCTTAAGATCTTGATGCGATGTCCACTCTAGTTCTCCACGAGTGCCTTGAACTGCTGAAAATAACTGAATGCATCAGATTTATGTTTCAAAAAATATACCCATGTTTTTCTTGACTAGTCATCAATAAAAGTTAGAAAATACTTGCAGCCACCAATGGATGATGTCTGCATTGGACCACAAATATCAGAGTGCACAATTTCAAGTGGTGTGCATGCTCTATAAGACTTTCCGACTGGAAAAGTCTCTCTGTGCTGCTTGGCAAAAATGCAACCTTCACAAACCCTCTCTGTTTTGTCGATCAATGGTAATCCTTTCACCATATTCTTTGTGTGAAGTAGCTTCAACCCACCAAAATTCAGATGTCCAAATATGAAATGCCACAACCAGGATTCAACCTGAGCTTCTGTCTGAAATGCAGCTTGCAAATTAGCGCTGTCATTTTCTTTCTTGTCAAGGAGCTCGACTGTTTCTTCACTTTTTTCCTTGAATGCAGCTCCTGAGTTTGTCTTCCCTTTCATGTCGGGAACTATCCTCAATGGAAACAAGCGATTGCTTGTCATTGGCACTTTTGCTATCAGCTGGTCGCTTGGACGCTTGTCTTTGATCACACAGTGATCATCTTCCATGTAGACTCTGTATCCTTTTTGTATCAACTGTCCAATTCTTAACAAATTATGTTTCAGACCTTTGACATGATAGACATCAGGGATATACTTACTCTCCCCCTGTTTGGTTAGAATATCAACAGTGTCTTTTCCTAAGACAGTAACTTAGACATTGTTTCCAAGTGTAACATCAGTTTTAACTGAGTTGTCTAGACTGGAAAACAAGTTTAAATTTTCAGTCATGTGGTTGTTGCATCCTAAATGTAAGTACGATATGTCATGTGGACTTTCTTGAACAGCATTGCATTCAAGTGGAGATGTCGATGCCATTAGCATTGCACTTGTCGAAGTGCTGGTGTTGGTCAACTGAATTGGGCTTTTCCTTCCTTGGTCATATTGTTTCTTCCTACATTCATATGCATAATGACCAAATTTCTTACAGTAATGACATTGGATTTTTTATTTATCAAACCTCTGGCCACTTGGATGACTTGGGTTCTGATTATCTCCTCTGCCACCGACATTTGCAAGACTTCTGCCTCGTCATCCTCTTGAAGAACTTCTTCCTCTGCCTCTGAAGTTGTTTCTCACCCTGCCTCTACGACGGCTTATGGATGACTATGTTGCGAATGCACCTTCCAATGATGTCTGTGTTTTGCTGAGTCTGTGTTCATGATTGATGAGTGAAGCTTCCAACTCATCAATTGTAAATGTCGACATATCTGTGTGTTCTTCTAAGGTCACAACCAAATTTTCAAATCTTGGGGGAATACTTCTGAGAATTTTTTCAACAACCCTTCGGTCTTCTATGGCTTCGCCATGAGATTTCAGTTGGTTTATCAAACCAACAAATCTAGTGTAGAATGTGTCTACATTCTCTGAATCTTTCATGGACAGAAATTCAAAATCTCTTCTCAGAATCTGCAGCTTGGATGTCCTTACCTTATCCAAACCTTGATAGGCAGTCTCCAATGTATCCCATGCTTGCTTAGCATTATTTTTTGCTGCTACTCTTGGGAGTATGCTTTCATGCATAGCTTGATGTATGTAGAACAGAGCTTTTCCATCTTTCTTCCTCTGTTCCCTCAAGACATCTTTCTCAGCCTGTGTGAGATTGTTATATGTTGTCATGTTTGCTAGTTCTGCATAACCATGTTGGACTATCTCCCAGACATCTTGACCTCTGAATAACGCCTTCGTTGTTAAATACCAATATTCATAATTCTTTCCTGTAAAAATTGGAGTTTGCAATGAACCAAAAGTGGAAGCCATTTTTAATTTTTAATTAACTTTCCTTAGAAAAATAATTTTCCACCTTTTAAGACAAGATTTATTTCCTAAACCTTGCTCTGATATAAACCTTGCTCTAATACCAATTAGCCAAAACCAAGTTGACTAAACTTGAGTTTACAGCTCAGTTAATATTAAAATTTAATTTTTACTTTTTCACGCCGACCTCTTTTTCTTTTTCCACTTGTCGGGTGAAACTTGTCTATCTCCCGACTACACAAGTCTATCAATTTTGGTCAGCCTTTCGACTCGACTGATTTACTTTGACTTACTTGTCGGTTCTACCGACTGATTTTACCTCGACCACTTGTCACTTCGAAGTCGGCTGCCTCTAAGTTGGCTCACCTCTTCGACCTCTTAAGTTGACTGACCTCTTCAACCTCTCAAGTCGGCTTACTCAACCGACCTTGTTAGTTCACTTTGGTCGATATCTACAGAGTATTTTTCTTAGTCTAAGAGACTTAATAAATTACAAATGTTTTTCACCTGTGAGTAAGATGAAGTAAAATAGACACATTAACAAATCCAAATAACTTATAAAAACATATGCCCAAATATGTAGGAAGCCTTGAGTCGACCAATGTGCCGTAAAACCTGGAACTTACACGCAGTGAAAAATTTATGGGTTCTTTGATCTTTCACTTAACTGGTAAATGTAAACAACATTTACACAAGTAAATCTGGAAATAATGTGCGACCAAATAAACATGCATTGAACCATAAACTATTTCATATATATAACTATGCGGAAATAAAAAAGGTATTACAAACTTGTCTATCCAGACTTGTTGGCTCACCGACTTATCCTTTTACAGAGCTTCGGCTCTTCGACTAAATCACTTACACACAAGCTTGAGCTTCAACTTCACTCTGTGCTCAGAGTTTACTCTTTCTCACCAGAAGTTCTCTCTACTGTATAACTTGTGTCTAACCTGATTTACAATCTGCTTCTTCTATTGATAGGAAACCTGAAAATTGCTTCTACATGAGTCGACTGACTCTCCATTAAAGACTGTAATAATTATCTACCTAACAACTTAGCTTCAGAAATTAATTCGACTAGATTACATTGCCGAATCGTGGACTCTTCCCTCTTGTCAGACTGACCAACAACATCTTGACTGATACAGACTCTAACAGAGTCGACTGAGAGTCAGGTACGGATCTGCGAGTGATTAATATTTCCAACTAATGTAAGACTGAAAAAGGGTTTGTGAAACAATTTATGGGAAAGAAGTAATAAAGGCAAAGGCTTAGGAGCTTGATTGTACCCCTTATAACTTTGGAGGCTAGTACATTATCAAGCCTTGCCTTTACATTAGGGTGCCAAATGGGTGGTTTGAATTGGGTAAGGGAATGAGATTTAGGAAGTCCTTATCATGCATTGAATCAATCAAGGTTTCTCTTTGGGGAAGTAGGCATGGAGGGGATTCTCTTTTCCAACTTTTTTTTATTATTTCGGCTCATGTTCAGATCGTTGAGATCGTTGGTACTTTTCTAATTCAAAGTGCTTGGAAGTAGGTTGTTATGCTTTATTCTTTTGTCTTGGAAATTATTTTATCGGCACCAGCTTGTCTTTTAATGAGTATTGCTTATGGTGGTCTCTTATAGTGAAGTTCAAAGGCAAGCTCTTCATTAAACCTTCTTAATGAGTATTGCATATGGTGGTCTCTTATAGTGAAGTTCAAAGGCAAGCTCCTCATTAAACTTTTTTGGCTCTCAACATTTAAGCTCTTTAAAACTTTTTTGGCTCTCAACATTTATGCTCTTTAAAGGGACCTTTAGTTGATTAAGGATATATTTGACATCTTGACAAGGGACTAGCTTCCATGGCTCAAGCTTAAGCAAAAGTTACATTTATCCAATCATAATTGGTTCATTCCAAAATGAATGTCAAGGGCTCATTCAAGGCCTAGTGCTCAAGCTTGATATGCCAACACCTTAAGCTTGGTGGTAAGACTGGAAATAGGTAAAATCCATAGAATTTACCAAGTACTAACCCAATCTTATAGGGGTCAACTAAATGAATTGTGGCACCTAAATTCCCAATAGGAGATATGGCTATTTTGTCTTCACATCCTATGCAAAGTGAGTTTGGAACCTAAGAAGTATTTATGTGTTCAATGTTCAGTCTTGGGAGGCTTTCTATTGATAAAATATCTTCTTCTTATATGGGTGTCCAAAACCCTTGTTATCTTTAGTGTGGGGATCTGATACATTGAATATTTTGTTTTAGTTTGTCCTTAAGCAAATTATGCATGGGTTGTGGTCAAGTTTCTTTATTTAACCATACAAGCCTAAATTGGTTTCAAGCAATGAGTTCTTCTCTTAACAATTTAAAGGATGGCATGCAAAAAGCTAAAAGACGGGCTCCACTTACCACACACTTCACTTAGAGATTAATATTTTAATTTATAATATTTGGTACTTAAATAATGCATATGGAATGGATATTTAGTGCATTTAAAAGCAGAGAGAGAGCCTTTTCCAGTCATAAAATATCGACGCAAGGATATGTACAACAGAGAGCCCCGACTCTGTAGAACTGAATTCAAAGAGGGAGAGAGTCTCCTTAAGAGATAATTCCATTCAAGCCGCAATGGCAAAACAATTCCAAATTCAATGTGAACAATGGAATATACCAGGATTGAATGCCTGTAAAGTCCTACCCCTATTAAAAATACTACTTGGAATATTTTACAACCTTGACACATAAAAAATGTGCAATAATAAACATAAAGCACGTAGGTCAAAGGGATTATAATGTGCAAAAACTGATACTCGCAGAGATTAGCTTCTTTTCCAAGACCACCCTCTATCCTTAGTAAACAAGCAAATCAAACATTATGTATTTAGAGAGGCCGGCTCTCCTTTCTAAAACCCATTCCAGTATTCAATTATGAACACATAAAATGTTTAAGGGAGTAATTGTAGTGAGACGTGTTAATAATGACAACTAAATTAATGTGTTTACGGGAATTTTTTCTTAACGTGCATAACCGACAACGGTTCTACTCATGTAACTTATTTCATGAAGTATATAGTGCATGGTTGGCATACATAATGTAGCAAGTAGTCTAAGAAGCTAAGGCCCGTCATGTAATCTCCTAGTTCTTGATTAATGAGCTTCAATACTTTTCCTGTGTGGATGTTTCTCCTTATAAGATTTTACAATATTAAATTGTTGTCTACAATGATTTTTTCATTGTTTCTTATCTTTGATCTCCAACAAGTGGTATCAACTATAAAGAGAGACGTCAGAGAAGTTGTTGAACCTACCACTACTTGACCTGTCTGTTGTTTTTTGCCGCGTGAAGAAGAAGGATATCCATCGTGGAGAGGAGAGTATCATGCTGCTGCCAACAACCAATTAATCCCACGTGGAGAGACCCACATGTCTGCAAAGGAGAACACCGGTGGAGAGCTTAGTCACATGTGGAGAAGAGGCCAGTGTTGTTTTTGCTGGAGAGGAGAATGCCAGTGGAAATCTCAGTCGCGCGTGGAGAAGAGGCCAGTGTTGCTATTGCTGGAGAGGAGAATGTCAGTGGAGAGCTCTGTCGCGCATGGAGAAGAGTCCAGTGTTTTCGTTGCTGGAGAGGAGAATGTCGATGGAGAACTCGCCTGTGGAGGA
>LPNX010598537.1:61989-80472 GCA_001517045.1 Pseudotsuga menziesii
TAGTACAACAAGGGTTACAAAAATCTCTGGATGATAAGAGAAAGAGACCCTTAACTATGACAGATGATGAATGGGAGGAATTATATTCCATAATGCTTAGCACAATTCATTTATGTCTTGAGGATGATGTGTTCTTTAACATTGTTGAAGAAAAGTCAGCAACAAGCCTATGGAGCAAGTTAGAAATTATGTATATGACTAAATCTTTGACAAACATAATTTACTTGAAGTGAAAGTTGTACAGTATGAGAATGAAAGAAGGTATGAAGATAGCAGATCATTTGAATGTTTTGAATACTCTTATTTTCCAGTTGAGTAGTATGGATGTTAAAATTGATAAAGCAGACAATCTTTTATGTACTTTACCTGAATCTTGGGGTCAAGTTGTTTCTTCTATTAGCCTTAGTACAATTGATATATTATAATTTGATAATGTGGTTGGAACATTATTGTCTGAGGAGTTAAGGAAGAAATTAAGTTTTGAAACCTCTTCCCCCGAAGCATTGGTTGTTAGAGGTCGATCCAAAGAGAAAGGAGAAAAGTCAAGAGGTACTTCTAGGTCTAAATCAAACGGTGGAAAGAACAATTTAAAATGTTGATACTATAACAAGACTGGTCATCTCAAGAAGGACTATTGGAAAATAACAGATTCCAAGAAAAATGACTCCAAATCAGAGGCAAATTCAGTTAAGTCTGATTCAAGTATGATCGATGAGGTTTTGTCCGTTTGTAATGTTTCTGAATATAATGAAGAATGGCTATTAGATTCTGGTGCTTCACACCATATCTGTCCTCATAAAGATTGGTTTGCTTCGTATCAAAAAATTAATGATGGAATAGTTCTTTTAGGACACAACCATTCATGTAAGATTGTTGGGGTTGGAAGTGTTAAAAATAAAATGTTTGATGGAGTTAGAAGAACACTTAGAGATGTTATACATGTGTCTGAATTAAAGAAAAAATTAATTTCCTTGGGAGTGTTGGATTCTTGTGGTCATAAGTTTACAAGTTTAAGTGGAAATTTAAAAGCATCTAAGGGTTCTTTAGTGGTCATGAAGACACAGAAAACAATAAACCTTTACAAACTAGTTGGACGAACTCAAGTTAATGATACAACATTAGTGTCTGGAGAGGAGTCAGGATCCACTCAATTAGGGCATCGACGTCTTGGTCATATCAGTGAAATAGGACTACGAGTATTAATAAATCATAAATTACTTCCAAATCTAAAAACTTTGAATTTGATGTTTTATAGACATTGTATATTTGGAAAGAAGGGTAGACAAAAATTCAAAGCAAGTAGTCATGTTAGTAAAGGTGTTCTTGTCTACATTCATTCTGATTTGTGGGGTTCGTCTCCTACCATGTCATATGGGGGAGCAGCATATTATGTATTGTTTATAGATGATTTTTCAAGCAAATATTGGGTCTATGTCTTAAACAAAAAAAGATGATGTGTTTAAAACATGTTTAAACAATTTAGAGTTATGGTTGAAAAAAAAACTGACATGACATTCAAGTGTTTAAGGACATATAATGGACGAGAGTTTACTTCTTTAGAGTTTGAAAAGTATTGCAAAGAATAAGGGGTCGTAATACATAAAACAAATGTATAGACTCCTCAACAAAATGGCATTGCAGAGTGCATGAATAGAACTCTTCTAGAGAGAGAAAGGAGCATGCTCAGTAATGATAATTTGGGGCAAGAGTTATGGGTAGAAGTAGTTTCCACTGTTGGTTATCTAATAAATTGATCACCATCAATAGCAATTGATAATAAAATTCTAGAAGAGGTATGGACTAGTCATCCTTGTGCTTATTCGAATTTGAAAATCTTTGGTTGTGAAGCTTATGCATTTACTCCTAAAAATCAACGTTCTAAGTTAGACCCTAGATCAAAGAAGTGCATTTTTGTTGGATATGATGATGTAACAAAAGGATATAGCCTTGTGGGATCCTACTACCCACAAGATCGTCATTAGCAGAGAAGTAATTTTTTAGAAATTTTCTCTCATTAAATCCGAAAATGTAAGAGTTGATGTGGAACATGAACATGTACTGTCAAAACAACTAGTTCAGTTGGAGAACCAATCTTCTCATGACTCAAAGAAGCAAGAAGAATTTTCTGGTGAGAGATAAGTCATAGAAGATGAAGAAATTTAAGAAAATGTGGAAACCCCACAACCTACACCAAGAAGATCAACAAGGGATAAAAATCCTCCTAAGAGGTATACCGATTTTGTTTCATCTGTTTTATTTACTGATGATGGAGAAACTTCTTCTTTTCAGGACGCCATTGATTGTGTTGACAATGCTAAGTGGAAGATGAAAATGAAAGAAGAAATGGATTCTTTGGAGAAAAACAAGACATGGGAATTGGTTGAACTCCCCAAAGATAAAAAAAAATTGTTGGATGTAACTAGATCTTCAAATTGAAGAAAGGAGTTGATGGTAATGTTGAGAGATACAAAGTCAAACTGGACACAAAAGGATATCTCAGATGAAGGTATTGACTATCAAGATATTTTTTCACCAGTTGTGAAGCTTGTATCTATTCGTATTGTGTTAGCACTAGTTATATTGCTTGATTTGGAGTTAGAGCAATTAGATGTTAAAACAACTCTGTTACATGGATATTTAGATGAGGAGAAGAACGATTAGTTTTCAAGCTCAAGAAATCATTGTATGGCCTGAAACAGTCGCCCAAGCAATGGTACAAGAAGTTTGATTCTTTCGTGGCGAGCCAAGGTTACACTAGAAGTGAATATGATCATTGTCTATACTTCAAAAGGTTAAATGATATATTCATTATCTTAGTAGTGTATGTCGATGATATGCTTATTGTGAGTAAACGCATGGTCGAGATTAGTAGGTTAAAGGCTCAGATGGATAGGACTTTTGATATGAAGGATCTTGGAGCTGCAAAACAAATCTTGGGTATTGAAATACACAAAGACAAAAGAAATGGTAAGCTTAGTTTTTCACGGAAGGAGTATGTTGAGAAAATTATTGAAAGATTCAAAATGAACAAAGAAAAACCTGTAAATGTTCCTTTGGCTTCCCATTTTAAGTTTTTTTTAGGTATATGTCCTAGTAGTGTTGAAGAAAAGGATTATGTGTCTCGTGTACCATATTCCAATGTAGTAGGATGTTTAATGTATGCAATGGTGTGTACTAGACCTCATATTTCACACGTAGTAGGTGTTTTTAGTAATACATGGAAAATCCAGGAAAAGAACACTGGAATGCAGTGAAATGGGTGCTTTGGTATTTAAGAGGCATAAGTGACTATTGTATCACCTTTAATAATAACATTGATTGTGTTGGACATTGGGTTCAGTGCTCCCCATGAGTTTCGTGACATGGACTAATCGCCTCCTGAGATCCTAACTCTGGGGATTGTGGCGAAGATTAATACCTACGGGTTTTGGTCTAACGGCAATCGTGAGTCCAACAATTGGTATCAGAGCGGGTCCTTCACAGAAATCCTTATCAGCTTGAAGGAGATCATTGACACACCATGGGGTTCTCATTGAATGGAGTACCATTATCATGTGAGTCAAATTATTACTTGATCTTGAAAATGAGAATGAAGGCTTATCTTGAGGCAATTGGTGTATGGAAGTCAGTTGTTATTGGATATACACCTCCAAAGAAAGTGAAAACATCAGCTCAGAAAGAAGCAAAGAAAAATAGTTCTATGGCTATGGAATCCATCCTTGAAGGCCTAGCAGATATCCAAAATAAGAAGATAGGGAAGTGCATCTCAACTAAGGAACTATGGATAAAATTAGAGCAATAATACTCCAATAAAGAAGAGGAAGCAGAGGTTATGGAATTAATGCTTGAAGATCTAACAGATCTCCAAAAGGAGAAAATAGGAAAGTGCAACTCAGTTGAAGAATTATCATTCAAAATAAATCAGCTAAATGAAGAACAAGAAACAAAAGACGGGTCAGTACAAGATCCAGGTAAGTATGAAGGTACGTCCCCTGAACACTCTGTTTGTAATTCTTTTAAAGAGATATGTTTATCAGGTATAGATAATAAGAGCTATTCTGAATTAATTGAATGCAATACTTTAGATTATGATGAAAATCCTTGCTCTCCGATGAGTGCTAGAAATTTAGATGATATTATGATAGACAATGAAATTACTAATGTTTCACAAGAAGTGAAAAAACTTTGTGAACAGAACTAGGTATTGCAGGAGAAATTGGACAAATCTGAGAAGAGGAATCAAGAAGAATCTGAGAAGGCCACACAGACCATAATTGATCAAAAACTCCAAGTCGAAGAAGCCACAAGAATCCAAGAATTTATATCTAACTCTTTGAAAGACAAACTTGAGAAGTTAGCTACAGAAATTGAAAAGCACTCAGAAGAAATTGTCAAGCTCAAAGGACTACTAGAAGATAAGGAAAAAGAATTGATCTGCAAGCTACAAGACAAAGACAGTGAGATAAGTTCTTATAAGGCTAAATAAATATTGGAAGAGAAGTTAAGAAGAAAGTTAAAAAGAAAACAAGAACTTGAAATCAAATCAATATTGAAGGTAGAGTTACAGAAGGTATGTCTGACAAACTTTGAATTTGAAAAGGACCTCTCAAAACTGAGAAAGGAGAATCATATACTACAAGGTCAACTGCAAAAACTCCATGAGGATGATCATAATTCAAAAGGAAAGATGGAGGACAATATCTTTTCTCTGAACAAATAGGTAGAATAATTCAAGAATATAGAAGAAGATATAACAAGACAACTCCAAGAAAATATAGAAATTTTTCAAAATCAAGAATTGAAGATCCTCTCCCTGAAGGAAGACCTGGACAAAAAAACTACTCAGTTAAAGACAAATTTGAAGATCGAGAAGAACATTGAAGAAAGTAAAATCTCTATAGTAAAAGAAGAAAAGGCTAACATTAATACATGTATTCTCAGAAGATCCCATGATCAGTAAGAATCAAGAGAAGTTACTTCTCATAGATATCCTATAAGGTTCCATGGTCACTGCTACAAGTGTAACAACTATGGTCACAAAGCCATTCATTGCAGAGCTCCTGACATAATCACTCCAGAAAGAAATAAAAGTACATATTCGGTTCAGTGTTACAATTGTTATCATTATGGTCATTTCGTAAAACATTGCAGGATGCAGGGACATGTTAAAGTTTGGAGAAGAAAGCAAGTTCAATCGAATGACATGAACAACCGTCATCCTACCAAAGTATGGAGAACAAAGTTAGTAGATCAAAACAGAAATGATGAAAATCTTGGGAAAGACCCAATGCCATTTTGAAGATTATTGACCAGTGATATGTTGAAGAATACTTTGACCATATCAAGGAACATATGTGGGCTCTACCTCCATCTACATCCCAATAGACATATAACCACAAATAAGACCATACATCATCATGTTTCAAGATCTCCATATCATTAAAAACATATCCAATGGTTCCACTATATATCTTCATCACTATAAGAGTACCAACACCCCAAAAGAGGGGTACAAATACCTCACCACTAGTTTGCAACGCCTTATGGGATTCATATGCATGATCATAAGGCTACTACATGGAAATGACCATATAGCATCCGAGGGACATCAAAACATTTATGTGATAATGCATAATATTGAATAAGTTGTTGATTGTTAAAGTTGAAAAAGTATACAAACTACACACATGCACACATAGATTCACCCCCCCTCTCTTTGTACCTGGTGTGTCCAACAATTGGTATTAGAGCTACAGGTCAAGGGTTCGAAACTCACCCGACTCACATTAGGGGGGAGATTGTTGGACATTGGGTTCAGCGCTCCCCATGAGTTTCATGACATGGACTAACCGCCTCCCGAGATCCTAACTCTAGAAATTGTGGCGGAGATTAATACCTGTGGGTTTTGGTCTAACGAAAATTGTGAGTCCAACAGATTCTGTATGCAGTTTTGTTGATTCAGATTTCTCAGGTGATTTAGACAAGAGAAGGTCTACTTTAGGTTATGTCTTTACTCTTGCAGGTGGAGCTATAAGTTGGATGTCAAAGCTTCAGGAAACATTTTCTTTATCCAATACAGAGGTTGAATACATTGTTGCCTCACATATTGCAAAGAGGTGATTTGGCTAAATGGTATACTTAGATAAATTGGAAGGTTGCAGAATAGTGTGCTTATTTTCTGTGACAGTCAAAGTGCCATACATTTGGCTACAAATCATGTTTATCATAGTAAGACTAAACATATTGATGTGAAGTATCATTTTGTAAGACAATCCATTAGTGAAGGTGGAGTAGATATGAAAAAGGTTCATACTCAAAAATATTGTGCAGATATGTTTACAAAATCAGTGTTATTAGAGAAGCTACGATGTTGTGTAGCTTCTCTTGGTTTGAAAAAAAGGTGATAAATAGTCTTGGGAAAAGTATCATAATTTTTTTTGTCAAGGTGGAGATTGTTAATAATAACAACTAAATTAATGTGTTTACGAGAAGTTTTTCTTAACAGGAATAATCGACAATGGTTCTACTCATGTAACTTATTTCATGAAGTATATAGTGCATGGTTGGGATATATAATGTAGCAAGTAGTCTGACAGGTTGAGGCTCGTCATGTAATCTCCTAGTTCTTGATTAATGAGCTTCAATACTTTGTCTGCATGGATGTTTCCCCTTATGGGGTTTTAACACATTAAATTGATGTCCGCAATGGTGTTTTTAATTGTTTTTTATCTCTAATATCCAACAAGACGGTCCTCTCTAGAGGTCGCTCCTCCTCATCTCTACAATTGTAGTTACAGAGATAAGTCACAAGGAAGGGAGTTAGCTTAGAGATATTCCCTCTTCTCATAAATACAATCAACATTTAATCGAAGGAAATTAATATCCATTAACTTGTAGCTAAGAATTCAGTTTAACCTCAAACACTTATAAAGGAGTGGCTATGCTCTCCTCATAAGGAGAGAGGTCGTTTCTTTAATAAAAGAACCACATAAAAACAATGTTTGAGGAAAGGAGTTGGTTCTCTATGAAATCACTCCTCCTCATTAACACAATATATATATATATATTTGCAAACACAACGTGTGACTCTTTCACCCTCAGCGAAGTAAAAGAATGTACAAGAACGCAAACAAAAACACACTCCCCATCTTAACAAAGCAACATGGTAAAAGAATACATTTGACAATACCTTGTCAACACTAGGTGTAAGAGTGAGACAGATATTGTTCAATGCAACCTTCCCACAGATGCCTTCTCTTCCCTCAATCCTCTGTAGGCAGGATAAGGTGTCGTTTAGTGATCAAATTTGAAGGGTGGGTCTTAATTTCAATTGGAAAGGCATTTATTCTTGGATTTGAACTCTTTGAAGGGAAGTATAAATAACTGTACTTTAATTGACAAGCATAAATTAATTAAGCTTTTTCCTTCAAAAAAATGCAAAAAAAATTATTCTCCTTTCAAAATTTAGCAAGGGTTGCGAGCAACAAAGTCACTGTTGTAGAAAAATAAATAAAAAATAAAAAATACTAGCATAGAACGGAATATTTTATAGACAACTATAACAAATGCATAATTGAAAAGACAAAAAACTTTACTAAGTAGTTATATAATCAGCCACAACTAGATCAGAATCTAGACTCGAACCCCTTGTCCTACTGATCTTTTATTAAAAAACAATTTTAACAATATGTAAATTAAGAAGCCATGTAGAATAGATGGCCACAAAGAATGTTGCAATGAACCACTGGAAAATATTATCCTGGGAACAGAGTGTATCCTTCATGCCATGTATTTAAATTAAATAAAAGCAGATGGGTGACAAACATTAACTCATCCACCTAGCGGTTCATTGTCTACCATAAAGCTCGTAAACTACTAGAATGCTTAGTAAGTCTATACAAATTAACTAAAAATGATAGTAAACTAGTATACATTAACTAATTATGAATCGAAACCTTGGAAATATGCAAATGTACAATTCACATATCATTTGACCATAAAAATAAATTGGTAAATCAAAATAATATAGATGAAATCAAGTGAACAAACCATGTTAATCACACAACCATAATATACTGAAGGACACTTTGATCTACTAGACCAGCTGATTCCTTCATCTTGTTCTATATATTTAACATCTCCTAGCAAGTTTAGGACTTGAGCAAAGAGATTTGGAGGGAATATGAACTAGATGGTACTATAGTTCTTAAACAAATTATGTGAATATGGAAATCCAAAAGTTGTGACAAGTTGCACAAAAGATTAAGGTACTTATATTAGTGTTTGGGATATATATGAATTTCGGGGGTTGTGCAAAATATTTTATTTATGGAAAAAAAGTTGAGGGAAACATATAAAGAAAAAACCACACTTAAAACCAAACCCAAGTTATAAATCCCATTCATGTAGATGGAGAATCTAAGAGTGGCGATAGATGAAGATTTGCTTATAAAGGTGGACAACATGAAAGAGAATATGACATGTTGCATGATGTATGGCAAGTATCTGTTACTAATTCCTATAGGATAGAAGTCAAAAGAATATAGTGTCCATTTATATTCCTGCCTTTTTTGTCCCTTAGTTTAAAGTCCTTTCATCTTTTCAAAGCGAAACCTGTCCTTTTAATTGGTGTTTACTATTTGAATGGTGGCATAAGCTTATTCAATATATAAAAGATTTTAATTTTATTGGAAGAAATTAAAATCATAAATATTTTCATGGATTTTTATGCACCAAGCAAATATTGGCATGGAATGATCATTTTGTGCACTCATGTACTTCGAAATAATATTGGTGGCCTCTATGTGTATTTGAATTTTTTTTTTATGAAACTTAAGAAAAAATAAAATTCTTAAATCTATAGGTTTGAAAATACTTGGAATGGATGTTCACACATGGAGCCACATCCAAAAAAAATAGGATGGCACACTCAGCATATTACGTCTAGTACATTCAAATATCAGGCTACTTGCAAGCAAAATAATTAATGCCTAACTCCCCTTCAGTAGGAGAAATATTTGAAACTAATTGTACTTCCTCCCCCCCCCCCCTGCCCTTATGGTGTTAGACACAATGGCTCACTGAGAGGGGGGGTGAATCAATGAGCTTATACTTAATCCAAATTTCCACTTTAATCAAAACCTCATATCTTCATTCAGACATTTACTTCATTATCATATTCATTAATAACCTATATCATTCATCATTCATCAAGTTAAACACATAATCATCAACACATTGCATAAGAGACACAAGATATACTATTTGTAATTTTTTTGTATTTCAAACGGTTGCAACAGTGAGGCAATTTAGCACTTACTAAAACAAAGAGTGCCAACTCCTTGTCTATGAGCCTGCCTAGTTTTTCTTAGATCCTACTAAGAAAGGGATACAAGACCCGGCTTGTATTACAAGTACATATTTGTCACATTACATCATCACAATTATCACAATCACATCATCCTCATTCTACCCATAATTATTTCATCATAGATCTGTCCACATCATCCATCTATCTATAAACATGTCTTCAATTTGTCCATAGGAAAATCATCACAATGTTGTCAGCACATCCTCATTCTGTCCAGAAACATCACAACTTCATCATTTTACTCCATGCATCTCATCAATTACACGTCATCACTATCAGCAGAATATCATATCCTTGTCAATCTTGTCATCAAGTTGTTTATGCTAACTCATCAAAGATCTGCTCAAGTCAACTTCAAAGTCTTCTGCAAGTCTTAAACACTTTTCAAACTTTCATCCAAACACACATATAGTTCTGTGTTGATGAGCATATGCTGCCACTCAATGCCATCAACTGTTTCAGTACTTGTCTAGGATCAATGATTATCCACAAATGACCTTGATTGTTTCCTACACAAGATCAGAACTTGATCATGTCTTAACTGTCACATATTCTTATGATTTCATCTTTCTTATGTGCCTACTACAACATATGACATCTGAGGCATGCCTAAAAACACTTAAAACAATGTTTCACTTGCCTAGAAGAATCTTCAAAACAGTTGCTGTGAATACACTTTATTTTGACACTCGAATTTTAGAGCTAGACGAAGGCTTTAATTTTGCGTGGCTGCCTCAGTAACTTATACCTGATAATTGGAGATAGATTAGAGGCCTCACTGTGGCTGCTCTTGAAATTTCAGACCAAAAGAAAACTTTACTTCATCTTTACTGCTGCCTCAATGCATAGACCCAAAAATCAGAGCTGCTAACCACCAAAATCTCCACCACTTTCCTACGACTACCTCAGTACTCTGTTGACCCAAATTTTAGAGCTTAAAATTCAACCAAAAACCACACACTTGATGTGCCTGCAATTTCCTCAGTGATTCCATAGACAAGTCTAAATTCATAAAAGATAAAAGATAAAAATAAGACTTTTGCGCATCTATAGTTGTTGTTGCAGCCCTCGAAAATATCCTCAACTCACCGAAATCAGAGCTCAATTTTCTCCCCCAATAATCCACACAAGGTATGAGTGCATTTTCTTTTATTTATACTAGTGTTCAAAAAATTAAGCTGAGCTGACCTGTCAATAGTGATGGAGCTGACCTGTCTATATATATATATTTTTAATTTTAATTTTATTATTACTTGGGATCCGACTTGTCATTGGTTTATCAAATGATATTTTTGTTTCCATAAATTCATCAACAAGAATATGTTTGTTTGTATTGTTTCAAATACTCACACATTATCACATCCATCATTGAGTGGTGTCATGGACAATTATCAACACAACAAATGGGCCTCTCCATCAACCTACATGGTCCTTTGAACCAACTCCAAATGACCACAGAATGGGTCATTTGGTCTTTCTTGCTTGTCTTCATTTGGTCCACTTGTCATTGTTTCTCACCTTGTTTTCCTTTTCAAATTAATCTTCAAATGGCCACAATATTGGTCATTTGACTCATTAGGTGTTTCAATGGCTTCAATGCCCACACCCAATGTCCTTGTTCTTTGTCATCTCTTTCCATCCACACACTTGCTTGCTTTGGCTTCATGTCATGTCATCACACTTCACCTTTGGCATTAGTGTTGTCATCAATGACAATCCTAGACAACCATATTCATCAATCTCCCCCTTTTTCATTGATGGCAACAAAAATTTCTTTTCTCTCCCCCTTTGACATTAATGACAAAGGTCTGATTAGACTTCAAGAGCTTCACAATGTCCAAGAAAAAAACATTTTTCAATTTTTTCTGCCTTAGATTTCACATAGATTCTCCCCCTAACTAATTATGCTGATGTCTAGTAAATTCATAAAAGGTAAGCATGCACCATCATCATACTTCAAGCCTTTAACTTGTCCACTAGCTTATCATCTTACTGCTCATGTAAGTATGCTCATCTTCAAATTTTTCATAAACACGCTCTCCCTGTCGTGCTAAGATTGATCTTCCATCAAGAATGTATTGTTTGTGTCATAGTGAATTTGATTCATGTATCTTTTAATATGTCTCATCATAACCACATCATCATACTCCCCATATCAACATGCCAACTCAACAAACATCCTGACTGAGAATGATTTCCAACTTCCTAGGACAAGTAACAAAACACTTCTGACTTCTTCAGGACTATTTTTCAGAAATCAGGACATATACTTGTTTCTCAAGTAAATCATGTTATGCCTTCAAAGTTACTTTATCTTAGTTTTGCATGGCATGCATACTCGGTTTCCCATATTACATTTTAAGCTTCTCAAACTAGATCTGAATAATTAACAAGTCTTCACTTCAGCCACCACCATACTCTATTTTATTTTTCAATTTTACATGACTTTTGGCTTCCATTTCAACACTACAAATTCCATGACAATAACCTTAGACTTCTATATGCTACATGTTCAGATTGAACTCATTCTCAAGTGTTCTCTTCCATATCTTCTCAGTCAAATTTGCTCAATATTTTACAGAGCTACCCACACATTGCTATCATAAAAATATTTTGTCACCAATATACCAATACCGTGTCTAATCCACCATAACTCTATTTCAAATTGGTTCTTTGTCCAAGTTGTTTTAGAGCAATGTGTAACCCATGTTGAGTGGAGTTAAACCTTTTCTACAACAGTATCAATTATAGTATGATGTTATGGTCAAGTGCAGCTACAAGACTGTCATAAACTGATGTGTAAATACCCTTCAGTCATCCTTGAGAGAGAGCCAAAGAAAAATTGTCACAAATCTGCCACAAACCAATTTCCACATTTTACCATTGCTGGTCACATGTTGTTTTACATTTTTCAGCAAGCTAATCACTTCAAGTTGCACTTCTGAGCTGACTTCTGGTTTTGGATTCATTGTTCTTGGATATCCAATGAAACTCAAAGTTCATCTAGAAAATATCTAGAATAGGCATAGTGTGTGGCATCCTTCTACTGCTTCAAGATTGTTGTCATTTACTTCATCCATTTTGGACATAATTCCAACTACAACCATGATCCTTGAACCTGTAATAGCTTTTTAAACTAGCTCCCCCTTTTATGTATACTTCTTAATTTTCTGTGGATGCTTCAAGAAATCCTTTCATATGTGGGTTTATTGTTGCTGATACAAATTGATGTTTTACGGACATAAAATTTGTTTCATTCAACCCACTACTTGCATTGATAATCTCTTGTTTCTCCAATATGTTGTAGCTTCCAATACCATATGCTATTCAAGTAAATTTGTATCCTCCCTGAGATCTTATTCATTGCCAAGTCAAATTGTTCTCAGCTATAGCTTTCCTGCTATCCTTAAAATCAAAAACCAATTGATGATGAAAGTATCTCTAGTTGTTCAGTATAACTCATACAATCAAAATTCAGTAATAAGTATTTCTTGAACTCATACTTGCCAATCATATCTATTGTTGAGAGTTCATTCCATACTAGTGTAGATGTAACATTGCCATATTATCGAAAATGTGTATGCATCATCCTTGTACATGATTCGAAGTCTGATTTTGGACCACTGAAAAATAAAAGATAAGCCTTCATACCAATTGATAATGTATTTCATTATGATCCTAGGACCTGTTACTTCTTGGAGAGCCATTCTCTACCATTTGAGTCCATTCTCCAATGATGAACTCATGGCATACTCAAATTCTTTGGAAGACTTCAAGTATGGCTTTCCATATGGCAGCCATCATCCCCTTTTGTGTATTGATCCTCATTTGGATTTAACAAGACATTTTTCTTCACCCATACTTTCTTCTTGACCTCTGTCTTCTCATCATTTGTTCCATATTTTTCATTGGTTTTGCTTGCTAAGCTGTATGTTAATATTTTCATGAATTGTCTTCTTGGATTCGCACATACTTGGTGTTTATGGCAGACAACACCACAGGTAAAGCATCTAAGAGTATGACATCTAGCAGCAACATGTCCAACTTTATCACATGCCCAACATATTATTTGATCACTTTGACTTTCAGTATTTTTCCTTCCTTGGAATGTGCAATCCATAGCCCTATGACCAAATCCATTACAAGAATAACAATAGCCATTAAATCTACTTTCATACCTAGAGCTTTGATGAGTGGGAATAGCTTCGTGAGGAACTTTTGAATTTTCAAATTCTTTGTCGGCATGTGCAAGTGCATGAACAACCTTGCTGGATCTAGCTTCGGGAGTTCTGGGGTACCACAATTTTTCTTTCATTTTTTTCTTCATCCTTATTAAACCCAAGGCCAGACTTGTCGGAGGAAATCCTTTGACACTTTAGAATTTCATCCAAGATGACTGAACTTTCATTGAACTTCACATGATCTTTTGACTCCTCAATTTTATTTCTAAGACCAACAATTTCCATTTCAAGCCTCTGATTTTCTTTTTCTTTTTCTTCTAGCTGAAGCTTCATAACACCTTTTATTCTTTTGGCTTCTTCCAGTTGAGTCTTCAAACCAATACTAACTCTTCTTGTTTCTTCAACCTCCTTAGGGTTTTTACACATCTCTTCTTCTTCTTTTGCTAATTTTATCTTCGACCTTCCAACTTCATGATTTTGATCTTCTAATTCATCTTGCATGTCTTTGTTTTTAAATTTCATACACATGAGTAGGGCTTTGGTCTCCTCTTTGTATCTTTCAAATGACCTCAATATTTTCTTCTTGAGTCTTGGATTGTATTTGAGATCAACATCCAACAATGTTCATGTAAATGCATTATTGGATTTCAACAAGACTTCTTGTTCATCTTCTGTAAGAACAACTTCATCATCATTATATTTATAATTTTCATCTATTAAAGAGAGCTTACCTTCACTTGTATCTGAATTTTGTGCATGCTTTTCTTCTTGCTTCCCATTCTTGACTTCAACTCCCTTTTCTTGAATCTTATTTTGGAATTCTTCTTCCAGCTTAAACCAAAGCTCCTTGGTTGAAGTGTACTTTCCGAAGCTCTCTTTGATAGGGCTTGAGATTCCATCCATCAAAAACATCAATTCATTCTGATTGTATTTCTCAACAGTTGTCTTTGTCTTCTTGCTTGGCTGGACAGGTGGATTCACCATAATTTTCCAAACACCAAATTTTTTCAAGTAGTCTTTCATTTTATTTCTCCAACCAAATTAATATGACTTCTCCAAAATTGGAACTTCATATTCAATGAACTTTGTTGATCCTTCCATGATTGTGTCCCCAAATCCCTTCAAGCTTGTTACGATTATGTTGAAGGCCCGCTCTGATACCAATTGTTAGACACAATGGCTCACTCAGAGGGGGGGGTGAATCTATGAGCTTATACTTAATCCAAATTTCAAATTTAATCAAAACCTCATATCTTCATTCAGACATTTACTTCATTATCATATTCATCAATAACCTATATCATTAATCATTCATCAAGTTAAACACATAATAATCAACACATTGCATAAGAGACACAAGATATAATCATTTGTAATCTTTTTGTATTTCAAACGGCTGCAACCATGAGGAAATTCAACACCTACTGAAACAAAGAGCACCAACTCCTTATCTAGGACCCTACCTAGTTTTTCTTAGATCCTACTAAGAAAGGAATACAAGACCTAGCTTGTATTACAAGTACATATTTGTCACATTACATCATCTCAATCATCACAATCACATCATCCTTATTCTACCCATAATTATTTCATCATAGATCTGTCCACATCATCCTTCTGTTTATAAACATGTCTTCAATCTATCCATAGGCAAATCATCATAATGTTATCAACACATCCTCATTCTGTCCACCAGCATCATGAGTTCATCATTTTACTCTATGCATCTCATCAATTACACGTCATCACTGCCAGCAGAATATCATGTCCTTGTCAATCTTGTCATCAAGCTGCATATGCTAACTCATCAAAGATCTTCTCAAGTCAACTTCAAAGTCTTCTCCAATTATTAAACACTTTTAAAAATTTCACCCAAACACACATATAGTTATGTGTTGATGAGCATATGCTGCCACTCAGTCCCATCAATTGTTTTAGTACCTATCTGGGATTAGTGATTATTCACAAATGACCTTGATTGTTTCCTACACAAGATCAGAACTTGATCATGTCTTAACTATCACAGCTTCTTATCCTTTCATCTTTCTTATGTTCCTGCTACAACATATGACATTTGAGGTATGCCTAAAAGAAATTAAAACAATGTTTCACTTGCCTAAAAGAATCTTCAAAACAGTTGTTGCTAATACACTTTCTTTTGACACTCGAATTTCAGAGCTAGATGAAGGCTTTAATTTGTTGTGGTTGCCTCATTAACTTATACCAGAAAATCATAGATAGGTTGGAGGCTTCACTATGGCTACTCCTGAAATTTCAGACCCAAAAAAAAACTTTACTTCATCTTTACTGTTGCCTCAATGCACAGACCCAAAAATTAGAGATGCTAAACATTGAAGTCTCCACCGCTTTCCTGTGGCTGCCTCAGTACTCTATTGACCCAAATTTCAGAGCTTAAAATTCAACCAAAAACCACACACTTAATGTTCCTGTGGTTGCCTCAGTGATGCCCTAGACAAGTATGAATTCATAAAAAATAAAAGATAAAAAATAAGGCCTCTTCTTGTCTATAGTTGTTGTTTTAGCCCTCGAAATTCTCCTCAGCTCACCGAAATCAGAGCTCAATTTTCTCCCCCAATAATCCACACAAGGTATGAGGGCACTTGCTTTTATTTATACTAGTTTTCAAAAAAAACAAGCTGAGTCGACCTGTCAATAGTGATGGAGCCGACCTGTCTATATATTTATTTTTATTTTTAATTTTATTATTACCTGGGAGTCGACTTGTCATTGGTTTATCAAATGATATTTTTGTTTCCATAAATTCATCAACAAGTATATGTTTGTTTGTATTGTTTCAAATCCTCACACATTATCACATCCATCAACGAGTGGTGTCATGGACAATTATCAGCACAACAAATGAGCCTCATCATCAACCTACATTGTCCTTTGAACCAACTCCAAATGACCACAGAATGGGTCATTTGGTCTTCCTTGCTTGTCTTCATTTGGTCCACTTTTCATTGTTGCTCACCTTGTTTTCCTTTTCAAAATCATCTTCTAATGACCACAGTATGGGTCATTTGACTCATTAGGTGTTTCAATGGCTTCAACGACCACATCCAATGTCCTTATGCTTTGTCATCTCTTCCCATCCACACACTTGCTTTCTTTGGCTTCATGTCATGGCATCACACTTCACCTTTGTCATTAGTGTTGTCATCAATGACAATCCTAGACAACCATATTCATCATATGGAACTCCAACCAAAAAGAAAAATCATTGTGTAGGAACCTGATGTCAATTGAAAATGTGAAGATGATGGTGTTCCAAGTAAGAGAAAGCAAATGAAACTGACAACATTTTTCTTGTATGATTCTAAGAAACTTACATTTTGAGGCAAGTAGTCCAATAAAAACAAATATACAACAAATTATATATATTGTTGCTTCAAGAAGATTGTTAAATTTATAAAACCGGTATATGTATCTTAACCCGACATCTAACCATTGTAGATAAAGATCACTTGATAATTGATAAATATGATGGATTAAGATGAATCTACATTCATAATTTCAAGTAAAAATGAAGATGACTGTGTTGTGAAGTTATTACTTGGAGAGGATGACATTAAAGCTAGCATGTTTATTGTCCCATCCAAATTCATATATGCCATCATCAACTATTGGTATTAGTCATTCCATCCCACAACCTAGGATTTTTTATATGATCAGGTGGAACCTGAAGCATTAATTTACAATGATCCATCCCAATCCCAAAGAAAAATTGCAGTTAATGTCACTTAATACAATTTTGTGAGGTTTCATTGCCATGACTTCCACTCATTTCTGCTTAACATAATTTCATTTTCATTTCAATCGAGTCTAGTAAAGCTGTCAAAAGAAAAAGTTATTAACTTGAAGTCAAAGGTTTTACTATTAATAGCTATTTTTAAAATTCACCAATAAGAGAAATTATATTAAATTTAAAATTCACCAATAAAGGAAATGATATTAAATTTTGAGTAATGTTTTTAAATTTGGGATTGTGTTTGTGATTGATTTTTTTAAATTATTTAATAGTTATTTTTAAAATTAACCAATAAGAGAAATCATTTTAAAAATTTGGTATTGTGTTTAAGATTTATTTTTTTAAATTATTTAATAGTTTGAGATTTTGAAATATTAAAAAAAAAAGTGTTTAAATGTAGGTTTTTTTTCAGTTGATAATCAAAGTTTGTGAATGATTTTTTAAGATTATTTAATAGTTTGAGATTCTTAAAGTTTGTGTTTGATTTTTAAAAATGATTTAATGGTTTGAGATTCTTAAATATAAAGTGTCTCAATGTTATAGTTTTTAAACTGTTTTATATTTTTGGTAAGTAGATAATCCAATTCCAATTATGTGTATTCATTTCCAACAAATTAAGCGGAAACAAAATCTAGATCCTAAAACCCTTAGACAATTATTAAAAAAATTGAACATCTTTAATGGAAACAAACCGGTTGTTTCCAATTTTGGAAGAGAATGGAAGAAAAAATGGCAACTTCTATTGACAAACAATAAGTCAAAACATTAGAATGAAATTAGAAAAAGCAAGAAAACTTTCCTAAATTTTCCTCCTCACATCCATGGAAGTTTCCTTGCATTCATAAAATGAAACTTTTTTTATTTTTCGTTGAATTTTTTTATTCTTAATTTTTATGGTATAGCATCATTGAAAGAAATCTTTGTGTAAATCAAAATAAATGGAAAAAATTAAAAAAAATTGAACCAAAACTTTAGTCACACTTTAGAAACATTGAAATATTAAATGCACTTATATGAAATTAATTGAAAAAATAAAAAACAATAGTGTATGCCTAAGGTATGGACTAACAATTCAAAAAAATGCAAAAACAAATATTGTCCTTTCAAAATTTAACAATCTTAAAAAATTGAGCAATCCCTAATATCTACATGAAAAAATG
>LPNX010598537.1:80612-108128 GCA_001517045.1 Pseudotsuga menziesii
TACATAAAAAACCAACCAAAAACTTAATTTAAACTAGAGAGAGGGAAACCATCCAAGCTTGAGAGATGTAGGAATCGTGGGCAGTGGGAGCCTAAGAAAAAATAATATGTGCAATGCATACAACATTTTTAAAAAAATCCTACATACAAAGCAAGTTACATCGCTAGCATCACCAGGGTGAGGGCATCAAATTTTGTTGTTCAACACTTGTCACGATAGCATATATGTATGGGTTGGAGGGGCAATGGAATCAATCCTATGTCAACTAGATCCTTGCAACTCACCGCATGTCTAAGTCTCGATAATCTGCCTTTTAAATTGAACCAAAACACCTAAGGAAGTTTGTTAATGGATGGATTTGAGAAAGTTCTAGGTGTGAGTAATTAAGAGCTCGAGGATCTAAAAAAAATTGCGTTTTGTACCAATCCATAATTTAGCACATTGTTAATCACGAGTAAGAAATTTAAGTTATTTAATGAAAACAATTAATATATCTACCTTTATGTCGAAACCATTTTCCATGTTGTTGTGGGCCATTGTCTTCCTTATTGTCTTAACAAACGGCACGAGCTTTCTTTTTTTTTAATAGAAACTTAAGAAAAAATGTATTAAAAAGGTTGTGCACATCCATTCAGAACATATTTTGCTCGAGAGAATTCTCAGTCAGAAGAACTAAATCAAAATAGAGCCAAAAGTGAGGCCATCTAGGGCAGCTAGAGTTGTTACTGTTCTTTAAATTGACATTTGTGGAGTATACTCTGATGAACTGCTTATTCAAGATTTTGCAAAAAAACATGATCAAATAAATTTAATTTGGTCTCCAATCTGATCAACTGGATGAGAGTTTATTTCTTAATCCTTCAGACTGCTTGCACTTGATTATCCTGAGCTTGGTGGTCAAAGAGCGAATAGTTTTTATCCTCTGACTGTCTATGGTCGCAAGCCCCTCTGCTGGTCCTCTGTATCAATGTCAAGTTGCCTTGCTCATTGCCAGTCCCCATTGAAAAAAAATAGTTGCTTGTCTTCTATCTTTCACGCTGCTCATTTAAATTCATTACATTTCCATGACAGCCCCATTCCCACTCCGTCCAATCATGCTTACCACTCAAACTTAAATTCTGCACGTTCCTCTCCTCTCTGAATAGATTCTTCCATTCCTTTTTATGCAAAGATATAATACAACACAGAATTTTTCCCCATTTCAAAGTACTCACGCAGGAAGATGGTGAACCTGACACGTGATTCCTGTAATCGTATTGATTGATTGAAAAGGTTGCAGAGAACGGTGGAGTTAGGCAGAGAGCCCACGCATTCTTCTGTAAACTGTTGGGACTGCTTATAAAAGGAAAAGAAAAATACAAATTGTTGCATCCACTTTGTGTTGAGAGGAGGCTACGTGCCCTGCCAGGGAGATGCTGAGGATATAAGGCATTCTATTTATACTTTGAGAAGTGAGTCGTGCCCTGTCCTGGCTTACTACAAGAAAACCATTTTTGGTTCTTTGGGAATATGTTTGTAGCTTGTCTCTTCTCCATTTAAAATTAGTGAACCTTGTGAGAGAGAGGCCCCCTTGTTTGCCATTTTATTTGCTTCAGCATTGTTTTCTCTTAAAATATGGTAGTATTCTGTGCTTTCAGGAAGATGGAGCTTTTGAATCCTGATGTGCATCCTTTTGCATTTAATGGATCCCGTATGATAGCATGTTCTCATTTTGAGGATCACTTGGCGACAATACCCCAAGATTATCAGCCTAGTGATGAATTTTGCACTAATAATCTCCAACCCTTGTAGAAGAGCCAGCCACTCAACCTCATTATTAGTCTTACTTCCTAGTCCCCAGGCAAAAGAATTGATTATTTGTCCTCTTGGATTCATAATAAGACCCCCTGCACCTGCCTTCCCTGGGTTGCCTTTTGAGGCACCATCAAAGAATAAAGAGTAGTCATTTTGATGTTTAATCCATCGAGAGAGATCATCATAGTTTTTTCTTACTTCCCATGGCTTCCTGCTATTGTAGTTTTTGGCCTAAGGGGAAATCCTCTAGAAGAAAATATTGCACCACTTGGATACTTTTGTTGGGATATCTTCTACATCTGGAAATCCCATTCCTCTAGTCGCTAATTTTTCAGCAGTCATCCCAATAATCTTTGCTGCAATCCAATTGATATTAACCTTCTCTCGCTTGAATATTGATCTTTTCCTTGCCAACCAAATCTACCAGCATATGTTTTTAGGAATGACATTCCACAGCCGCCTTAGGATGGGTTTTTTTTCTGAGATTCCATGGATAAAGACTGTTCCAGACCATTAAAAGTTGCTCAAGAGAGTCTGGAGGTTTGAAAAAAGCACAAATGTTATGCAAGATATCCCTCCAAATTTGTACAGCAACTTTGCATAGAAGAAAGAGGTGCATGGAAGATTCCAAGTCTGCTTTACACAGGGCACATCTGGAGGGGCCTTCTATACCTCTTTTAGTGAGATTGTATGTCGTTAGGAATTTATTGTGCATTAGTAGCCATGTAAAACAATTGACTTTTGGAATACAGTTTGGATTCCAAACCTTCTTCGATAGATTTGCTAAGGCGGTTACCAAATTAGTTTGGAGCAGTTTGTATCCCTCTTTAATTGTAAGTACCATTGCTTCCCCACCCAATGGAGTCTTTAGAGATTTTGCTGATAGGAGCAATACCACGGAGGAGGGCAAGCAAGAGATTAGCAGCTTGTTTCAGATGATCAGGAGGTTGCAGCAACTTCCAGCCAATCCATTTTCCTTTCCTATCCCAGCTAGATAGACCATAAAGAGTAACGAGACCATTACCAATTTCCCAATTGGAGAGATCCTCCATGTGAGGGAGAGAAGAGATGGAGGGATTACCAAGGATTCTATCACTCCAAAACTTGATCTTCTTACCATTACCTGGGACCCAATAGAATTCTGATTGAATTAAAGTCAGAGAAGATTTACATAGTTGCCAGACTGAAGTACCTTTCCCATCCCAAGGATGACAGAGAATTGTGGAACGTGGCTTCCTTATATACTTTTTCCTGATAAATTATTTCCACCAATCCCTACTTCCAGAAACCATTCTCCAAACCAGCTTAGCTCCCAACACTTTATTCATCTGATCCGTATCTCTAATGCCCAATCCCCCATTTAATTTTGGGGTCTTAACCACATCCCATTTAACAAGGTGGAATTTTTTAGATTGAACTTTGCCTCCCTGCCAGAGGAACTTTCTTATTTCCATACTTATGCTGCTAGTGATCATCTTTGGGGCTAGAACCATTGAGATGATGTATATGGGGTAGGCGGATAAAATTGACTATATGAGAGTGACTTTCCCTCCAATGTTGAGCCAGCGCGTACCAAGAGAGAGAACCTTGCTTTTTATTTTTTCTATTACAAGTCTCCACATGGTCGATGAGAAAGATTTTTTGGTGATTGGTATTCCCAGGTAGTTGAAGTGCTTCCAATCATAATTGACTTTAATGTTGAGGATTTGTGAGATATCTCTGAGGGTGTTGATGTTGTTGTGCCACCCATAGATTTGGCATTTATCCAAGTTTTCCTTGCTTCCCAAGGAAAGAAGGAAAAGATTGAGAGACTGCTGGAAACTCGTAGCTATCTGAGTGGAAGCCATTCCCAGCAAGATGGAATCATCTGCGAAGAGTGCATGGTTGATGGGCTGAATCCCTATTTTGAAGGAGAGACCAGGAATCATTCCTTCCTCTAGTTGTTTGTTTAGTCTTCTACTCATACAATCTGCAACTAAAATGTACAAAAATGGGGATAGAGGGCAGCCCTGCCTTGTCCCTCTTTTGGGTTTGAAGAAATCTAAGGGTCTTCCGTTAACTAGAGGGGCTATCCAAGGTGAGATTATGCAGGCTTAAATTTGTTTGACAAAGATGGGAGGAAACCCAAACTTTTCCAAAACCAAAAAAATAAAATCATGTCTTAGTCTATCAAAAGCATTGGCCAAATCAAGTTTGATGGCCATTCTGGATTCCCTATTTTTTTGACTAGAATGTATTGCTTCTTGGACAAGAAGAATGTTATCACTTATGTGGTGGCTGGCTATGAAACCTCCCTGATTTGGAGAGATTAGGGAAGGGATAATAGTTTTCATCCTGAGAGATAGGGCTTTGGAGAAAATTTTATAAGAGGCACTACATAGAGAAATAGGTCTAAAACGTTTAATAGAAGTAGGATTAGGCTCCTTGGGGATTAAGGCCAAGAAGGTAGAGTTTGTTGCGCCTCCCATCCTTCCTTTGGACATCCAAGAAATGAGACGAATCATGTCTTTTTTAATGAAGTTCCAACACATTCTATAAAAACGAATCGGGAAACCATCAAGCCTGGGGGATTTGTCTGGATGGAGGGACCACATGGCCCTCTTAATCTCTTCTTCAGAAATGGGACCTTCTAGGGCTTCGATGTCTTTAGGTTTGACAAGATGGGGAATGTATTTGACCATTTCTGCCATATCCTCTTAAAGGACTTCCTCTTCATTATTATACAAATTTTCAAAAAAAACCCTTACCTCATTGATGATCTCGGCCTGGTCTGTGGTAGAAGTTCCGTCATCCTTTTTGAGCTCCCTTATGGTATTCCTACGTTGCCTTTCCTTGCACTGATTTTGAAAGAATTTTGTATTCTGGTCTCCACTGATTAGCCATAGATTCCTAGACTGCAACCTTGAACTTTCCTCCTCCTGCCTGAGAGTGGTCTGCAAAGCTTTTTCAAGCTCTATTTCCTATATAATTAACTCCTGGGTAACTTCATTTTGCTCCATGTGTCCGTGCAAATTTTCCATCTACTTGATTAGCTCTAGCTTTCTGATCTTGGGCTCCTGGTAGTGCTTCATTGCCCATTGCTTGAGAGTAGATTTGACACGCTTTAACTTTTGCTCCCAAATGTAAGCCGAGGATCCCGGTATAAAACAACTCTAGGCATTATAGATGATGTCGAAGACACCTTCTGATTCCATCTAGAGGTGATTAAATCGAAAAGAAAGAGGTCCCAACTTCCCCACAGGAGATAGAGAGAAGCATATTGGTTTATGATACGAAACAGTTGAGCAAAGCAGCTTTGATTCTGTGATGGCCATATTCTTTAAAAGGTGAGGAATAAATAGCACCCTATTAATCCTGGCTGCAATGTGTCTCGGTCCTATCCTTTTATTATTCCAAGTGAACTTGCCATTTTTTGTCTTGATATCTACTAGACCCCAATAGGAAATCAGGTCCTCTAGCCTCTCTCCAAATCGATCTCTGACTTTGGTGCCTCCCCTGTGCTCTTCGGTCGATATAGTAACATTGAAGTCTCCTGCAATTATACAGGGACATTGCTTTTTCCCTGTGCATTGGTCTTCTAAGGAATTCCAAAAATATTCTTTTTGTGCCTGAATGGTAGGGCCTTAAATGTTCCCCACCCAGATAGTTTCCTTACTTTCCTTGTCTTCGAGTTCCACAAAGAGCCAGTTCTTATTTTCTATTTTTGAACGCATTGTGAATCTATCTTTGTCCCACCATGTGAGGATGCCTCCTAATGCCCCTATCGCACTGACTATTTTTCCTTTACCTTTAGGCCAGATTTTCTTTATTGATGAAAGACTGTCTTTTGCAGTCTTTTTTGTCTCTTGGATGAGGAGGATGGAGTTGGTTTCCATTGTTTTGATTCTTTTAACAACTTCTATTTTCTGATTTCCTCCTAGTCCTGGACAATTCCAAGAGACCAGCTTCATTATTTCCTGTGTTGATGGAGCGCCTTCTCCTTTTCATTCTTTTCTTCTTCAGGGGTGAGAAGGTATTTGTTCGCCTGTGGGTTTCTTACCAAAAAATATTGGTTGGACTGTTTTCCTGCTGTTGTTTCCCTTGCTGCTTCCTGTTCTCTGAGGATTTTGTTGGATCTTCTTCCTTTTTTAGATAGCGGTTATGGTTCTTCATTGGAGTTTTCTGAGACTTCTTTTGATGTTTCCCTTGTCTTGGACCGGGTGCATGTACCTCCATTGTTAGCAAAGGAATCGGGTCTTGCTTCTATATGAGTTTAGATCGGAGGGCTTTGAGCCATCTTCTCTTCCATGTCGTGAGAAGGCGAAACATTTGGGGCTTCAACCTCTTACAAGGTGTTAGTCTCTTCCCCCACCACGAATTCCCCTTCTTCTTTCTCCTCATCAGCTAGCGCTTGAAACTTATTTTCGACTACATTATTTGCCGCACTGTTTTGATATTGAGTTGGGGATGTTCTTGCTCCCTTTCTTTTACTGGCTACGTTCCATCCTTCCTCAGGGTTAGCTTTTTCTGGCTTTTTTGGGCAAGACTTGGAAAAATGCCCATATTCATGGCAATACTTACATTTGAAAGGTATATGTTGGTAGTCCAAGGTCTGCATGTGGTTCCACCCATCTATTGTCAAGTTGATGGCTTCCAGAAGCCCTTTCTCCAGGTCAAATTCAACATAGATCCTTGCACATGAAAACATGGGGGCTTTTGGCTCTGATTTGTCTATGTATTTCCCTAGGGTATTGCCTATTGCACGGAAGTCTTCATCATTCCAACAATGTAGTGGAAAGTGGGGAAGCTTCACCCATACCGGCACTGCCTTAGGGATATGTTTTTCAAGGTCGAAGGAGAGGTCCCATTTGTTAAGATACATCCCTCTCAGCCCCATAAAATTTGGCCCATTTCTGAAGATAAGATCCCGATCCTCCTTTTTTTCAAATATGAAAGCAAAGTAACCCTTGCCGCAGAATATTTGTTGCACTTCCCCTTGGATGAGCGCTCTCCAATTTTTATTGAGCCATACTTCCATAGATCTGGGGGAGGGCCACAGTCCTATGAATAAGCCAATCAACCCTTTTTCTGATAAGGTAACAGCCTTCCTTTTTGCAGCCATAGAGGAGAGCTTGACACTCGGAACTTCAGATCTCTTGACAAAATGAGAAGAGGTTGACACACTGGACAGAATCGGGGTAGAGGAAGCCACAACCCTTTGAAATTTCCCATCGAAGTCCTTTGGGTCAGGGTCCAGGGGGGGGTCCATGATGCCTGGTAGCCAAACTGTAGCGCAGGCAAGTTGGCCGCGTGAGTTGTAGATCGTTCGTTCACGCCCTATGCAGATCGTTTTTTAACTTTCTATAACAAAAGGCACGAGCTTTCAAGGAATGCCTTGTAATCACATTAGTAAGGAGTGATGAGAAGATAACAACAATCCATGTGTCAAATCTCAGTTGATAGTGTCAATTAAAGACTTATGTGGTAAATTAAAGACTTAATTATAGTTGTCTCTTACTCTTTGCATATTGAAACATTTGATATTTTATGGTTGTATTTGCTCCTTGACCCAATTAATATTATAGGGTGAGGATGTGTGTGCATAATAATCCTCAGTTATGACTATAAGGTGAGGATGTGCATGCATAATAATCCTTAGTTATGACTATGAGTTGAGGATTTAAATAGAAGAGGATGTAAAGAAATGTAACTTTTATACGTATTTTGATGGTGAGTGTCGAGTATAAATGTTGTGAGAAACCACAAATGCTTGGAAGGACGAAGGGAGATATCATCATGATCATGCCACCCATCAAATTGAAGACTATTCTTCAATAAGCCAAAAATTGTTTTTATTTTTATTTTTATTAATAATCATTGTGGTGCTTTGGTCCAAATGTTTTTTCTAACTCATTGTTTTTCCATATAGTGTGTTGAGTGACGCCTCTATATATCCTTACCACAAATTTTTGGGATCGTTTCAGGCCTTGTAGTAGATTAGTAGTTGTTCTTTGTTGTTACAACCGTAGTCGTTGACACATTGTCACACCTTATATTGCACCCCCAAGTGAGCCGGGAGTTAGAGTCACATCCTAGTGGCCAGTGCCTCGTAGTCGTTAGTCATCGCTCGTCATCTTACACAGCTAAGCAGTGAGTGTGTGACGTGAGTGAGTGAGTGATTATAATTTGATATTTCCAATATTTTGAATGACGAGTGAAACTTTATAGCATAGGAATTTTAACATCTTGAGAAATTTATATGGATGGTAATTTCTAATGTTACCCTTCTTTTGAAATGTTCATATAAATTATGTCCAATTCAAATTTTAATTTTTTTAAAGGGAAATTTTAACTTTACACTTCTAGAAAGGGTTAGAAGCCTTTGGAAGGGCTGGGAAGGGTTCAAATTTGAACGTTGTCGTGTCATTCCCCAAGAAAAGATGTTGTTTTCCCTTGATCCAATAATTGCCTTCTCTTCATGAACCCTAACTAACCTTTCTTAACCGACCACGATTTACTTCTTTTAAAAGACCTTTGATGATAATCAATGGCACATTTGTAATATGTTATTTGGCTCATGCAATGGCATGTTTTTTTTCATTAACTAAAATATATGATACTCCTGTAGGTATCATGTACATTTGGTCATGGGTTTTGAACTTATGTGAAAACAGTGATAGCAAACTACCCAACCACCCAACCTACAAGAAAAACCCAACATGCAATAGTATATTTATACTAAAACAAATACCTTCCATCAATATATTTGTACATCCCTATTTATAATATAAAAATGTAATAATAATGTCTATTTAGCATTGTCTAGTGTAAATAGATACACGTTGTCCTTTCAATACATTGAAGAATTTATATACAAATACATAGTTATATATACATATTTATAATAATAATTTTCCATTACTTTTTCTCTTTCACCTAGATACATAATATTTATTTATATATTATTCCACTTTTCTCTATTATCAATGTAAGTTACGGTTTTTTTCTATTAAAAGTTATTTTTATTTATTTAAATATATAATATATATATATATAGTCATTTCTCTTTTTTTAATTAATTTCTTAGATTCTTAATACTTAAAGTACTTCTTCCCCGTATAAAAAACAAAATATTGTTTTAATAATTAATCTTGTATTGAGAGAATAAAATGGCTTTTCTTAATAGAGATTTCCCCCTCTTATTAAAGATCTTAAAGATATATCCAGTTTTAAGAAGTGGTGGTGGTGGGGCTAATGATAACATTTAGGTCTTAATAATAATAGTAGTATGTTTCACATATCCACCTACTAACCATAGCAATTAGTTTTATGCTAATAACTAGGTGGCCTAGGTGGCCTCATAGTAGGGATTGTTTGTTTACCATCTATAAGCAAGTGGAGACTAGCTTATTTTCCTTTCGGCACCCTTGGCTCCATGATAACAATTCATTATCCTCCATTTGATTTTGAAGGCTTCCTAGACATAGACCTTTCCCCCTAGTGGATTCTTTGCCCTTTTCATTACGTTGCAACGCACATCAGTCTCTTAGCCCTATTTTCATTATTTCTCAATTTCAATTTATATCATACATTACCATGCTTTAACTAATGCATGGTCTAACTTATAATATCATAACCATTCTACAATGTTCATTAGCGGGACCTTGGCCTTGAGCTCCTCACGAGGAACTACTACATAACTAGAATTACATCTTGGTACTTTGGTTAAAACAAGGTAGGGGTGGAGAGGGGTATTATAGAAGAAGTGTGATGATGTTCTATTTAATTAGAAAACCCATTGAGAGGATTTCCATGGTGTTGTGATGCACTGACTATGGTTTCCTATCTACACACATAATGATGCAAGTGTGAAAGTTAAGTTTGACATGGGGCATCTTCAATAGTTCATATATTTATAGGGTGTGAGGCCCTACATTGTGAGTAGGGATCCACCTAGCCCCTCTTGGCCTCAATTGACATTTTGCACATAAGTGATAGTTAGTGCTTTCCATTGGGTCGATATATAGGTTTGTGAGAGGTGTGAATTTGGGAGGAGTTGACCCCCATTCCCACCTCGCAATGAAAAATAGTGTACAACACTATCCTCGATCATTTATAAAAGCCCAAAGCTTTCTAAACCTCCCATTAATATATAGGAAGAGATTGTGCATCCAACAAACACTAATTTGCTAATGACTAGATGGGGCCTTGCCTTGTATTTGTTGAAGAAAGAAGACCATGGAAGTTGGTTTGCAACTACAAATAGAAAATTAGAAACAAACTTAAGGCATTATTGAAGAGAGAATGAAGATTTACACGACATGAATACGAAATTTGATGTAATGATTAAACTACATCAAATACAAGAAAGGTTCAATGAACAAAAAAAATTCGACCAGAAAAATAATATAGAAAAATTGTCTACAAAAATTGAGGATCTAAAAGACGAAAGAAATTTTAATCAGAGATTAAAAAATCAAGATATAAAGAAAGAAATAAAAGATTATTAAGCATAAATAATACGCTTGAACAAAATCGTTAACGACAAGGATGAAGAACTAACGCAGATATGAAAGAAATTAGAAGATAAAGAATAAAAAATTGACCAGTGTCGACAACATATAAAAGTTCTTTAACAACAAAATGACGACTCTAAAAAGGTACACAAGTTAGATATCGCAAAAAGTAATAAAGAATTATCCAACAATTCTTAAGAAATTTTAGATTAAGAACCATAATAGGACGTTAGTCACAAAAATTAAGAAGTTGAAAAATAGTCGGAAGGCAAAACACTCTACATAATACATTGAAGGAAAACTTCTAGAGAAGCAGGAAGAAAATATTTGCATCATAAATCATAATGAAGATCTTAAGGAACAACTTACGAAGTCCAAAGATGACAAAAATTCACAAGTAGAATTGATTAATAAGTTTCAAAATGACAACATGTAGTTAGAAAACAAGTTGGAAAAGATACAAAACGAAACATTAAAACCTCAAGGGATGAAAATACAACTTCCATCTCAGATCAATTCTCAAAACACAACACTCGTAAATGAAAATTGCATTATTAAAATTCTATGTCGATGCCCCAATCATAAAAACTGATATCCTAAAAAGGGGGAGATGTCAAAATATAATGGTACTAATGCGATCAAAGCTCCTGACGCCAGATCAATAGCGAATCCCAACAGTCAGTAACAAATAAATTTGGAAAGGATTGATTCCTCAACATATCGGAAGTTATGCTCTACACTTAGAATCTCATATCGACATGTTTCGTCAGCTACGATATCATAAGGAATGATGCAACAACATTATAAGGCTTTGAGGACAAAGCCTTTCTAAGAGAGAGGCAACGTTATGAACATAATAAGTAATAATTAAATAATTAAATAATTAATATTTAGGGTAATTAAGAGACACCTCATTTGGGTGAATAGTCACCATGAGGAACTATTTATACATGTCCCTTATCATTGTAAAAATTCATTCAATTATCTATTCAATATTCAATATTATTATTCCATTCTTATGGCTTATTTAATCTTCCAAGTACTTTGGTGATTATTTGTGTGAGAGAACTATTGTTCGGCTCAATAATACCCACATGAATAGCTTTATCTTTGGCAGAGCCTCACTTTTCCCTATTATTTTCCATGTAGAATTTCTTGGAAAAGCACATCTATCAATACATTGTTGCACATACCCTTCCTTGACAAAGTAGTTACGACTTTTATGTCCCTAGATTCTCATGTTCTCTCTAGCAATGTTGTAGGCGCCATTCCACTAAGGGATTTCATCAAACTTAGCCATTCTTGATTTAATTATTCCCTCAAAATTAAAGGTTTTCCACTTTACCCATCACCCATTAGAATCTCGTTCAGAGATATCATCTAGAAATAGGAATTCTGTTTCTCTCATCCATATCTATAACTGGTTAAAATTTGTATTTAATCCTAATTCATTTCTTCCTATAATTCTATCATCCTAGATTCTAATACTATGAACATTTCCTGGCAATCAAGAAGATTGACTTTTCACTATATTTATAGAATCCTTGCATAAGCTCTGAATAGTTGTACATTTTTTATTATGAAAATTCTAATCAATGGTTCTATTGCAATCTGAGATGGCATATTTTCTAACTAAGGCACTCTTCCTCCATGACTCTTCTCCTATATCTATATTCCATCGTATTTTATCTCCAAGGGGTTTCTTTAACCAGCTAGTTCCCCTGGTATCTAAAACTTCTATGTCCAATGGTGCAAGCACATGTTTCTAGTTTATCAAATGATATTTTTTCCCATTTTCTTTACCCCCTTTCCATAAGCATTTTCTTTGAAGACTGTCGGTTTGATTTGAGATTCCCAAATGAACAAAAGATGATAAAACTGGCTTTATCAACACTACTCTTCTTGATGCATTGAGCCACTGATATCCCCATTGTTCCATTTTTTTTCTGATTTTATCTATCACATTTTTTCAATTTAGGGTTTGGGGTCTACTTAGGAAAATAGGAATTCTGAAGTAAACAAAGGAATTTCGATCCTTCTTTGCTTGGAATCCTACAATATCAACAATAACTTTAATATTTGAGGTTAACAAATTCCAACCGTAAACACAACATTTGTGATTATTTGCTTCTCCCCCTGATGCCATTCGATAAATATCCATTATCGTTTGAATTATCATTGCTATGACTCCTAATGCTCCACCTAGCAACATAGTATCGTTTGCAAACTGAAAATGATTCATCTCTTTTACTCCTTTGACAATTCTAATTCTACACAAATGGCCTTGGATCCTTTCATGATCCTATATTCTACTAAGCGAATCGGCCATAAGAACATAAAGCAATGGGTTAGTTGGAATCCCTACCTCAATCCACTTTCCCTTTGAAAAAGGTAGCACTAAGTCTTGTATTTACCTATAGTGCAATCCAAGGATTTGTTATGCATGCTTGTACGTCCTACTTATGAATAACTCAAAAAAACCAATTTTCTTCATACTGGAAACAAAAAGGAGTGTCTCACTCTATCGAAGGCATTGGTCATATCCATTTTTATAGTCATTCATTTTTCTTTCCTTTCTTTACTAGAATGGATTTCTTCTTGCACTAAAATGATGTTATCAAGAATTTTCCTTTTAGGTATAAACCCCCCTTGATTGTTAGAGAATAGGAGTTGAAAAATAGGTTTGTTTTTGTTAGCTAATATCTTTGTTATGATTTTATAGGACGAATTGCACAAAGAAATTGGCTTGAATCCGGAGAAAGTCTTTAGTTTTTTTTATTTTGGTATCAAGGCTAAAAATGAGGAATTTGTGCTTCCTCCTAGCTTTCCTTTTTCAGTGACCATTTAATCATTTTGCAAAGATCATATTTTATTACATCCCAAAACTTTCTATAAAAATATATGGTAAATCCATCGGTCTTGGAGCTTTATCAATCTCTAAGTCCTAAGTAGTTGAAATGACATCTTTCTCCTATATTTCTTTGTTTAGTTATGATATCCATTTGGGTAATTAGAGTAGGAATGTGTACTAACATGTAAAATAAAATAAAAAATGCATGTCTCTTCCTTCTTTGATAATATATTTTTAAAGTGGATATAAGATTAAGATTTAACACTTTGAGATCCCTCATTTGATTTCCCTGCATATTAGTAATTTCTTAGACATTATTTCTATTCTATATTTCTTTTCCCTCCTTTGGAATAATGGTGTATTGCTTTATCCTTATTGAAGTTGTATATTTCTTGATTTTAATCATCAATGGTCTTCCTCTATTCGGTATACATTTTGAAGTCTTCTATGAGATTCTTGCTCCTCAATCCTCTAATATAAGGTTAAATTTCCTTATTCAATTTGATGTTGAATTACAACCAATTGTTCTTGAATCTAATTTTTTTTCCTAAAATGGCTAATTATATTCATTAGACTAAACATTTAAGGCATTTTAAAAAATTTAAGCTTTGATTCCCATATAAAGCTTGGGGAACATTCCCACATCCTTTTCCAAGCAAATATTATTATTTCAATAGCCTCAAAATGATTAAGACAAAGAGGATTAAATTTAAAAGGTAATGGTCCATAATTTGTGTTTTGGTAGAAATAAAGACTTATTGGATTATGGTATGAAGTAGAAGAAGGGATTATGAAATATGATATTTCTAAATCCTCTTCTAAGAAGTTACTATTGATTAAAAAATTGTATAATATGGCTGAAATGTTTTTAACCCCTAACCTTTTGTTGGAACATGTACACTTTCTTTTTTTGGGATTTATATCTAATAGATCTCAATCTATAATCAATTCCTATATAGAACTTCTCTGGAGGCTTATCTAACAATATCCCCTCCCCTTTTTTCTTCCATTGATAGTAATGTATTTAATCCCCTGTTGTAATTATATTCCCTAATCCTAATATGTTTCTTTCATTGAATAATGACTGTCAACATTCTTCCTTTTCTTTATAGTGCTTTGGTACATAAATATTAAAGATTGAAATGCTTTCTAGCTTTGATGTTTACCAAATTCATGTAAATCCAGTGCCGAGTATGATTCGTTTCCTTTAGCTCAAGCTCGTTGCAGTTCCAAAATGTACAAATCCTCTAGAAGGTCTTCTCGAGCTCATTGTTGCACTCTTACTTGATTTCCATTGTTGCCAACCTTATTCTTTCATGGAAATGTTTTACAATTGAGTCTCTTGGAGTAGAAGGATTGAAGTTTTTCCATTTTTATCAATTATATGACTGCTTCTTTTCCTATGCTTCCCATCCATCTACAGTTCCAAGAGACTAGCTGCATTATTTACTTGTTGGAATCGTATTACCTCCCTTTTGGGAGCTTGGACTTACTAGATTACTTACTCATTTAATTTTTGGAATTAGATTTCAATCTGGAATTGATTGTTGCCCCATCATATTTTCCTTATTTGCAGCTTCTTCTCTTACTTCTTTCCTTGGGTTTTTCCCTTTTTGAGTCATTCCTTACCCTCCCTCATTCAACTCTCTTTCTTCATATGTTGTTGATAATTTTGCTTGATTTCTAGTCAACACTCCTATTGATATCATTTGTGTTTCTAGAGGTACTTCATTGTTGTCTATTGGATTTAAAATAATTTACTCTTTATTTACTTTCTCAACTTGACGAGCCAGCTAATACATGATAGACGATAATATGGGTGGAAAGGTTGATCCAAGTTCTCTTACCGATGGGGCAACTACTTATGGAAATTTTAAAGGAGCTTCTTGACCCAAGGATTCAAATATATTGGTTGATATTACTGGATTCTACTTTTGGTAAAGATGACAAAGAAGGAATATCCCCTGAAGATGTTTCGACAATTTCTATTTTCCTTCTTTTGCACTACTTTCCATTTTTCTTCTTGATTTGGGAGGATTGTTGTTGTGCCCCCTTATTTCTTGAAATCTTTGGAAAGATTACCATAAATATGTCATAAGTTGCACTTAAGGGGTAATTTCTCATAGTCTAACTATTGAAAGTGACTTCAGTTGTCTAGAACCAAATGAAACAGATTCTAGCACACTGAAACATTCCTTGCTTAGGCTCATACTTGTCTATATAGTATCACAATTTATTTCCAATATACTTTAAAGAATCACCCACCCAGCAATGGAGAGGAAGGTGAGGAAGTCTTGCCTATACATGAACATCAGAAGGAATATCTGAGTTTGGATGAAAATTCGAAGTCCAAGTGTTGAGATACATACCTCTTTTAATGAAAAATAATAGTCCACTCCTAAAAATTAGATCTTTGTCCTCTTTAAATTCAAACAAGAAATCTTAAATACCTCTGCCACAAAATTAATGAGTCATTCTTCCTCAAATAAGGGATAGCTAATTTTTTGTAGCTAGTTATCCCTTTACCTTAGTGGTGGCCAAATTCCAGTGAATTAACCTATCAATCCTCCTTCCGACATTGCCAATTCATTTTGACTAGTTACAGTGGAAGGCATAACAACTTCGGGTTTATCTAATTTTTTAATGAAATGAGTTGCTTCTTTACATCCTCTTGGTTTTTGCGTGGCTGAAATCATTGTTCGAAAAGCAATTTCCTCAGTATCTGGAGGCGACCAAACTGCCTTAGGGTTCTCCATTGAACTCAAAGCTTCAAAGTGTAACAATCTTGGCATGTTCTTTGAGCGATTTTACTCCTATGTATGCTAAGTATACATGTCTATTGTATCACAAGACATATATGAGTTATTAATAAATAGTAAGTATTTATCCATCGAGGAATTATATGGATTTGTTCATGTTACAATCGATGCTCAAGTAAACCCATTGATCTCACTTCAATTAGCATCAAAGCGGTTTTCTACTAATTTGTGGTCAATTTTGTTTTTTCTAGTGGAATAAAAGAAAAAATTATTTGTGAGCCGATGGCTCCATCCATTTGCTAAAGAGTTATTAATAAATAATAAGTATTTATCCCTTGAGGAGTTATACAGATTTGTTCCTATTATGATGGATGTTGAAGTGAGACAACCCATAAGGTTCACTTGAAATGGTATCTTAGTAGTTTTTCCATTTAGTTATGATCCAAAAAATTTACGAGCTCGTGGCTCCATTCATTTACTATATAGGTAATTGAAGACTTATGGTCAATTTTATATTATATTTTGTTAGTGGCAAATAAATTCAATGCATATGATTAAATATTTGAAGAAATAAAGGAAGTTGTTCATGGGAGAGAAGAAAAATAAAAGAATTAAAAAAAATTAACTCAAGTCTAATGGCCCAAAGGGGGAAAGCAAAAATAAAGTAAAATAAATAAAACAAAGATATTTACAACAATAAGAAAAAGAAAGAATCATATTTACCAGCTAAAAAGAAAAGTTTTTTTAATGGATTAAAAGAAAAAGAATAAATTTAAAAAAAATCCATTTTTACTATAAGAAGAAAAAAAAATATTATATTAAGAAAAAATTTATGTTTTATTGCACTAATAAAAAAATATTTCAGTAAGAAAAAATTATCGTTTTTTTACTACAATGAAGTTATCGCTATATCGTGGAAGATAAATATACAACTTTAAAATTGAAATAAGTATCCAAATGAAAATAAGATTCCATATTTAATTAAAATTAAGTTAAAGTGAAGATTGTGCATAAAAAAATATGTTCTCTCTTTATATATTTCACATAAAGTGATTTTGAAAAAAAGGTCTTTTAAGTAGGTGAGAAGAAGAGGGTACGTCATAATAAAAGTTCCATCGAAAGCGTGAAGAAGAGGATACATCATTTATAGGGTTATTTTTATAATATATATTAAGAAGTGAAAGGATATCATTTTAAATTGTAAATTCTATTAAGTTGAAATGGAAATGAAGGTTTAATTCACTTCCAAGTATGTTGTGGGACTAGGTAATTTCATGTTTTTTAGGGAGGATCTAGAAGGAGCCTATAAGTATTGCTATTGATCTCGTTGTTGAAGAAAATTGCATTAATTTTGAGTTGGTAAGTAGATTACAAATTGTGAAAGAAGAAGTTAAAAAAGCTTATGGACAAAAGTGTGTTGATGAGATTTATAACTTAGAATTGAACATCAATAAGTACTCTCGAAAAGACAAATTTATTGTCTTACATACCGATGAATTTGATGTAATTCTAGGGAATTCTTGGTTGAAATCTCTTAGTACTTTTACTATAGATTTGGATAAAAAGTACATAGCATTTGAGCACCTAACAAAGAAGATAACCTTTTTTTTTCACAAAAACAAGTAGTATTATTTTTATTAAAAGAGGCTACAGTTGCATGCCAAGCAACAAATTTACAAAAAAATCATGCTATCTACCAGAACCTATAATTTCAAGGCTATTGCAAAATAGACGGTGGCAATGTATCTATAAGTTTAACTAACATTCTTTATGACAAACAATATTCCCCACGTACTATAAGTCCTATGTAACCTACCTAATACATGCAAACATTTAAAAAAAATAGCATATTTAAAATATAAACAACACTATTGGTTCTAATATGTTTCATGCTAAGCATTCTTGTCTCATTACATGGCTATGTCTGCTAGAAGAGGAGGAGAAAAGCCCTGATGTATTGAAGTTTCCATAGTTGCATTGTTGAGTGTCTTTTTTGAGTCAAGGCATGAAGATGCATGTTGAGATCTTCTTCCAGCCTCGTTGTTCTATTTCCTTCCTTGATCCACCACCATTCATTTTATCTCAATTGCCTAGTAAAATTCCATTATTTTGTCCCATAGATTGCTTGAAATGATTAAGAGAACACTCTATAATCCATTAACCTCCTCATGAAGATCCCAAACTTCCCTACGTATATCCAAAATATCACAAGAGATATAGTGAGAACAATCCATTTCCACTAGTTGGTCTAGATTTTCCGTCAAACATAGGTGTTCCAACTAAGAGATGACCTGGCTAATGTCTCCCCTATCTTTCCAATGAGCCTGCAATATCTCTTCAGTTGCCCACCAATGGAGGCAGGAGCTCGTTACTAGGTTAGATGTCAAACAAGACATTCCATATTTTCCAAAGAATTGCCTTTTCCAAGGAAGAATCACCGAGGGTCACAATGTGGTTTTAGCTTCCTCTTAAAGCTTTCCTTCACCTTCTTACATGCGCTAGTTATCTTTCTAACCCATTAAATCAATCATTTATTACGTGTATTGTCTAATATCCACCGTAGATTTGCATTTCGGGAGTTGCACCTTCGGATGAAAGCTATGTGTTGTGAGATCTTGGAAAATGTAGGTGTGATGGGACTAGTATGTTTGATTTAAGGTCTCCTTAAGTTAAAATGACCCTTTGTTTTCTAATCCATATTCTCTCCCATTATTATGCCTTAGAAGGTGGAATAAGGTTATCAAGGTGAAGGATTGGTCTATTAAGATCATTCTTCCAATCATTTTCCTAAGAAGTGTAGAATCGTCCTTACCTCCCATGCACATACTTTAAATAATGATCACTAAGTCCAAGAATATTATCACTAAGTTTATTACTCTTTATTTGATGAGGCAAAGACCTAAATAAAGGGTGAGAGATTTTTCCATGTTATTGGACTCCTTTCCATGTCCCTGAGCATAATAAGTTCTTATTGTCCCTCAGGGACAATAATAAGGGTGTAGAATCATCCTTATCTTCCATGCACATACTTTCAATTATCATCATTGAGTCCAATATTATTATCATTGAGTTTATTCCTCTTTCTTTGATGAGGCATAGATCTAAATAAAGGGTGCGAGAGATTTTTCCATGGTATTGGTCTCCTTTCCAAGTACCCAAGCATAACTTTGTTCTTCCTGCCACCCCTACCAAGAAGATAATGTTACAAGACATTAATTCATAGCATTTTCCCTCTACGAGAATCTAGAACCTGAAATCAAAGATGACAATATAGAAATGGTTTCTCAAATAAATAATTTATAGGAATATAATCAAGAGCTTGCTAATAAAGTCAATGAGTTAACACAAGAAGTGGGAAATCATAAGGACGAAAAGGAAATCCTCACAATGGAAATTGAAGGACTTAAAAATTTTAACAAAAATGAGATAAAAAATATTTGTAAAAACTATCAACCAAGGATGATGAAATTTCTCATTTAAGAAATCATAATAAAAATCTATTTACAGACATGAAAAAATGAATAATGAGAAGAAGACTCAACAAGAGCACAAAATATTGAAAGGGAATTATTAAAAAGGATGAAGAAATATCCCTCTTAAAGATCCTTAATCAGGTATTGTTGCTCCGAGAGGCACTCTACAGCCTAGTATGGGGGAGATCTTGTAACGTTATGTAACGTTATTTTTATTAATAAAAAATAAATTTTCTAATTATAGGCCAAAATAAATGTCGGCCACAAAAACAATCTAATATGGGGGAGATGTTGTAATCTTCCTACCTAACGAAACAATACAAAAGTAAAAATTTAATTATCCGTAAAAAGAATTAATGGGTCAGGAAAAAAACACAATATGGGGGAGATGTTGTAATGTTCCTACCTAACAAAATAATAAAAAATAACAAATTGAATTATCCACAAAAAATGTTGGCCTTGCACATGGTTTTAAAACCATGTGCAAGGCCTTCTAAACAACACATGGTTTTATTGTACATGGTTTAGGAGGGCCTTGCACATGGTTTTAAAACCATGTGCAAGGCCTTCTAAACAACACATGGTTTTATTGTACATGGTTTAGGAGGGCCTTGCACATGGTTTTAAAACCATGTGCAAGGCCTCCTAAATAACCCATGGTTTTATTGTACATGCTTTAGGAGGGCCTTGCAAATGGTTTTAAGACCATGTGCAAGGCCTCCTAAACAACCCATGGTTGTATGAGGGCCTTGCATATGGTTTTAAAACCATGTATGGGGAAATGTTGTAATGTTCGTTCCTAACAAAATAAAAAATAATAATAAATATTATATGTTAGGCATAAATAATATTAAATATTAATAATAAAAATATTATATGTGGACCTTAAATAAAATATTTGTCTTTTGGTTTGAATCAAATCAATGGATACCTAAGAAGAGGTTTGCACCTCGAGAGATTTGATCCATCTCGGCGCTTGGACCCTAGGATTTGGATCTACACTAGTTATAACAAATCAAAATTTTCATATAAGAGATGTCAAAGAATGTAGAGAATAACAACAAAAGTTGACAGATCAAATAAAGCAATCCAGTGTGACCAAGATTCAAGAGAGGGAATGATATACCAAGGAAAAAATTAACAATATCTTATCCATTAAAGACAAGGAGATTAATCGTTTGAAGAACCCTAGTCAATTTTTTCTCACGAAAATAAATAAAAAACTAAAATGTAAGGATATATCAATATTAAAGGTGGGTAAATGAACCTTAACCGATGCAATTGAATGAAAGAGGATTTTAAAAGTTGGAACTATAGATTGAATGGGCTTTAACAGAAGGGCTTGAAAATAAAATTCAGAGTGCCATTGCAGAAAATTTGTTATTAGTGAAGAAACATCCATAAATTGAATTGAATCTACAGTTCAACAACATGTCGACATCAGCAAATTTAGTGAGAATTAATGTCCCATCACTTACGACTAACAAAGACGTCATAAACCAATTAAAACAATAATGTCAAATCTTAACATGTTAACTCAATTGCATCATGGAAAGTTTAGACCAAAGTTTATGAAGGACCAATGTATCAGGATATCACAACAAAACCCTAATTAGAAAATGGTGCACACAATAATCAACTTACCAATGCCAACATTGTTTTTACATATCAAAGCATCTGAGGACCAATACAACTCAAAGGAAATAACAAATAATATCATCTCCAAAATCTTATCATCAAGAAGTTCCCGAAAGAATCCATCTAGGATGGATTCATCCTTTTTCGATGCAAAACTATTGTTCAAGACTTAGAACATCATATAAAATCATGTCCTCAACCTTATCTAATCAATGATAGCTACAAACAAAATGTTCATTCTATCAACAAAATTTTCCTTAACTATGCTTTGAGGGAAAATCATTTTGAAGGGGGGAAGACTTGTAATATACCTAAAGCATATTACATCTATATAATATATAAACATATATATTATAATAGTAGTCATTTAGGGTAATATTCAATAATTATTATATTGTAATTATTGATATTCATACCTTTTACCAGATGACCTGACTTATCATCTTTTATGTGTATTTCTATACACATCCATTGCATCACAAGACATATATGAGTTATTAATAAATAGTAAGTATCTATCCCTTGAGGAATTATATGGATTTGTTCATGTTATAGTGGATGCTTGCGTGAACCCATTGGGTTCGCTTCACTTTGCTAGAGGATTTCCTTGTCTATCAATATCTTTGACAAGGTAGGTTCTGCCATCCTCACAACCAAATAAAACTTCAACTATGTTAGGGTCATTTTTACTAGCCCCATCCTTGTTAGGGTCATCTTCTAATACCATCCCTACATCAAAATTTACTCCATCTAGTTAGCTCCATGCTTATTCATCCACACAGACAAACCCCATTCCAAAAACCTCTTGTACATGCTTAGTATCAATCCCATTGATTTAGTGAAGCTCACTAATGATCCAATCTTACACAACCTTGCTTGGTCATCCATTTGGCCAAGATACCCTTGAGTCTTCAAATTTGAGGGGCGACCAAGCAAAAATATGACCAACAATGTGATGAGATTTCCTTTGATTTCCTTTGAAGTGTTCCTTTAATAACATCATATATTCTACATTATGTCAAGTAGGTTATTTCAATGTGCCATCATTGGGACCTCAACTACATAGAAATCAAAGACAAACTCTTATTGGAATAGTTTTTGAATCCCTCGTCCCCTTGACCACCAGATATATGACCGCCATTATGATGCAATAATAGGATGGGGTTGTTTCTTTGAAGAAGTTATACCCCTAAACTTGTTGCACCACCCAATTTATATGTATATAAATGTTTTTTTTGTGCGTTAGATTGTTTGCATGGTCCCATGGCTCATGTTTTAATGATCCATCGACCTCTCAATCTTCTTTATTAGGATCTCCAACAAGGCATTTGGGATCACCCTATTCTAATTACCATTTGTTGAAAAGTGTTTAGAAGGGTTCGGGTTCATACATTGTTTAAGCATGAGATAAGTTTGAATCAACAATTTGACCTTATATATTCCTAGCTTGAGTATTTGTTATTAATCATCCTCAATGCCCCTCGTAAGAAGTTTCAAATGATGTTGTCCCTGTAGTGGACATCACTCCTTTCGATTCTAACAAAAAAAAATTGTGTATTAAACATCCTTGTGCCTTATGTGACACATTATGCTCATTATTCTCATCATTGTCCCAAACTTTCATGTATCACATTATGCCATTTGGATTAAAGGGCGTCGAATCATAGAAAATGGTTATAATGCAACATTAATTAATACATATCATTGATAAATCATTATAAAAAAAATTAATGTAGTATGTGTTATATCCAACAACTTCAAACTTGCATAGGTATTCCATAAATGATAAAGTGGACAACATTATGGAGTTGGAGAAAAAGACCCAAAGTATATGATAGAGTTTTCACCTAAATCTCTAATATGAGCACAATCTAGAGGGGATCAAGTTGGTATTAATCCATATCCTCGACTTGACTATTTTATAAATGGGGAGCAATTAGATGAAGATGATCTCACTCAATTTGATGTTAATATAATAAGATCTAAAGAAGTGGAGGAGATTGTGCATGCCTTTAATGAGACACATCTAGAATATGTTATGTGAGTCTTTTTTTGTTTAATACATTTATAAACATCTAATTTAACTTTATTGTGAAAAAAAAGTGTGGATGTACCGCCTAAATTTTTTAATCATTACTCTTATTTATTTATTTATTGGTGTGCATATGGTTCAAAGGACACATTTACAAAATAACAAGTGGAAAGATTACAAAAATCCACAAAGTATGTACAAAAACAAAATGCAATTCACATGGAAGCACTGCAATTCATTGTGGACGTCACTTCATAGTGCATCGATTTTATGTGCATCCATATGATGTTGTTCTAACATATAATCAGTGTAAGGATATTGATACATATGGTGTTATCTATCATGGGAAGAATGTTGTGGGTATACCTCAAGCATTCAAGTATGTACCACATTTATCAGTGGATATACGATCTAGTGTTGAAAACATGATTGAATATGGTTTTTATGTCATGGTGGTTTGTTATATCCTAAATTTTAAATTTTGCACTTGCGACATTTTCACATATGTTACTAAAACATATCATCATCACACATTATGCAGCTCATAAAAATTCCATTTACTAGTAATCAACACATGGAATGGAGGAAACAATGTGATTAAATTTTACCTAGCTCGCATGACTGTCAACATTGGGACCCAAGTGAAATCATGAAAAATATCTTTCAATACCCACACGACTATGTAAAAGCACATACTCATAGATCCCATGGTTCATTTAAGACCTCCAACTGCAATTGGGTGCCAAATAGATCGATTTGATTTCACCTACCAAGTACTTGGGCCTGAATAGGTTTCCTTCTTGTATTAGGAGGCCACTTCATTGTTGAATTTAAATCAAATTTTCAATCCTTAAATTTTTTACATTGATTCTTCAAACATTTATTTCATCCCACAATTTCATTGCATAATCAATATTCACTTGCAACAGAAATAAAACAAGGATCATTGAAAGAATATAATGCACAAGAGACACAAATATTTTATTTTAGCAAACCCAAACAGGGAGAAAACCCAAAAAAAAATTCTCAAAATAAATCAATCCAATTAAAATACAATATCAATCATGATGATGATCCTTATCACAAGAGAGGCTTTCCCTCCTTCACAAGAAACCCTAACAAGGGTAGATAATCTTCCAAGAGAGATAAGAAAATAAGAGAACCCCAAAAATTATGCTTCTTTCCTTTTCTAGGTGTGAAAATATGATTCACAACAAGATCTAGAAGCTGAGAGAATCCTCACAACTCAAGAATTTCACAAACTATGCAGAAAAATAGTGAAAAGAGAAAAATTAACACATAGGAATAGTGTCAATAACTGAAGTTTCTATTTCTGTCCAACATGTAAATATGTCTGTAACATCATTATAATACAATAAGTGAAAATATTTATCCTTTGGAGGCAAATTGGAGGCATACATGTGGCAGGCTTAGATTGGACCTCAAACCCCCCTAGGTGGACCAATGAGCTCTCAAACCACCTCAAATGGTCATGAATGGCCATGTGAATGTGGGTGAAGAATTATAGGACATAAATGAGGGTAGGATAGGTGTACTGGAGTACATGGGTTAGTGGGAGTGGCTCTAGGTGGTAATAAATGGTCTAAAAGAGCCAAAAACATTGAAATACAATGCATGGGCACCTCTGGTGAAACTAGTTCCCTGTTTTAAGGAGTAGGAACACACAAAATACTAAACTATCATAAATGAGAGTGCATGTGTCTCCTGAATGATCAAATATGGGCTCCTGGGTGCATTAATGGGACCAAAACCCCAAAATACCTTGCTTGACAAACATAATTAAGTACAAAACAAAAAAAATTGTGTCATAGGCATATGTGACCATGGTAATAGGTGGTATGATGCTCTAAACCCCCCCCCTTAATCCTGACTTAGTGTAACCACATCAAAAATTGAGGCCTTGGCAACTAAGGCTCAATTCACCTCTTACAAAAATTTATTTGTCCATATAACCAAGGTAAGCAGGAAAACCTCAGGGGAACAAAACCTCCCCTAAAAAATAGACATGGAGAAAAATATGAAAGTGAATATCAACCATCACCATGTGTCACCTGCTCCAAGGAGTGAACTCAGATAGGTGAATGTCTTCTCTCTGAATCTCTTAGTGAAGATGTTAGCAGTTTTGTCACGTCCCCTCCCGCCTTGGAGGAGAAACGTGACCATAGTTCCACACAATTGATGAATGAGCATCCAGCTCGAAGTTCACTCTATTCAAGTCTGTGTATAAAATTCTCTAACTTCCCAATAGTAGAGAAATTGACCCCGTCAGTGATCAACTCGACAATCTACGAAGAAAGATCTCAGAGGAGGTCAAACGGCGGAGAAAGATCGCGATGGAAAATCGATGGTCACAATTTGTTCAACATCTGGAAACAGATCAACGGCTGAGAATCAACCCGCTAGAATCAACGATGCGAAAATATTAAGTTTGCGAAATCGAGAAAATATGGAAATTGCGATCCCGCATCCCGCATGCGAAATAGACCGTTGCAGATATAACTAGTTGCGGAAATGGGGATTGTGAAGCCCCATCCCGCAAGTTGGAGAAAGGAGACTTGAGGAAGGAGATATGCGGGGAATAGAATTTACAGAAGGACATTTCTGCATCCCGCGTCTCACAAGTTGCGGAAAGGAGAGTTGCGGAAGGAATATTTCTGTTAGGAAATTCAACTTGCTAACAGAAGTCTTAGGAATATTTGGTCATTGAGGTCATCACCAATCCGGTAAATCTAAGCCCCATAATGTAATTTAAAAATGCATTGAAAGAACACATACACAGATGCATACAATTGCAATTATACAGCGGAAGCAATTCATCAATTCAACACATTAGGCATGTTCATCATATTTCATTAAGCAAATACAAATGCATATATTAACATAGACAAGAATACTTATCTTGGAAGAAGCTTGTCCCACAACCAGCTACGTCGCTGCAACGTTCCACCCAACCATAGGCCAGTGCGCTCATCAATCTCTCTGCAGCACTGACACCCCCAAGCTGGGCATGATTCCCATAAGGAATAAGGGACACTAGCAGACTCACACATAGCCAAGGATACAACAAAAACTCAGCCAAGCCAACACAGTTGGGTTTATCAAGTTGCAAAGGAGACACTACTACATTTCAACCCAAAATCCGATGGCCGTCATGTCGGATTTTCGACACTTTCCTGTCGCATGTACGACACTTTGATTTTTTCTTAAGCGTCGAAAACGTGGTGTCGGTTATCTGACACTTAACTAACCGTCGGTTAAGCGACACTTAACTAACCGTCGGTTAAATGTCAATCGTCGGAGAAGCAACAGGTATAACCGTCGCTTAAACCATTGCTTTAGAGAGTAAGCGTCGCAAAAACGACAGATATAGCTGTCGATTAAGCGACGGATATGGAGAAGAGTCGTCGCATTTGCGACAGATAGATCTGATTTTTAAGCACCTGGGTGTTACCAATAACCGTCGCATTTGCGACAGATAGCATCACCGACCGTCGCAAAAACGACAGCTATATCTGTCGCTTAAGCGACGGAGATGAAGACGAGGCGTCGCATTTGCGACACCTAGAACTAATTTTGAAGTGCCACGTATCACCAAAAACCGTCGCATTTGCGACAGATAGCATGGCAAGGCGTCGCAAAAACGACAGAGATAGATGTCGCTTAAGCGACGGCAGTGAATTTTTTTTTTTTTATAAATATATTAAATATTTATAAGCCCATTTCGCTTTAAAGGGTTAGTAGATAGTGAGCCCTTCAATGCTGATATGCAAAAATAAATCATTCTTTTCATTTGAAAATGTAACAGTAAATCCATGGGTCATTATTGTTTTTAATGGATTTTTATTAAATGTTATTAAAGTTGTAATTTTAAAAAAAATCAAACTTATCTAGTAATCAAGATTTTATCTTACTGTCTCAACCAAACAAAACAATTCTATGGCTATGGGGAGTTTCTTCGATTACCTCCCTGGTTTTACTGTCTCAACCAAATAATGTCAAAAAGGACCTAACCGCAGGACTCAGATTTTGCTTCTGGAATAGACCAAGCGCATACCAATTGCCCACTGGTTTTGATGTCTTAACCAAACAAACAATTTTACGGCTATGTACTTAAAAATAAAGTAATATTGACCTAAACGCGGAACAGAATTTGATTATATAATGAACATAGTCCAAAACCATACATGCTCCATATATAAGCCAGTCAGAATCCCACAGTATATTATTGTGTCATACTGTGGACAAAAATATAGTCGGGCATGTACAATCAAAGCTTCAAAGAAACCTGGAATAATCCTCAAAACATATTCCCGAATCCAAATTTACAGTGCACCACTATACTTGCCAATGACCGGTACAGTACTACCATTCCACACAAAGCTTTGTTGGCATACCTCAAGTCATTGACAGAAATGGTCCAATGAAATATAACATTACTGGAATTTAAAAAGCA